>CM059265.1:44635427-44957927 GCA_030347295.1 Setipinna tenuifilis
TACATGTGTGCTGCAAAGATTTTGTGACAAACATTAAAAAACAAACACACACATGCACGCACGCACACACACACATAATGACTGCAGTCAATGTCACAATCACTATACACAGACCCACACACACACACACACACACACACACTTGAATGCCATAGTCGTTACACACACACACACAGTGTCTCTCCGTCTATCTCTGTCTGTTTCTGTCTTGCACTCTGAAGTCAGTACATATTGAAAAACAAAAACGCTGAAATGTTTCCCTTTTATTTCTTGTTCCAGCTGGAACGACAATGAAGCTGAAGACGAGTTATGTAGTATATCTTAATGACTTATAGTGCTGCAGTATCTGACTCATGCAGTATATCTTTATGACTTACAGTGCTGCAGTATCTGACTCATGTAGTATATCTTAATGACTTACAGTGCTGCAGTATCTGACTCATGTAGTATATCTTAATGACTAACAGTGCTGCAGTATCTGACTCCTGTAGTATATCTTAATGACTTACAGTGCTGCAGTATCTGACTCATGTAGTATATCTTAATGACTTACAGTGCTGCAGTATCTGACTCATGTAGTATATCTTAATGACTTACAGTGCTGCAGTATCTGACTGGTGTAGTTTATCTTAATGATTTACAGTCCATGTTCCAAGTATAACTACTTTCTGTGAAATCATCAAGATGTTTTTGCTTTCTCGAGAATTCAAATATGTAACTAAATAGTAGAGGAGTATATGTACTTTATTAGATACTAACTACAAACCTGTTTTAGGACTCACAGTTTCACTTCTGCACTTTATGTTCCAGAACTGCTACCCACTATTTGTACACATTGTTTGTATGCGTACCAGTATACCTGTACAAAGGTAAATAACTCGTACACTGGCTAAATATCCTGTATATAATCTAACATACCTGCTGTAGATATGTACATTACACATATGCCAGATGTAAATATTTTTTTCTTCCTTTATTGTATTTCTGTTTTTGCTGTTTTTTGCTGTGTGTATTTTAAGCCATTTGTGATGCATTTCTACTCTTACATGAGCGACTGTAACATACTCATGTTCCAACCTGGGATAAATAAAGTACTCTGATTCTGATGACCCGCTTGTTTTATTTATAGATTTACTTGCAGTTTGCTTTCAGTAAGGTTGACTGTAGGATCACCCAAAATGAAAAAAAGGGAAAACTGAATTTCCATGCTGTGTTTTTGTTCCTCTTTTGGGCTTGGTGTAGGATTAGGGTTTGAGTTAGTCCAGGACTAGGTTCAGTTTAGAGTGCACAGTTGGCTCTCAGTAAAGTTGATTTCCCAAAAAGAAAAAAAATGAAACTACATGGCCATTGCCTAGGCATTGCATAGTTACTCACATCATTTTATCCATGAGGGTGGTAAAGAAATTATCCTTGAAGAACCTTGGAGATATATGTGTGTGTTTGTGTGTGTGCGTGCCTGTGTGTAGGGTAAGAGGTGTGTGTGTGTGTGAGTGTGTTAACAGTAGAGTAGGAGGTGTGTGTGTGTGTGTGTGGGTGTGTGTTAAAGGTGGGGTAGGAGATGTGTGTGTGTGTGTGTTAAAGCTAGGGTAGGAGATGTGTGTGTGTGTGTGTGTGTGTGTGTGTGTGTTAAAGGAAGGGTAGGAGGTGTGTGTGTGTGTGTGTGTTAAAGGTAGGGTAGGGTCATGAACTTCAAACCTCACGGCCCCAATGACTCCCAACAACATCCATACAGCACTATAGGACTGCAATGACTCCCAGGTTATAGCACCCATACAGCACTATAGGACTGCAATGACTCCCAGGTTATAACACCCATACAGCACTATAGGACTGCAATGACTCCCAGGTTATAACACTCACACAGCACTATAGGACTGCAATGACTCCCAGGTTATAACACCCATACAGCACTATAGGACAGGAAGTGGCGTCTGCGATTGCTGGATAAATCAGTGTCTGGGTGATGGTGTAATGATTAATATGTTATATATAATATATTATATAGAAGTATAAATCAGTGTCTGGGTGATGGTGTAATGGTTAATATGTTATATATAATATATTATATAGAAGGTGAGCCACCAGGTGAGGTAGTGGTGCAGTGGTAGAGACATGAACTCCACACTGCAGGGTCTTTGGTTCAGTGCTCCGTCTGCCAGTTCTTACTGCATCTAGCAGACAGTCATATATGACCTCAGGTGAGATCCATCAATGAAGCTGCAGTGCCCTTCGTTGCATTAGGCGCATTTAACTTGATGTAAACGTTTGCATGCGCTTCCAGGCGTTTGCAGTCAGTGATAGATTGTGGGATGAAAATGTTGCATGATGGTTAGAAATTGTGTCAGACTTGACAGAAAGGTGTGACGATGTTACCAAAATGTGACAAGATCATATGACCTAAAAACTTGCGGGAGTAAGACGCATGTAGACAAATCGTGCAAGCGCTTGTAGATGCTTCCACACGTTTACAAGCGTCTAACTAATGTCTCCATGGTGACACAACTTTGCGCTGGTTAGTTTAATGTTCATTGACGTCTGGGCACGTGTGTTGTGTAGCGCTCTGCCACTGAACTTCTCATCTTATATGTACGTTATTTTAGTCCAGTTTGGAGACATATCTGTTCTCGCTCTTTTTAGATTGTTCTGGGGCATTTATCTGATGCTGTCAAGTTCACTCTTTTATTTATTTATGTATTTGTTAATCTCATTTTTATTTTATTGCTTTGTGTCAGTAGGCTATACCTATTAATATTCTTTAGGTTATGGTTTTGTCGTGTTATTTTTCATCCTTGTGTTGTTCAGCACTTGGACATCTCTGTTGTTTTGTCACTGGGAGTCTGATGCGCTTCCAACCTCGATAGGTACTCACGGTCCAGGACACAATATACAGTATGTAAAAAAGAGCAAGACCGGAGCACTCCGTAGACAAAGGTTTTAATGGTGCAGAAACAACTAACGTTTCGACGCGACTGCGTCTTCTTCAGAGTCAAACAGTGTCTGAGACTGAGAGACTGTTTGACTCTGAAGAAGACGCAGTCGTGTCGAAACGTTAGTTGTTTCTGCACCATTAAAACCTTTGTCTACAGAGTGCTCCGGTCTTGCTCCTTTTTATATATCTCTGTTGTTTTGTTTAAATGTGCTATTTAAAAAAAAAGACTCGACTTGACTTGAAGTCTCAATGCACCCTACTACAACCGCCCGCCCCCTCCTTGTCCCCCACACACAACCTCTCATCTACTACGAAGATCCGGAAGGTTCAAGCTCAGTCTCATTGAAGATTTGTGACCGACTTGACCGAAGCCTTTTAAACGCCCGCCCATGCTGTGACGAGCAGTTCTCGTTGACGTATGTAGACAGATGGAGACAAACGGGTTTGTAACTCGAACGCACCTATTGTTATATTTGCAATTGAAAACCCCTTGCCGTTAAGATGTAAGTGCTTAAAAGAAGACACTACAAGCACAACACATACATACAAGATGAAGTTCAAAGTGCTTTACAGTTTGGCAAAGTCACAACAAGACAACATTCCTTGCAGTCCAATGGCATCGGCAATGTCCCGTTAACGCAGGCTCTTGCATGATACAATGATGCAATGTCACAACAACGCAATACCCCGTTGATGTGGGCTCTTGCGTGAACACAGGTAAAAAATTTCTTGCATCTTGATGGCGCAGGAAAGGTCGTTCAGACGCCGCAGACAGTTCCTGCTTGTGTCCGTAAGGGCGACAAGAGTGAGGAAAAAGTCCCTGAATTGCATGTGGTTTGTTAGCCTGGGCATGCCCATACTTCCTTTAACGGTGCATTTCAATTTCGCCTTGAAAGTCAGTCTGGCCAAGCTGCCTGTCTACACGGTTTCTACATTAACAGAGAAACTGGGACCAATGAAAATCTAGCATTTCAAAAAGGTAATGACGCGGTAGTTCAGCGACCGGAAATCTACCTCAGTCACTGTCAACATGGCGAACGTGGAGCAACGGCAAGATTTAGTGCAGCTGTAGCTGCTGTTTTGGAAGAATTCAAAGGGAAGTTATCTCTGGAAATAGAGTAAAGGTTAGCCCTTGAATCATTTATTGCAGGAAAGGACGTTTTCGCAATGCTACCGACCGGCTTTGGTAAAAGTTTGATTTATCAGTTAGCCCTGCTTGTAGCCAAGTCAATGGGGCTTTGCAAGAACCCTGTCGTTGTGGTCATTTCGCATATGTCAGAGGACAGAGGAGTGTGATTGGCTGAATCTTCGTCCAGTAGCAAACAGAGGCGGTTAAGCCCGCCCTCTGAGAAATGGGTTTACAACACAGCTTGGCCAGACCAATGTTCGCAGAGCATTGATAAGTCGCGTTAGCCAGGCTGTGGTTTGTATGAATAAAATAAAAAAGGAAGCTTCCCCGATCCTTTTGGGTGAAGCTTCTGGGACCCTCAGGTGGCCAGCTTCAGCAGATCTGGGGTGCGTTTCCCAAAACCGTCGTTACTAACTTCCTTAGCAACTTTGTTGGTTTGAACAATGGACTAATGACATTGCTGTTTCCCAACAGCATCGTTCGAACGACACAACTAATGATGTTTACAACAACGTTAGTCCTATGGATCGTTCGACGACGCTGGTGTTTCCCAACAGCAAAGTTTGGATGATCCATCGGAAGTTCCACCATTAAGTTGTGTCGTTCAAACGATTAGCTTGGACCTGTCGTTAGACCATTGTTTATGTCGGACTGTTGTATCGTTTGAACCTACATCGGACAATGGTGGTTAAATGCTAACATCCGTCGTTGTTTGGGAAACGCACCCGAGGGCTCGTGCAGGAATATAAACAGATAGTGTGTGTTACATAGCCTTAAAGTAGCGTCAGTCAATTCCCTAATCCTGTTCTCTCTTTCTGCTATCCCAATGATTGTGTTCAGGTGCACCTCGTGATTGAGCATGGGTTGGATTGGGATCTTCAACATGGAGGCAGCTCATTCCCTCACAACGACACACAGAGAGAGCAGCTCATCCCTCTCTATCGACACGCACTGTTTTTCCTCAGCTTGGGCATTTTTGCCGGCAAACTTTTCCACTGCTTTATTTTACCATTTTTTACTGGTGTTTTTGTATTTTTGTATGGTGTTGGGAAGGTGTTTTGGTTTTCTTTCTCTTTTTGTGTACTTAGCGTAGTAAGACCAGCGCAGCAGGTCAGTCCTGCGGAAGATCCACATTTCACTTTCGGGATGGGTCAGGTAGTTGTTTTTTCTTAAAAGAAGGAAAGGTTGCAGGGCCTGTTTTTTTTCTCTATACATTGGTTCCTGTACACATTTCTGTTGCTGTTTTGGTACCTTTTTTCTAATAAAAACAGTGTTTGGTTATATTTTCATCTCCTGGTTTTCCTTATGTTGTGATCCCATATTTTTTTCCCTATTTTTTCTTATGGGGTCGTAACATAAATGCGGGCTCGTCCGGGAGGAATTAGTCGATTAATTACTAAATTTAATTATTGACTTCTCCTGACAGTTAATCCGTTTTTTTCAGAGACCTTTCCGCGTTTTGCGTTTTCAGACCACACGTTGCTTGCGTGTTTGTCTTCTGTCTCTCCACTGCAGTCTGGATTAACTTGTTTAACTATTTCCTAAATCCCAGGAGATTTGATGGTTGCCTTTTTTGCCTTTTGCTGTTTTTTGGAGCGCGGTTACTTCGCAACATGCGATTTGTGTAACTTGAATGAGTAGGTCCCGACTCGAGGCTTGTTGAGACTCGTGAAGTTACTGGGTGTTGCGTGTTTTTTTTTAAAAGTAGACCTGCAACTGCGGCCTTATGTGGCCATGAAATTGTTCGGTTTTCAGAAAATTACGCCCAAACCTCCTATAACTCCTGCCAGAGATTTGCTTGCCTGTCAGCGCTTGGCGTTCATGACGAAGGAACTTGGGAGTTGGTTAAAACAAAACGAGGGAACACAAGCTCGTTAACTTGTACATTTGCGCCTTTCTAAATTGTGGATGGTACTGTCGTCTTTTTATCTGGAGTACCTAGTGAGTGCGACACTGGGGCTTCTCAGGACTTGATCCTGTATGGGGTACTGCTTTTAACGACGGTGTTATACTGGAGATGGTGTCCTTTTATTTGGGATTTTAAAATGGGCTTTCTAAACATGCCTACACAGGGTATCACTTTCGTCTTGCATCGGTTCTATAATTGTGGATGTTCATCTCTTCTTCCCAATAGAAGGCATAGCTTTGCCCTATATCTCCAGCATCTTCAGGTGGTTGTAATGGATCCACGGTTTTCCTGGAGTTTTACCATCCAACACAATTTTCTCGTGCTGTGGCACAGCGCGCAATTTTAACGACAGTCCAGATTGTGGTCGAGTTTTTACACGAGACAAAGCCTTAACCCTTCCTCGCGTCATTGTTTTAGAGGCCATGTCCAAAACGGATATTCTTTTAGTCCTCATTTAATGTGCAAGTGGAGGCCTTTAACGGTTTCCTGGTTTCCCTTATGCTGCGATCCAATATTTCTTTCCCTTTATTTTCTTATGGGGTCGTAACAGTGTGTCAGTGATATAGCAGGGGGGCAAGACCGTTTATAGCCTTGAATACTAGTATGAGTATTTTAAATTCAATTCTGTAGGAGACCGGCAGCCAGCTCAGTTGTTCAGCTAATATAGGAGTGATGCGATCCCTTCTTGTAGTTTTTGTTTGTAACCTAGCTGCGGAGTTTTGAATAAGCTTTTTTTTTTGCATTAAAAAATAATTTATTTTGTTTTGACTTACAGATTTAAAATATGATATATTAAGCAAAATCATTTACCTATAAAATCTACAGGGTGGCAAATTACTTCTTATAAATATAGCAAAAAGAGAACATTTGTGAGATGAAAAATCCAAGCCCCTGTTTTCTTTTTTCATTTACAAAAAAAGTGCAAAAAATCGAGCCCTATTTCAGGTACCAAGCTCAGTTTTTCTTTAAGAGGAGGAACAAGAGGAGTCTCCAGTGTGGGACAGGATGGGGAGAGGGAACGCTTCTTCTAGAGTGGAACATGGAACATTCCACAAGGGACAAACAAAGACAGTGTATAAATACATCTATGGATGTGCTGGGACACATCATCAGTGATGTTTCCTGGGTTCACGGGGTGTTTCGGGTCTTTCAACATCAGACACCCACCCCCAGGCGACCCAGCCGGGGCGATAAATCAATTCTCTCCAGCTTTCATGAAGGGGACAGAGAAAGAAACATTAACAAATATGTTAGTTCAAGGGAAAAAAAAGGGGCATCGATTGACTATGCTACAAGAAAAAAAAAAGATTCCTCCTATGAAGAGCATGCTGCCATTTTGGTTAGTAATGTTAGCTTGGGTGCAGTTAGGGCGACTAAGAAAAATTTGGCAAAATTGGCGTGACCTGGCCCACGCTCAACTGGCTTCACCTCCTTGGGGACGACATCGGCAAGTGGTAGCTAGTAATCCATATGAACGCATTTCAAAACAGTCAACATTTATAGCAATGCACTTTCCAAAAGTTTCCACAAGCTGTTGTGGCATTGTGGCCTGTAAACAGTGCCTTTCAGGCCAGTCCACCAAGGGACTAAGGGACTAATGTATTCAGTACATCCATGGTGTCTGCAGAGGTGGGGGAAAGAGTTTTACAAGAGACATTAAAAATATGGGAAAGATGTTGAAAAGGAAGATGAAGTCTGATACGAATGAGTGTCAGTAAAACCATCTGAAATGGAGTTAGCTTCTTTGCAGTCAGGAAAGCCTTAACAGCACTGATCATTGCAAACTTAAGGACAGGAGCAATGCAAAAAGGCCGGCGCAACTTTAACCTAAAAAGTGAGTTTTTAAATCAACTGATGAGGTCTGATGTAAACATTGCTCTTAAATTAACCACCTTTACTTCATCCACTCCCACCCTAAGTATATGAAATCCGCTTTCTTTAAAATGTATCTATAAATTACTAGTTCTGGGCTGTGAAGGTCCTGGTGCAGGCTCTGGTTGTGGTCTGAGTTTTCCAGTGGGGGTAGGGAGGTGGTCTTGTTGTACGCATCCCTCCTGTTTGCATACAGGAGGTCGATTGTCTTGTTTTTTTTTCCCAGCCATGCTTTGTCATCTTTACACCAACAGAAATGGAACAAAGTTGAAGTTATTCCTTTGACCGAAGATGTGATGACCTTACAGAAATATCTTGACAGCGTGGAAGAAAAGTCCAAACAAGAACTTGACAAAAACTGTTGCCCTGCTGCATGAAAAACCTTATGTGAAAGTCTGCTAGCAAAAATAATTCTTTTCAATCGGAGAAGGGAGGGTGAGGCAGCTAAAATGTTACTGGAGACATACATCAACAGGAACAAAACACCTCTTAATACAGACGGTTTCAGTAGTCTTACTAAGCTTGAAAAGTACCTCAGCAGCAAACTAACTAGAAGTGAAATTTGGGGGAAAGGGGGACGCAAGGTCCCAGTGCTCTTAACTGAACACATGGTCATGTCTCTTGAAAAGTTGACCCAGACCAGGTCAAGTGTTGGTGTTCCTATGGAGAATCCATATGTGTTTACAAGATTGGAGGCTATGATACACACAAGTTTGCAGCTGAGAGTGTTGAGCATGTGGTCAGTGAAGATGATGTGATGCTCTTATTACAGGATGAGTGCTTGTCTTTTTAATGTTTAACCACAGGTACAGATGCCAAAGACTACACAAAAGAAAAGGCCATGGACAGATGAAGAAAGGTCCTCTGTGATGAGTAGAAACGCTGATTACAGTTGTAAAGAAAGATTCAACAACACTATGTTGTATGCTTCTAGAATCTTTGGTTGTAAACAAACTCGTGGTCACGTCATTGCAATCATAGCCAATAGAAGAAATGGACTGAGGGATAGCGTCGTTTTCGATGGGACTGGATGAAGCCAATTTTTCAACATTTCGCTTGGTCACGTGTCCACTCCGGTCTACTGCGCAAATCGGCCAACGAACCCAAATATGATAAATTGACAATTAGATGCTCGAACGCAAATCAGAGAGCATACGATCAGTTTCGTAATTATTATTTTTCTACCATTCACATTGCAATCACATTTACTGGAGTGGAAGGCTAATACTGTACTTGGGTATTCTACTGACCTGTAGCGTGTAGCTTAGCTAACCATCTTTCTTTTTGCTTCATTTGCATCGAACAGTAAAATTTACAAACAAATACCAATTTTGCATACCTAAATTTGCTGGAAATACAGCCCACTAGCTGTCTCATGATGTGTGACTAATTTTTAGCAAAATTTCACGTTTCTTACAAGACAATGACATAACAGATTTTTGATCGAGGCAAATATGTTGCAGTGGTTTCTCCAGTGTTCAACAATACCAACATCAAGCCGTGGCATCATGGCATTGTCTTTTAGGAAAAGTATTTCTGAAATTGTGCTCAAAATGATATCACGAACTAAGCGACGGCTAGTAACTTTCTGTCACACGGGAGAAAATGTACCGTACTGTTTGAATAACAAGCCGTAGCCATACTCATGCCTGTTTGTCTGAAACATTGTAACCTTTCCCACAAAGGTAGCATCAAGTTTGTATTTTTTTGTGAGAGGGGACGTTATCTTTGTGGATCGGCCTAAAATTATGCAGATATCGACTGATACCGATATGTTTAAATAAATCGGCCCGATATATCAGTCTATTTCTAGAAAGTACATAAAAGATTCACCTTTATTATACCTACACCAACATGTTTGACTGGGCAATATGAGATCTTTGAAGGCATTTTTCTGTTTCAGTGTTCGTGTAGTTTCTGTGCTTAGCCTTTGTAGGGTAGAACTTAACTGATTTGATTTTTGCCGATGGAGGATATTTGGGTGGGAAACTATTGTGTTTGAGTACATCTCAAGTGAATACTGAGCACATAAGTGTGCCACACAAGTTACTGTTGTGAGGTTTACAGATACTAAACATGCCGACTTGATCTCTTTTTTCCCCTAGCTAACCATACACGGCAAGTAGCATCGACACCTAGCAAAGCCACACATTCACAACCACCACAGCTCCCTTTGGCTAGCATTACTGAAGAGTCTGACTGTAATAGGTAGCATATTTTTGTCAGGACTATAGGTTTTCAGTCTGCACATCTTTATGAATGTTACTTAGAATTCATTTTCTTTTCTGGCTTGTGGAGGTGTGATCAATTAATGCTGCCATTACTGGCAGCACAAAACTATTATGATTTTATTATTATTATTACCTCAGAAAGGTTGTGCTGTTAGGGCTTTTTATACATGGTGTAACCATGTGTCATCCAGCCTGTACTTAAAATGTGCACTAATTCTAGGATATATTTTGTTTAAGTTCACAGGGCATCAACAATTTAATGAGCAAAAGTGTTTCAAATAAATGTGCTTACGAAATTGATGTTCAAAATACATGTGTTAGCAGCTAATTTCTCCTGCAATATCCAGATAATGTGGGCTAGGTTTAGTGGCTAATATTTAAAATTTTGGTTAGCTTGCTAACAGGAACATTAGACAAACAGGTTATAGCTAACTGGTTGACCTTATTAACTTCTATGTACATTGACATGAGGGGAAATGTATTTTACAGTAGGCTGCATGGGTGGTGTTCTAAGGGTTAGCATGTTACAAACAACAGTACTGTAAATGAATAGAAATTATAATGCTTCTATTGGTTAACTGAAACATTAGCAAAAGCTAAGTATATTCCTAAACCGTATATTATGAATATTGTTCTTGTTAGCTAACAA
Source organism: Setipinna tenuifilis (assembly GCA_030347295.1). Lineage (NCBI taxonomy): Eukaryota > Metazoa > Chordata > Actinopteri > Clupeiformes > Engraulidae > Setipinna > Setipinna tenuifilis. The sequence goes on from CM059265.1 coordinate 44,646,147, forward strand.
ATTCAAAGTTCTCTGGATAGTGGAAAACACTTGCAGTCTGCTCCAAAGCATAATTGCTGAAGTCATTTTTTTGTCAAATTGTGGTGTCTGCCCAACTTCAATCTTTGCATCATTCTGCTTTTCTGTCTATGTCATTAGACAATCATGGCATTGTTGGATGACTGAAATTACATTTAGTGTCAACAAAATTGAAGAAATGTGAACTAGCTTACCAGATAAATCAAAGAGAGGGGCTAATGCTTTACTCTTTCTCATGCTTTCTTTGTATGTTTGTTGCCTCAAAAGCCCCTAAGTCAAAGAGATAACTAAGGCAAGTACTAAGTGGTTAAGATTTACAAGTAACACATCTTGGTTATATTTAGGGGAGTAAAACAATTTTGGGTTATGTGAGGTTTGAATTTATATGCCCAAGTCACTTTTATTTGTTATGCAATTGCTGATAGGTCCTGTATTTTTTGCATACTTGTTCACACATCTGGTTTAACTTACTGTCACAATATCAATACGTTTTCAAAAAACATTGAAATATAGCTTAGGCAATTATGTTATGAGGCTAATGATATGGAGTTGTACGCTGTTCTATGTAGGTCATCCGGGTACTTTGAGTCTACTTCATTTTCACGGCCTTCTATTGGAACATCACTGCCTGCTGAGATCGGCCATGTTAACCCAGCTAACACAGTTACGTTGCTGCAACGTTGCATTATTCATGACCAAACGTAACCTCTGATATTGTTGCAACGAGAGGTGCCAATACGTAACTGCAACGTGACTTTCTGACGTGCCGTCACTCCCACATTACACACAGTGAGTAGTCATCACAATAGGCTAGGTACTGGTAACGATATATATATGCTGACTAAACATTAATGCTGGCTAACTAGTGTAGACTGTGGATATAAATATGGATATGGATTATTGAAAGCAATTCATCATGATCACTTAACTGTTTTCAGTTAACGTTCGGATAAGCCTAGCACTTCTTCCTCAGGTTGATAGCTAGCAATGCTGTTTCTGATTAAACTTAACTTTCTATTGTTAATTTTGTCACCCTTTTTAAACAATTGTCTTCATCTCATGACGAATGCTCTAGTTTTTGTTATTAGGTCTATTACAGTCGTTCACAAACCGATTTGTTAGTCAAGTTCAGTGTAAACCAAGATTGTGCACTATAGAAACTTTGAATGTTACTGTTTGGTAACATTTTCAAGGCGTGAGCGGTTGGGGACAAAAAATAAGATCGATTTTATCTGAGTTTCAATTTCACGCAAAACATTTTTCGGCTCTTCTTTCATCAACGAAAATGCACGGAGAGCAGTGGAGGGGCACCACAAAGCATTTGTGCTTAGGGGCCCCAAATGGCTAGCAACGGCCCTGGTTGTCAGTCAATAACTGCAGACTTCTTAGCAACCAAAATACCCACTGGCGACTTTTTAGCAACCTCCTTTACGAAACGTCGCCAGGACGTGACTTTTTGACGTTGCCTGTTCATAACCACAATGTCTTAGTGACAGTGTAGCAACCAAAATACCTACTGGCAACTTTCTATCAACCTTCTTTTCAGATTGCATAGGTTTCAAATTTGGGCAGACTAGTCCTCTGATTTCGGGACAAAACTACATCAGTCTTAGAAAAATCTCTGTCAAGCTCAGACCAAACAGCGTCATGTCCCAGAAAAAAAACTCTTTCAGCAAAACGGCATCAGATTTACATGGTCCTTTGTCAGGAAAAGTTGTCATGTAGCCTAGCGTTGGCCAGAGGAGGCAACTGTTGACTAGCCTAGTGAATTAACAAAAGTAGCTAGCAGCTTTTGTGATATCACAGGAAATCGTTTTTTTCTGTAAGCTTTTTCTGACTTGTGAAAACGTCAAGAACCACTTGCTGTTGACCTAACTCAGAGACACTTTAGTAGGAGGGCCTTTGCCTAATGCTACCTAGTCGGACAAAAGAAACTAGTTATCAGTGCCCGGTCCATAGGCTACAACATATTTGTTAAGAAACTTTAATATGAGTAAAGGCAGTGTTTCTCAAAGTGTGGTCCCAAGTCCCAAGAAATCCACGATGTGGTCCACGATAATTTGTGTAAAACTTTTTTTTCCCCAAGTTTCTTAAGCTACCTTTTGTATGCACAGTGTGTTTAAATTACATGTATATCATCTTCATGTGATTCAGTAGTTACAGGGGGGGAAGGTGGTTTTTTTGTAAGGGGGGGAAGTAGTCCTCAGTCTGACAAACGTTAAGAAACAATGAGTAAAGGGGTTCTGATATTTCCTTTGAATCCTTACTGGTATAATGTCATGTTATGCACGAAACTTAAGAGCCACAGAGTAAGCTTGATCCCTTAAATTAAATTGGAAGTTAGCAAGTGCAAATGTCTACGTGTGTTGTCATAACGATGTTATTTATTTAAGTTTGTTCTTATACCGTGTCAAACAAACGTTCTCAAGCTAATGCACTGACGTTGATAAAATGCATTAGGTTCACATAGTGTAAGAATGAATAACAATCTTAGTCATTTGCGTTCAACTTTAATTCACCTCTATCCTTTTTGTAACCTCACATTGGATAAGATCCATAGGCTGCTTGAACCATTGGTGACCACACCCCCAGGCGAAATTTCGCCCTATGGAAATGAAGTGTTAAGCAAGCATCATGCACTAGACACATCACACGCTGATGTAATTGGTTATCACATCATTCTCATTTAAATAAAGTTCAGGTTTTGCGAACCAGCAGGGGGTCCATGGCCAGGTTGAAAAGCAAAGGTGAGAGGGGGGTCCCCCTGTTCATCTGAGACCCTCAAAGCCTAAAAAATATGCATACATACATACACACAATCCATAAAATCACAGACAAACATAGTCTGTGAAAGAAATGAGGACTGCCTGACACATGTACTCATGTAGGTAGCCATTGACCTTCTGAAACTCCCAAACGATGGGACCGGTTCAGGCATCCCAATGTCAACCGATGCTCTTCTAAATTCCTGAAGGGGCAGACCTGCCCTCTCCCCTGTACTTGAGGAAAAGGAGTACTTCGAATTTCCCCTGGGCAGGCTGCTCATTGTATTTATGCATACGTACATTTCTCAAATAATGCCATGGGGATAAGGCATTGCCATGGGGAGTTGAACCCCATCCTGGTGAACCAGGAGTGCCACCACCAGCATGTTTTGCCTTTTAACTAATTTGCATGCAAAAGTAAAACCTGCATTACATACATCATGTAGGCTACTAATGATAGTGTCCATTTCAGGTATTACACCTGGTACCGAAGAGCTTTTCTAAGGACACTGCATGCTGTACGTAATATGCAGGAAAACGAAACCATTTTCATTTTAATGGTCGGCGACTTTTAAAGAATTAAAGACTTTTGCTGTTTACTGTAATGAAGAAAAAAATTAAATTTAATATTGACTACAAATATCATGTTATGGCACAATCAAATCACTCAGGAGTTTGTGGCAACTCCCACTATCGTATTATATTATTATAGGGCAGCCTGCATATACAGTCATTGAGACAGCCAACTCAGAAGAGTGAGGGTAAAATATATCATGTTATGCTTTATTCACCTGCCAATGGGGGGTTTCTTGGTGGGACAATCCTGGTAACTGGTGAATTCATTGCTATTGGAACTAGCGCAGCTATCCTCATCAGGTGCGATGTTCAACCGGCTCATCTCTGTTTTTGCTTCTTTCATCTGGCAAAGCACAAAAAAGGAGGCAGGGTTGTTTATTTTTTACTGACTTTCATTCTGCATTCACCACGACTGTTTTCTTTCTTTTTCTTCTAACAGAACGTGGCGCTTTCCCCCCGACAGATGAATAATCAATACATAGAGAACGCCGCAGCCCAGCAACACATAAATCGGGTCATGTGACCAGAGTCGTCAGGAGGAGGAGGGGGGATTTGACTCATCGGAAGGAATTGAATTATTTTGAGGATCCTTTTGTGTCAGGTACAAAATCATAACTACCCAATGCGAGTTATTAACATTTATTGGGATGACAACTGTGTTGTAGCTTCACCAATTATTTGAATTTTTACAAAATTTTAGCTGAACAGTAATATCAGGGCAAAATAAACCTTTTTAAACACTGGCTAACAAAAGTTGAGGAAACAATCAGAATTGCATTGGTTTTGAGTTTTGCTTGCAGTAAATTTAGATAGGAGTCAATTATGTTGCGATTTAGCCAGCCAGCTTCCACTTCTAATGACTTTAATATCATGGTCAGAAAGTCACAGGCCCATGGAGAACTTCACTTTCCCAGTACTGACATACTCCAGACATTCGAACTAATCCCATGCTGGGATACATTCCTAGAACTTGAGTAAATTTCCTTTACTAAAGTGTCTACTTATTTCTGATGCCTTTGAACATCATCAGAATCGCCATCACTGTCCAACTCAGGGCCAAAGTATCAAGTTGCTCTAATACTTGTGTTACAGTGAACTTTCCCTGTTGCTTAACCTGTGCTGAAAAGGTAGCGGTCATACTCCCTGAAAAGATAATGGGTATCTACTTTATTAGTCTCTGGCCCTGTACTACTAACTTAGTAAAATATATCCAGACACTTGTTATTGAATGAAATAAATCAATAGAATATAGACCCCTTTATTTGCTTCTGTTTTTTTTTATTTAATGTGCTCTAGAACCTCCTTTTAATGTAGGTGGCGCTATTAGACATGCACTATTGTCCCCACAGGTACTTGAGGGCTGCAACCATCACAGTAACCTGAGCACACACTCCTCCATCCACACCACCATACACTCCAGCATCCACAACAAGGACATACTTTCAAAACATCATCCACACAAAATTATATAGTTTGTGACAGGAGACTACATCCAATCCACCATTCATCCCAGTACGTGTACACACATGCACACCCACACGCATACCAGCACGCACACCATTCATACCAACACACACACAATCCACACCAGCACACATACAATACACACCAGCACACACACCATCCACACCATCATGCACACCATTCATACCATTAATACCAACACACACACCAGCACACACACAAAACACACAGTGTCTTTTGTTTGCATTGCTTTTAATTACTTCAGCTGATTAAATAAACCAGGATAAATTGCTTTGGTGTAGAAAAAAATAACATTGACCTGCATCACTGCTCTGCACACCCTCAGAGGCTCCTGTACTCGCATCCGCACAGTGAAAGATGGTGCGTCTGTGTGCAGCTCTGTAACAGCTATAAATTAGTTGCAAAATGAGAGAAATGTTGCCCGTTACTGACTGTTGCTGTTACCAGTGTCAGAGAAACTAACATTTTACCGCTGTTTTCCTTCAATCTTTGACGTTAACTAGCATGTTTTCTAGCTTGCTATATTTAGGTTGTTAATTAGCTAGAAGATCAAAGTGGTCACTTAGAAAATTACTCTGAAATAAAAAAAGGGTTTTGTACATGAGTTTGTCAAACGAATTTTAGGGCCATGCAGTGGACTCCATGTTGGCTGTGTGAGAGCATTATAACCAGAAAACAGGAAACTATCAAATATTTCAGTAAAATTCTACTTGCTTGTTCATTATATGTAAACTAGCAGAGATCTATATTAGCCATTGTTGCTAGCTAGCGTTATCCAAGCTAGGAGGCAGGGACGTTGTGGTAGGTCAGAGTTGTGAGGTGAGAGTTTGTGGGGGCATGGATGTGGGTTTTGAATGAATGACACTGTGTGTTTGTGTATATTGTCAGGGTTCCCACGGTCATGTAAATCCTGGAAAACTCATGGAAATCAAAAAAGTAAATTTCCAGGCCTGGAAAAGTCATGGAATTCTGTAAATTCAATTAAAGATTTGGAAAAATCATGGAATTTTAATAAGTCGTTCACGCAATGACATTGTTCTGTCAAGATTATAATTTAGCATTCAACAACTACAACTACATACTGTAGCTTTTTGGTACCCAAGCACATGGACTGTATGTAAGAGAACTGGACAAACCCTCTGTGACATTAGGCATAGACCAGATGAGGCTTACATTGAAGGTTCATTCTTATGATGTCTGCTTATTATCTGGGGGTTAAAATAATGAATTCTACAAAAAAAAAAAAATCGCTGTGAAAATGTACTTTTTTACAGTACAGTACAGGAGTCTATGGTAGGTTTCTCATTTGTGCAGCCAGACCCCAATAGACGAAAGAGGTGTTGCACCTTTAGAACTTTATTTCTGGCTTCATTGTTTAGCCTGGAACATTGCTGCTTGGTAATAATTTGTAAATTATATGTAGGAGCTAACTAATAATCAGCCATCACCAGAGGAAGAGTTATGAATAGCTATCGGAAAGGGCAACATGCAGAAAACTAGCTAGCCACGCATCAACCCCAAAGCAACCACATTTAGTTCAAATAAAAAAAGTTTGATGCGTATATATATATATATATATATTTATTTAATTTTTTTTGTATTTTTTTTTTTGTTTGTGTGTGTGGGTCCTCTTCATCTTCCCTTGAAGCCCATTCGCTTCTTCATCTCTACAGCCTGCTCATTGCCTCCCTCTTTTTGTTCATCATCCAGGGTACTGCCCTCCAGTTTTTGTCTCTCCATCTCTTCCTTTCTTTTCTGTTGCTCGTTTTCTCGCTCTTTCTTCTTTCTTAGTGCTTTGGCTCTCTGTAACATCACTATCCTGAATTGTTCAGTCACCATTCTCAGTCCCTCCATCTTTTCTACATTTCTTTCCTGCTCCTCTCTTCTTTGCGCTGCCTCGTTCCTTAGTCTCTCCATCCATTTTGGCCTCACCATAACACCAACCCCAGACTCAGTAATGCCCACAAGTCTCTCTTTTTTACATGTCGGCCAATCGTCCCTCCATTTCCTGTATTTTTATTTTCATTTCCTCACTTTGCCGCTCCTTCTCCTTACTGAGCGCTCTGGCTTTGTCCAGCATCCTTTTTTGTTGGTCCGGTCTGATTTGCTGTGCCTCCACTCGCTGTCTCTCCATCTCCATCCATTTTGCCATCATTTCTGTTGTCCTGCTCTCCAGCTGCTCTATCCGTCTTTGTTGGTCCAGCATCTTATGTTCCGCCTCCATATTGATTGCATCAGCCCTCATCTGTGCGCTGACTTTCTCCAGTTCATCCACCTTTCTCTTTAGCTCCATCTCTGCAGCCTCCCTCTTCATCTCCTCTATGTTTGGGCTTTGCCCCTGTCGTCCTCGCACTGCAATCTCTGTCAGTCTCACCATCTCCATCCTCTTCTTTGCCAGTTGGGCTCTCATTCTGTCCATGTCCTGTGCGTTTTCTCCTCTCATCCATTCTAGTTTTTCTCTCTGCTCTGCCTCTGCTCTCAGTGTTGCGGTCTCCCTCATTCTCTCCTGCCCCTTCACCTGTCTCTCCATCTCTTTAGCCCTTCCCTCCAGCTCCTGTTTCTTCACCTTCGCTTCTTTCTCCAAACGAACCATATAAGCCCTGAAAGCCAGTAAATAAAAAAATTGTACATAGTTATACCTCAAGCATATGAGAGACAACCAGAGATTGGGCAAACTGACACAAGCGCTAAAGTATGGCCTATTCTCTTAGAAGGACCAAGGATGGTTTCTAAAAGTAGTGTGTAGCACACGACTCAATAAATAGCTTAAAGTGTGGTGTGCCACCAACTACCAACTAGTGGACCAGAAATCAGAAAGACTTAAGTTTGTCTACTGGAGTGTGTTGATGCAAATAAAGTAGAGAAGGCATACAATAATTAGAGTAATACATAGATAATATGTAAATGTATTGTGAAGTTTAGATAATAAAAGAAATGATCAATAACAAACAAATAAAAGAAACAAAATAAATACAAAAGTGCAGTGCAATAAATAATCACAGTGGTCAAAACTCCTCTGTAAAACCTACCTGGGTGCACCCTTACATATTCTAATTCTATATAATATATTACAAAAGACTCAATAAGTGATTGATCAGATATTAAGTGATGTAAAATGGATGAATAGGTTCAATCAGTTAATTCTGCATAACAAATAATTCAATCAATTCAATGTATCTATTTAAATCACAATACAATTATTCATGTCTGTCCGTGGAGGGGAAAAGTCAACGTCAGTCAAAGTCAAATGTCCTACCACCAGGGAGGGATGTAGGAAAGGGGGAAAGTGGGGTTCTCTTCGGGAAGGCTCACCATCAACTTCGAACCAATCCTCTCTAAAAACCTGACCTGTAATTCACACGGCCAGAACAATCATGTATCTTAATATCCTAGTATCAATATCAGTATCAAAATAAATAATCATGTGGATAAATAAAACAAAGTAATAAAATAGAATGTATAGTGCCTGTGTCTTCAGTATCAGTGTTCTAAATATTTATTTTAAAACATTACAGCTGTTACGAACTTCAGGTTCACTACGTGACTGCACTACGTTACTAGGCAACCAGGCTAGCTATGCGAGTAGTTCAGTAAAGCCACTGCACTCTCTCACTCAGATAACGGCAACTTGCATTAAACTGTTAGAAAATACTTTGGGCACTTTTAGACCTTGCATGTGGTCATGTGTACTATTGGGACTGTATCTCAGTTTACAAGTTAAAGTTTTTTTGTTTTTTAAGGCAGACAGCCTTGCTGTTCTGATCATAGCTTGGCTAGCTTAGCATAAGTTCTGGGCTTCTTAACCGTTATCCGTAGTATCCGTTTCTCCTGGGCTTTTCTATTATGAATTATACATATAAAATTACTAATAACACTAAAAGAAAATAAGATCTTCTATTTGGCATTGTCAATATAATATTTACCGTTTCTCTGTATTCAAACACATTAGCTGGGTCTAGCTTCGTTGTCTATCGGTTCGTCTTTCTTTCTTTCTTTCTTTCTTCCGTAGCTAGATATACCTTACGGTCACCATTTATGTTAAATAGTTAATATTAAATCATTTGCTCATTTATGTCTATTGAATATTTACCTTTTTGATCATTACAAATATATGTGTTCGTGTAATTTCAATTCCTTTCCGTTTCTTTTCTTATCAATCTGTGTTTAATTTCTGTTGCCTTAGCGACCCATTGGCTGTTTCTGATAGGGCAAAACCTAGCCAGGCTTAACCCTTTGTGGTCTGGGCTACAAGTGTATCAGGGTTAATTGTATTACATACACACCTTTCAATCATAGTGACACACCAAACACACCAAAACACACAACATCCACACCAGTACACACACCAGGACACATGTTGGCAGGCAGGACACGCACCTTGCCTTCTTTCTCACCTCTTGCTACGGCTGTTCTTTTTTATCACCATGCCAACGCATACCAATGTCTCAGCTAGTGTCTTTTGTTTGCATTGCTTTTAATTACTTCAGCTGATTAAATAAATCAGGATAAATTGCTTTGGTGTAGAAAAAAAATAACATTGACCTGCATCACTGTTCTGCACACCCTCAGAGGCTCCTCGTACCCACACAGTGAGAGATGCTCTGTACACCACCTCTGTACAAGATGGTGCATCTGTTACAGGGTGATATATTTTGATTTGTGTACTTTGGTTGCTGTGTCATTTTGTTTGAAGTGTCATTGGATTTGTTTATTGGATTGCTGTGTTTTATTTTATTTGCAGTGTCATGTCTACATTCTTTATTGGTTTAACTTCCCCTGGTGTTCCCATTTGCAGCCTGATGATGGACCCAATCAACCCCCCCCAATCATGGCAAAGACTGCTGATTGTTGTTAATTGTGTGCCAGGTGTGTGCGGGGCTGGGTTTTCTATTTATTCGTCAGGCAGGTAGTACATGCAGGCAGCAGGGACGTCTTTGAGCAGCGGGAGGGGAACTGAGCAGGGACGGCACCAGACGGCGGATCACCAGGTTTTGCCTGCATAGAGGAAAGAGGCTGGCGAGGACTCCGGCAGCCGTGGACGAGGTCAGGTGCACACAACAGTTCCGGGCCACAGACTTTGTCTGTGCCCGGCAGAAAAGTGCTTAAGGCCTGCAACGTGCCTGCTACGTATGTGGTCCGCTCGCTCTGTTCTGCCGCTGTGTTTCCCTGTGTTGCAGTACTGGCTCGGCTTGACTGCGCTGCTCTGCTCGTGGTTGCTGCTGCCCTCCTTGCTTGCCTGCCTTGCCGTGCTCGCTGCTGCTGCTCGCCTTGCTTGCCCGCCTGCCTTGCCGTGTTTGCTGCTGCCACTTGCCTCTTCTGCCGCCGCTTGCTGCCCCTTGGTGTGGGGGCGGATTTGGGAAGCGAGGTTTCTTCTGCTACCTACAGGACTTTTCTTTTCACCAATTGCTTTTATTTTATATTGTCTTTAATAAATTATCTTTTAATTTCATATCCCTGTCCAACTGGTCATTTCTCTGCCTGCCACGTTCTTAATTGTTCTTGAGTTGCCTGGTCACGGGCAACATTGTTAACACCTATTGACCACTGTGACACATCTGCGTGCCACCTGGGAGACACTTATACAGACATATACACAGTGTTGGGGAGTAACGCAATACATGTAATTTTGTTACGTAATTTAATTACAAAATAAATGTAACAGTAATACATTACAGTTACTGGAGAAAAATGTGTAATTCAATTACAGGTACTTTTGAATTTTTTCAAAATTACAATTTGAATTACATCTTAATATTGTCAGCAAAACCTTGCTAAAACAGCCTATATAAAAAAAAAAACTGTTTCGTGTGTTTTTCTTATAGGCTACCGTAGCCTACAAAACATCCCTGTTGCCATTTCCCTCCACAGTTGGATGTGGGGCTTTCTGTTAAAATGTTTATGGGGCCAAAATCATGAAAACATTTGAAAAGTAATCAAAACGTAATCAAAAAGTAATAAGTTACGTTACTCATATAAAGTAATTCAAAAAGTTACACTACTATTACATTTTAAACAGGGTAACTTGTAACTGTAACGAATTACATTTCTAAAGTAACCTTCCCAACACTGCATATACACATATGCGCACACACACACACATATAAACACATATGCACAGACACACGCAAACACATATGCGCACACATGCATACACACACACACATATGCGCACACACACAAACACATGCACAGACATGCAAATCTGCAGACTGTGTGTGTGTGTGTGTGTTGTATCTGGTTCCTGGTGTGTGTGTGTGTGTGTGTGTGTGCGCGTGGGTGAGAGAATATTCTCTCCATTTCTACAGATCTACATATTTTATTTGTGGAAACAGCCTACACTACAGAGTGTGTGTGTATCTGTGTGTGTGTGTGTACGAGTCTGTTGTCAGAATCAGGTCAATGTACAAGACTGGGTTGGGCAGCTGTTAAAAGCCCTGACTGGGTCTCATAAAACTACACTCAGTCACGTCAACACCAGAGAGCACAGAGAGAGCACCAGGCTCTTTCAAAAAGGTACGTCATGTTTTGTACATAATTGTCATCTTTAACGTTTTTGCCAAATGGTTTAAGAACATGAGTAAATAGGAATATAGCCAATTAAGGCATTCAGTACACTCCTGTCTGTCTGGGAGTTTATCACACCACAAGGTCACTGAAGGTTGCGTACATTAGCTTGGCACATTAGCATAGCACATGTTACATGTTAGTAGCTATGATGGCAACATTATGTCTATGTGTACATCTGTATGTGCTCTGTGTATGTGTTTGAGTCTGTATTTGTGAGTGTGTGCATATTAGCATAGCAGCATAGCACATTTGCCATTAGCGAAGAATATTAAGATGTTAGCTGCTATGATGACAACATAATGTGTGTGTACAAATGCCTTGTATGTGTGTCTATATTTTGCAAGTTTGTGTGCATATTAGCACAGTGGCATATTATCTTGGCATGTTGCTCTTCTGCCAACTTTATGTCTCTCCTAATACATAAAAGCAGAGCTGTTCAGTGGAGCTCACACTGTGCTGAGATCAGTGATGTGTGTCTGTGGGTGTAAAGTATCCCATAGCACCAGAGGAAAAAGAGTGACTCATGTAGTCTCTGTGGTATCAATGCCTCTATTGGTGCTCCTGATAAGATTAGGTGTAGGTCAGGGATTAGGTGAGGTGAGTAGGAGATGCTTAGGTGCTGCCAGACTCAACATGATCAAGACTGTAAATCAGTTACTGAGCTCCGCTGGAGAATGATGTTCAGTCTTGTTTAATCATTAACTGTGTCAGGTATCAGATTCATACCCACATGTGTGTTCATCTGTAATAGGAGACTGTTTTTCATGAAGTGCCGAATGTGTTGATGGCATTCGGTAGTTGCGAACAACAGGCACACTCTACTCCCAAGAACAAGATGCTTTTTCAGGTGCGAGTCTGTGATGGAGTGACCATCACTAGAGTTGTGGGTGTGCTCTGACTGCCATCCCAACGAGCCTGGCTCTTTGGCGTTGCGGTCAGAGTACACGTTTGGCACCCGGGAGACCCGGGTTTGAATCCCGGTGGGGCGACTTCTCCTCCCCTTCGCTACAAATGGTGTCAGAAGTGGGATGGCTTGCCGTGAGGTCATCGGAGGCGCAGCATGGTGTGAGGGACCCCCTGTGTGTGTGAAGCGCATGGCGTGAGGGACACCGTGAGTGTGTGAAGCGCATGGTGTGAGGGACACCCGGTGTGTGTGAAGCACATGGCTGTGCTTCCCGAAGGGGAAGGTAGTGTGATGGAGTGACCATCACTAGAGTTGTGGGTGTGCTCTGACTGCCATCCCAACGAGCCTGGCTCTTTGGCGTTGCGGTCAGAGTACACGTTTGGCACCCGGGAGACCCGGGTTTGAATCCCGGTGGGGCGACTTCTCCTCCCCTTCGCTACAGAGTCAAAAACTCAATCATGCCTTAAACTCTCTGCTTCAGTTCCTCCATACACACTTCAGCATATTTGCCTCAACCACTATACCATTTATCTGGTATAACTTATCCTTTCCAGCGAGGTTTCCTCAAGTCTATTAATATTATCCCCTGCTATGTTTGTGAAAACATGAAGTTTAATGGATGTAGTAAGTGCAACTCTGTGTGGTTGAAGCAGGATCACCTGTGAGAAGTCCAAGAAGAAATCGGTCTAGTTCATTTGGTATGGCAATGTGAGTTTTAGACCACCCATTTAACTTTGACAACCTGTCACTGGAAAACAATACCTTGCATACAGATGGTCAACTCATGCAACCATCGCTGAAGTGTTCACAGAAAAGACAGGGAGCTCAGAGGGAGTTCTCAATTATCCATATTAGAGAATTATAATACAACCTAATAAAACAAATACCATGACGTAATGTTAAACTCACAGTCATTCAATGTTGATCACACAAATGTCTCCCTACAGCATGCATGTTCTCACTAGCAATAACTGCCATCCACACCTAAGCAAAACTCACATTACCTTCTACAGTTGCTTGGTGACAGGAGGAATACATGGACGTTCTCTGTAGGCTAGTACATCTTGTTAATGAATGACTGAATGACTGGTTGTATCACAGCATCTATGGTGGGCCACCCCTTCAAAGGTGCACTCTTTGTATCCTGTAGAACCCCTAATTAAGAGTTCATCTCTCGTTAGCAGTATCGTTGAACCCCCCTGGAGAGCACAGGCAGCAAAGGGAGCTCCTCATACGACCTGATGGCCACCCAAAGAGACATGCAGGAAACCAAGGACAGTGTTGGGGGAGCAGGTGAGTGAGTTGTTCATAGGTGAAAACCTACGGTTGAAGAAAATGAATTTTAAGTGTGTGTTTGTAATGGCATACTGTTATAGGTGTTTGGGCAAAATGTCTCTACACAGTTGCTGGAGGTCCAATATCTTCAGGATCTTCAGCTAAAGCCAGAAGTAAGCACTAGGGATGAGCACAAACACCTGAAGATTATAATCAAAAATAATAAATTAGACATTAAACATTGTCCTCATTGTTAGAAAACATCTGGGACATCAATCATTGACCTTTTGTGTTTGGGCCTGAGTGTTTCTTGACTTGAACAGTGTAAACTGTTTCCTCACAGATCAAGTGTTTAAAGTGTTCTTCTCCCTAATAATGGTGCAGACTTTAAGACAAATTCCGTATGTAGTCAAAGAATACTTCACCAACCAAAGATCCATCTTTAGCCGACAGTGCGGAGGAAAATTAGACAGCATTTTCAAATCCAGAAAGGTGATCCTTTATCCTGTCAAATTTAAAGCCTGTGTGTTATAAACATCTGTGAGACAGGCGTTGCCCTCAAGAAAGAAAACCCAGGTGGATCTCGAACATGTCTTAGTGCAAATAACTGCCTACATGTGGAAAAAAAGCTGTTAATGATGGATCTTTGGCTGATGATGTATTCTCTGACTACTACATCCTCAATTTCTTTTAAAGTCAGCATCGTGTTGAATTAAAACAATTATCACAAAATGAGACATTTTGTTAAACTATTTAACATTTGTGAAGTTTTATGAAATTGGTTTTAAATTTCACATCCCGTTGCATATTCTGTTTGAATTTTGACACATAATTGATTAATTATTAAACATGAGGCCAATTTAAATTCATTTACCTAGGATGTGTCATGACTCAGATATTCAGATTTCAGTGAAGAGTGAAGGTCCAAAGTAAAGTGAATGTGAATATATGATGTACAGGTATACAGGTGTGCTAGAAAAATATACATCTGCTGTACTGTGAACACATATACATATGTGCTATATTAATATTAATATATAGAGGATATTCAATATTGACAGTATACACATGTGGTTTCAATGAAGTGCACATAAATGAAGGGATCAGATGAAGGACAGTCAATGTCATTGGGAGAGGTGAAGGTTGGTGATTGTGTGTATCAGTGGAGACTAAAGGTCTAGCAGCACTTTTATGCTGAGCAGTGTGAAGTTATGGAAATGAAATATACAGTGTTTATTTATGCTACTGTTGTCTTTCTGTGAACCCTGTATAATATCACATATTAATACTACAAGTGTGGCTGTGGTTTAAGTGGATAATGGGCAACACAGTACAGTGGATAGTAACCCTGTATTTATGTCTCTCTTGTGTGTCTCTGTAGGGCGCCATGTTGGGGCTTTTACGGAGGGTGTCTCCTCAGAAGCTCCGGCTGTCACCATCTCAGCTCAGGGGGGAAGCCATGTTGTGTCTCCTAATGTGTCACACAGTACAGTGCAGGGAAACATCACCACCATCTCACACCATCATTATCACAGTGAGTAAGACTCATAACGGATACCTGCCACAGTCTCTCACGTGTGTGTGATAATGTTAGAATTTAGCAAGGCCATGGTAATAAAGCATCGCCTCATTTGATGAAGTAAAAATAATTTTCTGGAAATTATAGGCTGAATTAAATATCCCTGGTGCCATAAGCAGCTAACACACAAACACTGTACACATAACAGTGATATAACTGCTTCCAACATTTTATATTGTGTGTTGGTGGGATAATATTGTGACTGATTGTGTCAAAGGAAGTGGTCAATGGTTCTTAATAGATCTTCACTTGTCACTTTCACCTGGCACTGTAGTGGCCTTACTGTTTTAATTTAGTTGAACAGGCTGCTCTATAATGACGGGAAAGGTCTTGAATCTTTCATCTTGAATCTTAAGTCGAGGGGAATAAGAACAGACAGTTGGCAACAGAACTCACCTTAAGGTCATTTGGGTTATTTTGTTAGGGCAGTCTGTCTGCAGTGATTTGCTTTAAATCTTAATTGCAGTTTTTCTAATGTGTCTTTGCATTTAAGAACTAGTTTAGGTTATTAAAATCAACGTTTTAAACTATTATTTGACTAATGTAACAGTATATACTTTGTGTCAACAACTGCATCCTAAAAAGTCTGTGTTGTGTGTGTCAGTGGAGAATTTGCAGCAGAGTGGAGGCAATTCAGCTTCTACCAAACCCACACAGGGAGCAGGTGAGTGAAAGGCAAAGCACACACGTATCTGTTCCATTTTATTACATTAATTAACGTACTGTATGAGAAAGACAAAAAGTACAAAGAGATGTAACAGAACCTCTCAGCAGGACGGTATAGATGACCATATATTTGTAAATTAGCAAAAAACTTCATAGATTTTTATCATTTCCCATTTTAGAGTGTGATGAAGAAACCATTGAAAGGCTAAAAGCTTCACTAAAACAGCAGCTTCAGAAACATCTGGAAACACGGTTTGCAAAGGTACATAAGCAGTGGGGATGTTCAAGTTTGCAAGACATCTACACTGACCTTCACATTGTAGAAGGCTGTACAGGCGGAGTAAGCAGCATGCACGAAGTGTCGGCAATCAACATGAGACAAGCAGGAATGAGAACAAACTCCGAAGATCCACAAGTTCAACTGCAAGACTTGTTCACTCACAAATCCGTCACAAAAGTCCTGACTTTAGGAATTGCTGGAGTGGGCAAAACTATTGCAGTGCAGAAGTTTGCTATTGACTGGGCTGAACAAAAAACAAATCAAGACATAGACTTGGTGTTTGTCCTGCTTTTCCGGGAGCTAAATGTGAAGAAAGACAAGTATAAACTTGTTGATCTTCTTGAGGAATTCTACCCTGATCTTGATGATTTGGAAATCCTTCTCAAGTCCAAGAAAGCCAAAATCCTTTTCATCTTTGATGGTTTCGATGAAAATCGACTTGAGCTGGACTTTCATGCCGGGACCTGTAAGCTTGAAGCAGTGGAATCAGTGAGCGTCCTTGTAACAAATCTCATTAAAGGCAAGCTTCTGTCTTCTTCACACATCTGGGTTACGACCAGACCAGCAGCAGTTGGTCAAATCCCACGTGAGTGTTTCAACCTGGTGACAGAGGTGCGAGGATTCAGTGATCCCCAGCAAATTAAATACTTTGAAAAAAATGTTAAAAATCCACAGAAAGCCACAAAGATCAGTGACTATGTGAAGAAGAACAAAAGCCTCCACATCATGTGTCACATACCAGTTTTCTGCCATATTGTAGCCATTCAGCTAGATGAAATGCTAGACGTTCAGAGTGAAGGGGAGCCAGTGAAAACTGTGACAGAAGTGTACATACACTTCTGTGTCTCTCAAATCAGCAGACTGCATGAGAAAATGAGTCAAGAAGAGAAGGGGCAGCTCCTCATTAAACTGGGAAAACTGGCATTCAAGCATCTGGAGAAAGGAACCATGGTGTTCTACGAGAAGGACCTCTCAGAGTGCGACATTGATGTGAAATCTGGGATGGTGAGGTCTGGAGTTTGTACACAGGTCTTCACAAAACAAAGTGGTACCACTGGAGATGACATCTACAGCTTTGTGCACCTGAGTGTACAAGAATTCCTGGCAGCTCTTTACAAGCTTTACACACATGCAACAGAAACAGCAAAAGGTTCAAGGTCTGCCCTTTACCGAGATGCTGTGGATAAGGCGCTACAGAGCCAGAATGGACATTTGGATCTTTTTGTGCGCTTCCTCCTTGGCCTGGCTCCAATGGTGGAGTCGGAGATCCGGTCTCCCTTGAACACAGTGCTCCCACAGCTGGCTACTGGAGACATGAGCATCAACAAAACAGCTCAATACATCAAAGAGAAAATCAAGGAAGACCTTTCATCAGAAAGGATCATCAACCTCTTTCACTGTTTGAATGAGTTGGGGGACAACTCACTGATCGATGAGATCAATAGGTAATGAAAAGTGTCTAAACACACACACACACACACACACACACACATACCAACCGAGCTTCTCAAAAGGAAAAGTTTTTGTATTCCTCAATTTAGAGCATGGCAGGCAAATGTCTCATATTCCCACAATTGCCTAAATATGACACTAACATTCAATACCTATTAGGGCTTCAATAATGTTTTAAGAATGGAGTTTGGCAACAAAAGATCACTAACATATGTAACAAGTTTGCTTTAGAAATATTTAGAGATCATCTGTTATGTCACACAGCTTCATGGACTCAGCACAGAAGGAGGACCTGTCTCCAGCCCAGTGCTCAGCTATGGCTTATCTGCTGCTCATGTCAGCTGAAGTCCTGGAGGAGTTTGATCTGAACAAATATCTCAGGTCACAGGAGGGACTGCGCAGGATGCTTCCTGTAGCAAGCATTTCCAAGAGAGTTTGGTGAGTAAAACCCTGGACTATGCCAGTCTGTCAATGGTGTGTGTACTCCAGTGTATTTAAGGGCAAAGTATTTATGCAGATCTTTTAATTTTAAACAGCTCCTAGCTCAGCGTCTGACATTCAGCTGATTACAAACAAAACAACAAACCAGAAATTGGTTTTATATTACTGCATGATCTTGATCTTGTGTTTACTTTTGTGCTATAAGGAGGCTGTAAACTCAATAGTGAACACATAGTGTTGTAACAGCGTGTAGCACTAGAACTGAAATAGTAGTGTGCACATATGAAATAAAAAAGACATTTTCTAACAGGCTAAATCACTGCAAGCTCTCCAAAGCAAGCTGCCAAATGATGGCGTCCGTACTACAAGGGGTACATTCCCATCTGACAGAACTGGACATGAGTGACAATGACCTGCAGGATGAAGGACTGGAGCTGCTCTGTAAGGGGCTGAAAGCTCCACAATGCAAGCTGGAGATGTTGAGGTCAGTGTTGTTCGAACCTGTGACCCTCACCCAACTCTCTAACCAGTAGGCCACAGCTGCCCCACCTCATTTAACTGGTTTAGCTGGTGAAAACAAAAGCTATGTATTTTGATTGCAACAAATCTGCTCTACAGAACATTGCAATACATTGTAAAATCCAACTTTGGTTCAGGTGCATCTGGTCCATTGTAGCTGGCAACACAGATGTAAATATATTGTGAACATAGAATGAGGGTTAAATTGAAAGAGTTTATGGAACAATAACTCCATCACTATGAACACTCGTTCATACATAGCACATCTCACTACAAAATGTGGTTGACAGTGTGAGGTTTTATGAGACATACTGCTCATAAGGCATGTTGTCATTTTGTCTATCTCTACCCTGCAGACTTTCTGGCTGTAAAATCACAGGTAAACTCTGTGGGAGTTTGGCTTCAGTTCTCCAGTCATCAAACTCCTCGCTACAGCTGGACCTCAGTCACAATCCGCTAGATGTTTCTGGAGTTCAGCTTCTCTGTGAGGGCCTGACTACTCCCAACTGCAAACTGGAGACATTGAGGTTTGAGATTTGAGATTTTTAGACACTGTTCATGGCATCTTTGACTAATGCTGACATTTCTGTTGTAATTGACAGTTCCTTCTGTCTAAATAACATTTTATTGATTTCTTTTCTTAACTTTTTTTTCATACTATATCACAGACTTGCTGGCTGTGAACTTAGAGATAAGTCTTGTGAGATTGTGGCCGGTGTTCTTCAGTCATCAAACTCGCTGACAGACCTGGACCTGAGTCTCAATGACCTGGGAGATTCTGGAATTCAGCTTCTTTCTAAGGGACTGTCTAGTACCCACTGCAAACTTTGAAAATTAAGGTTTGTTGCTGGAGTTGTTGACTCTTTACAATTCTGAAATCTAGGCTGTTTTTTCTTTCATCAAATTAGCTGACTTGTAATTTGTCTGTCAGCATAAAGATGTAAATGTGTGAACTCAATAATAAGTGTTGTGAGATTGTTGCCTATTGTTGGATATTTTGAAATAACCAAATCCCCTGACAGAGCTGGACTTCAGCCACAAGAGTGACAAAAATCAAACTGTAGCCAGGTTCCTACAAGAGCTTTTTGTCAGAGATGAGCTCGTGTATAATAAAGCTCTTCTTGGTAAGGGATCTGCAGTAAGGTAAGGGAGTGCAGTTTTGATGATGGTGTTAGGATTACTGACTCGGCACTTGAGTGGGATACTAATTAAATTATTACATACACAGCCTGTGGTTCTAAGTTTGACTTCTCTTTAATACGTTATAATGGAGGGAATTTGATTATTTCTCCAAATTGGCATTGTGACTTACAGTCCTTATAAACAGTGTACATGACATTTTATTATTTTTTTCATTCTGTATCACAGACTTGCTGGCTGTAAACTTACACATAAGTCTTGTGAGATTCTGGCTGGTGTTCTTCAGTCATCAAACTCGCTGACAGACCTGGACCTGCATAACAATGACCTGGGAGATTCTGGAGTTCAGCTTCTCACTAAGGGACTGTCTAGTACCCACTGCAAACTTCGGAAATTAAGGTTTTTGTTACCTTCCACAAATGAATAAATGACCCTGTTTTCAGCCTCTGCAGTTGAAGTAGAGTCATCAAAATGTTTGTACATTTTTTTATGCCTCATCCAGACTCTCTGGTTGCCTCATCTCAGAGAAGGGTTGTACATTTCTGGCTGCAGCTCTGACTTCAAACCCCTACCGCCTAAAAGAGCTGGACCTGAGCTACAACCATCCTGGAGAATCAGGACTGAAGCTATTATGCACTAAACTAGCAGACACTCGCTGTAAACATGAGAAACTTAAGTACGTACACTGACACTTGTACAGTTTACCACACAAATATCTCCTATATTTTTGTTGCCTACCTCAATGCAGGTTGTAGAATAAAAAAAACATGTTATATTTTTGAGAATGTAATTATTACTATATTTAATATATTTACTCTCTCTCTCTAATTTTTTAAAACAGCACAGACCACTGTGCAGAAATCAGACTGAGACCAGGCTTATTGAAATGTAAGTCTTCATGTTTCTTTCTCTTGATGTAATTCCTTCGTCTGGTCAGCAGCATGTGTGTGTCTGTTTTTTTTTTTTGTGTGTGTGGAAGTTTTGTTTGTGTGTGGGCAGGCATATATTGCTGTATTGCTCTCTTTGAAGTCCCTTGATACGAAAAGGGTACCAAACGATACAAAAATTACCATTAATCTGTATTGAACATTCATCTGTGATGAATAGTCAGTCAGCCTACAGATCATCTAGCTCATTAGGTAATACTTTAAAACACTGTTTTGGACATGTGTAATAGGTTGTAAACAAGTATTTGGGGAACACATACTGTTAAACTCTTCCTCTTTCTTTCATGTCTGTTCTGGGGTGCGTTTCTCGAACGCAAAATTGCTAACTTCTTAGCCACTACCGTTGCTGGTACTTCCGAAGTACAGCCCCAGAGGCTACTTCGCGTCTCTCGAAGCCTACTATGGTAGTACTGTACTTTGGTAGTGAGGAACTTCAGAAGTGGGAACTTCGGTAGAACATCCTACACGTTTCTCGAAACATTCATAGCAGAGGTACTTCCAAAACTAAAGTTGTGTAGTTCCTACTACAGCTTTCGAGCCAAAGTACGAGCGTTGTTTTAAAGATTGACCCCATCCACGGCAAAACTTGCAGTAGATCTTCGACTGTAAAGTTCAAATGTCTCATAATCCTGCAGTACAAATACAGTGGCTTATAGAAGTTACTATAATGCAGCTCTTAGCATGTTTAAATGGCCAATTCATGTTATCTCATTTTTGTTGTTAAAACCGTATGACAAGACATAATGATTTAATGATTTGAACAGCAGTATTATAGTCACCTCTACAAACCGATTGAGTTTTCCTGAGTTTGGACCATGGGATTACGAGATATTTGCATTAGAAGTTGGTCTTGAATTGGGGCTTTTGCCATTGTCGACAGCATATGGGTTTGGTAGGAAACTGCTTTGAGCCAAACAGACACATAGATGTGATCGTCACCTTAGTTGCAGGCAAAGGAAGTTTTCGAACGTGTTTCTGAACCCGTGATGTCCGCCCCTGGTAAAGGTAAACGGTTAGCCATGCAACACATTAATCACACACATCTCTCCCATCCACCCATTGGACACATTTCAATTTGCATACCGGTCTAACTGCTCGACTGATGATGCAATCTCAACAGCCCTCCACTCAGTCCCTTACCTGGACACCACTTGTTAAAATGTTGTTCATTGACTTCAGTTCAGCATTCAACACAATCATCCCCCAGCAACTCATACTCAAACTAGACAGGCTGGGGATCAACAGCTTGATGTGCAACTGGCTGCTGGATTTCCTGACAGGAAGACCTCAGTCAGTACGGGTTGACAGCAACACCTCCAGCACCATCACACTGAACACGGGTCTTCCCAAGTATGTGTGCTGCCCCTCCTCTTTACTTTGCTGACCCACAACTGCACACCATCACACAGCTCCAATCTCTTCATCAAGTTTGTGGATGATACAACTGTGTTGGGTCACATCAGCAACAACGATGAGACACACTACAGTAGCGAGGTGATGGAGTGAGAACAGCCTCTCTCTGAACGTGGAGAAGACAAAGGAGATTGTCGTAATTTTGACTTCAGGAGAGCGCACTAACAACAGAGTTGCTGTGGAAAGAGTAAGCAGCACAAAGTTCCTGGATGTGCACATCTCTGAGGACCTCTCCAGGTCAAAGAAGACTGCATCACTGGCCAGTGAAGCCCAACAGTGACTCTACTTCCTCCACAAGCTGAGGAGAGCCAGAGCCCCAGCTCCTATCATGGCTGCAGCAGGATCTGACGGATCCTTCTACCCAAGACCCGGGCCGATGACAGGACCTACGCCAAAGATCATCTACTTCCACTAAAATATTGTTAAATTCTGTTTTATTAAATCGCTTAAAACGTACTCCTTTCTCCGAGTCTTTCTGGCTGAACTTACCTAAGGCACATCTCTCTCCTCCACACCAAAGACACATCTCTCTCCTGTGGAGTTCCTCTCCCACTGCCCCACAGTTAATTTAATGTACACTTCTTTGCACTACAACTAACAACACTGCTCCTTAAATGGCACTATTTGAGCTTTATTACTCTCACTTGTGTATTTTACTTATTTGTATTATATACAAGCATTGTTGTACTTTTTGCTATGTTCATATTGTTATGTCTGTGTGTGCAACCTGTACATATGGTTTTTGACAATAAAACTGACTTTGACTTTGATGTGTTCAAGCATGAATCGTGCAAACTCTACACTGTTTTTCTAGACTTTAGAGATGCTTTTGGGACACTACCCTACAACATGATGCTTAGTGCACTGGAGGAAATCCATCTACCACAGCCCGTTCTTAACGTCATAACAGATGTGTATGAGGGATCTTTCCTGCAAGTCATCTGTGGGGAGCAACTAACAGCCAATGCCTCAAAAGGTGGAAAACAAAACAGGCTGCCCTTGAAGTGCTGTGAACTTCATCTTGGCCATCATCCAGTGGTTGAAATGGCTGTGTCAGTGTGCACCCCTGCAAACAAGATACCAAACCCTGTCCAGGGGTATGCTGATGATGTTCAGGTGTCATCATTTTATGAGCGTTGCAGTGGTGGCAACTGCTGGTACAAGTCCAAAAGTGACAACCCCCCCCCCCCTCCCTCTTTTACAGTAAGAGCCTACATCAGCCTATAAGAGTGTGCTCACATCACCACACATACACTTACCTAGGCCATAAGTTTAACATCGCAGGTGAATGGGGTGCACAGGTACAGAAGTTTTCCCGTGCCTACAAGAACAGAATCTCCCTGTTTGACTCCTCCCCACTACCTGTAGTCATGAAATTAGAAGTGGCCCTAGCAAAAATACGCCACCTGTTCGCAAATGTCCATATTCCACAAAACGTCTTTAAGGACCTGGGCACTAAAATGATCTTTCTATTGCACAGGAAAGGGGGGCTTGGGGTCCCAAATGTGGAATGGACCTATACCACAACGAGGCTGACACACCAAATCAGCATGCCTAACAACGATGACGCTGCAGTCAAAAAGCTAGCGAGAGCCTCAGTCCTGTTGGACTTTAGGAAGAGAAAGGTCCCTCTGTCCACAGCCGACCAAGACAGCTTCCTCAGCTTCAAGAGAAAACACAATAGCAAACTGCACACACGGGCCACAAGTTTTGTGGTGCGTTCCGACTGGCCGACCTAAATGACTTATGCAATAGAATGGTAGCCAATCTAAAATGGACACAAGAAAACACACATATCCTACCAGGACCATCTGATGCAGTGGTCACAGACCCATCTGTTCACGTGGAGGCCACTGTCTGCTACAACGGATTACAACACGTACTCCAGAACACAGCAAGGAGAATCCTCCTCAATACTAAGCAGATGGAAACAGAACAGCACTGGGCAGGACTAAAAATGCAGGGCAAGTTGTCACCCCTTAACTTTGCTGACCATTCTGTCTCTCACTCCATGTACAGAAACACTGCTTTAGGGGAGGACATGTTATGTTTTACAGGCAAGGCCAGATTGCAGGTGTTACCAACCAAATACAACCTGGCATTAGGGTACCCTGAACACCACCACCCACACTGCATAATGCATCCCGACCATGATCTGCACCTGGAATCTGTTGCACACATTATGAAGCATGTATGTATGTAGCATGTACAAAGGACTCTACGTCATGACCGTATTATAAATCTTATTGCCAGTACGGTTAAAACAATCCTTCCAGACAATGTGCCTGTGTATAAACACTCACACATAGTGCCAGAATGGTTTAGAGCTCTGATTATGTGTTTTGTAACATCTCTAAGACCTTTGATGTTGTGTTTGTAGATAACAACAGAAAGCAAGTGATGGTCCTCGAAGTAGGGTGTGTCTATGATTGGTATATCGACATGGCCTTTCATGATACCAGCCCCTAATTAGAAAAATCAGCGATCTGGGGTACTGAATTGATTATGCTGATATTCGGTAGTTTGGGACATGCTCACACACTAACTTTGAGTGGGTTATGACTGGCAGGGCTAACTAAAGTAAAGTCCAAACATCTTGCAAGATTTTGCTCTGTATCAGCAGTAATAGGCAGACTTGCTGTGTGGCGCTGGTGATGGTTTTTGTACCTATGATTGTCAAAGCAGTATTGAACACTGAAAAATATTTGAATGCTGTCTATGAAAAAATGTGATTGGTGGGTTCAAATAAAGAATTCAAAATGTGTGTGTTTAATAGCGTGACTGTGTGTGTGTGATACCATGATGGTGGAATATGTATGTGTGTGTGCGTGATAGCACGATGGTCCGATGGTATGTATCTGTGTGATGACATTATGGTGTATATGTCTGGATCCACATGATGGAGATGATGATAATGTGTATGTGTGCATGAGATAGCATGATGGTGCTGCATGTGTGTGATGGTAAGATGATCTATTGCGTGTGTTTGTGTTCTTATGTGTGTGTGTTGATGAGTGTGTGTTTGTATGTGTCTGTGTGTGCACACACATAAGTATGTCTGCGTGTGAGTCTGTCTGTGTGTTTGATCTGACATGTTCTCCTCCCATCTGCAGATGCCTGTGAACTCACACTGGACCCAAACACAGCAAACAGACATCTCTCTCTCTCTGAAGAGGACAGAACAGTGACCTGTGTCAGTGAGAGGCAGCCATATCCTAACCACCCAGACAGATTTGACTTCACATATCCTCAGGTGTTGTGTAGTGAGGGTCTGTCTGGATGCTGCTACTGGGAGGCTGAGTGGAGTGGGGATGAGGAGGCTGCTATAGCTGTAGCCTACAAAAGCATCAAGAGGAAAAGGGGCTATTATAACGTCATAATGGGACGGAATCCTAAAGGGATGAGGACGAAATCCCATTATAATGTCATCATGGGACGGAATGACAAGTCCTGGTCACTCAACTGCTCTACTGACAGTTACTTTGTCTGGCACGATAATAAGCGCACTGCCATACCAGCCCCCTCCTCCCACTCCAGAAGAGTAGGAGTGTACCTGGACTGGCCGGCCGGCACTCTGTCCTTCTACAGCGTCTACTCTGATACACTCACCCACCTGCACACGTTCCACTGCACATTCACTGAGCCCCTCTATCCTGGGTTTGATATTGGGATTGGCTCCACAGTGTCCCTGTGCCAGATTACATGACCTCCTCATGCTGCAGGAACACCCAGTCACTCCCTGCCATTCATGTATTCTGTGATGTGATGTGATGTGATGTAAATACTGATGTAAATATTAATATGTGTACTCTATATATGCCATTACTGTGATGACACCAGGGGCGAATCTATGCTATTTTTAGGGGCGCCAAGGCACCCCCGTGAAACTGCTCGGCAACCCCTGGCAAAGTGAATACAACTCCAACATTTATAAATGTACTAGTTTGCCTCATTTAGTGAGAAGCATTGCGTGTCTAAGCACTGGGGGCCAGGCACCCCTAAAGACCAGATGCTAAAATCGCCCCTGGATGACACTGTACATATGTTGACAGTAAATAGTTGTGTAGAGAGGGTGGGTGTGTGTACCGTAAGTGTGCGTGTGTGGGTGCTGCTTCTGGAAGGCTGTGCAGAGTGGGTGTAGGACTCATTCAGCTTGTTTCAGGAACACTTGGACTTAAAGCACATTGGTGATGAGAATAGTGTAGAATAGTCGATGCTATTTTGTAGTTTTAAACTTTTTTTTTTTTTTTTTTACAATACTTTACACAACAACATTCTATCAGTACATCAATTGGTTTGTTTGAATGTGGTGTACTGGTCTTTTGAAATAGTACTGGTCATTCTCTATCTTTAAGTCTTTGTGTGTGTGTGATTAGCCTTGCTATCGCAACTTGTCAGTGCTCTGCGAGAATTGGTGTGGCCAAGCTGTGTTGTAAACCCATTTCTCAGAGGGTGGGCTTAACCCGCCTCTTTCAAATGCCTCTGTTTGCTACTGGACGAAGCTTGAACCACAACAACAGGGTTCTCGCGAAGCCCCATTGACTTGGCTACCAGAGGGTATTTTATCAAATTTTACCGAAGCCGGTCGGTAACATTGCCAAAACGTCCTTTCCCGCAATAAATGCTTTCAGAGCTGCCCTTTGCTCTATTTTCAGAGAGAACTTACCTTTGAATTTTTCTAAAACAGCAGCAGCAGAAATCTTGCCGTTGTTCCACGTTCGCCATGTTGTCAGTGACACAGGTAGCGCGCGTCATTGCCTTTTTGAAATGCTAGATTTTCATTGGTCCCCGTTTCTGTGCAAAGGTAGAAATGGTGTAGACAGGCAGCTTGGCCAGACTTACTTGCATGCAAAACGCGAAATGCAGCATCACAGTAAGTATGGGCATGCCCAGGCTAGTAAATATGCCCTAACAGTAGCTGTAAATGTGCTGTAGCAGCTCACTTTCATTAACTTATTTTTCATGAGCAATTATTTTAGTTATTTAATTTTACTCTTGTGGTCAGTCTGTTTCCACCTAAGCTTGTTCACACATTTATCTCAAGTAGATTAGACTCCTGCAATGCCCTATTTGCAGGCCTCCCAAAAAATGTCAGTTGAAAAACTACAGCTTATTTAAAACTCGGCTGCGTCACAGGAAGTGTGGGCTATTGTTCTTCAGTACTGCTGTAAAATGTGTTCGTTGTAAGTATATGTAACTAAAACCTGATGAAATTAAGTGTTTAAACAAAATGCATCGAACTGATTCAAATTCAATGAAAATATACATAGGTCTTGCTAAAACTTGCGGAAATTAAATGTTTAAATGTCCAACGTAAATGCAATAGCTGTATGTAAAACTAGCAAATGTCTGTATAATGATGATTAATCTAACTCAACTGTGATTTTAAGAAAAAAAAGGTTTCCAAAGAAAGTGTCCCAGTTCACTGCTAGTTGGTACTAGCCTGGGCACGCCCATACTTCCTGTGCCGCTGCATTTGAATTTCGCTTGCAAAGTCAGTCTGGCCAAGCTCCCATTCTACACCGTTTCTACATTAACAGAGAAACTGGGACCAATGAAAATCTAGCATTTCAAAAAGGCAATGACGCGGTAGTTTAGCTACCGGAAATCTATCTCAGTCACTGTCAACATGGCGAACGTGGAGCAACGGCAAGATTTCAATGCAGCTGTAGCTGCTGTTTTGGAAGATGGATGAACATGTTAGCCAACAAAGTCTACAAAGAAAATCTCCTTGGCATTGTTGTCGACGAGGTTCATCTGACTTATAAATGGTAAGTGTTGCCAAGTCAACCCAGTTTACAGTATGTAAATAGCAGAACAACACAGTAATATCTTGCAAAGTTGTGGAGCTATTTCACTGACAAAATAGCTGCACGTCAGCGATAGCATATGGAATTTCGAGCTTTTGTGAAGTTACGTTTTTGTTTATTCATATGCACGTTACTATTCTCTGTCTTATACATGGACACTAATGTGATTGGTCGAAGCTTCGTCCAGTAGCAAACACAGGCATTTCACACATGTGGGTTAAGCCCGCCCTCTGAGAAATGGGTTTACAACACAGCTTGGCCAGACTAATGTTCGCAGAGCATTGATAAGTCGCATTAGCCAGGCTAAGTTGGTACCTTTACATGCCTACATTTGTAGGTTAACCACCCAATTTGGTGTTTTTAAGTGCTCTTTAGTTGGCTTGAACGAAACTGCAGCTTTCTCATGAAAGCCTTCACCAGGCTGTGCATTTGATGAACAAAAAGGCCCTTGCCTTGCAGCTTGGTGTTCAGTTCATTCATCAGTGCAGTCACATCGACAGCAAATGCAAAATCTGCCATCCAGTCCTCATCTGAAAGCTCTGGGATGTATTTGCCTTTTTTCCTCACAGAACTCTCGAATCTCTGCTATGAGGTCCCAAACTCTTTTTAGCACTTTGCCCACGCTGAGCCATCTGACAGCTGTGTGGTAGCCGATGTCACTATGCTCAGACTCACGCTCCTCTAAAAGTGCAACAAACTGTCAGTGATTCAATGCCCGTGCCCTGATGAAGTTAACTATTTTACTAACAACATCAATAACCAGGGGCGATTTTAGCATCTGGTCTTTAGGGGTGCCCGGCCCCCAGTGCTTATTAGACACGCAATATTTCTCACTAAATAAGGCGAACTGGTACATTTATAAATGTTGGAGTTGTATTCATTTTGCTCAAAGTAGTGCTTTCCCCAACAACATTCAACTTTGACCACTTTGGCTTGACAGGGTAAAGGATGGAGCCTGAGACAAATATTGAAGATTCCTCAAAATTTATTGTGGGATAGACGTATTGAATCTTCAGATGAGTAAGACTATAGAAATTGTGCACAGTGCAAGACAACATTTTAATTATTTGGTGGGGGGAAATAAATAAAATGGTC
The DNA here is from genome assembly GCA_030347295.1 of Setipinna tenuifilis. Taxonomy (NCBI): domain Eukaryota; kingdom Metazoa; phylum Chordata; class Actinopteri; order Clupeiformes; family Engraulidae; genus Setipinna; species Setipinna tenuifilis. The sequence continues at coordinate 44,675,079 of CM059265.1, forward strand.
AATAAAATAATGCATCCTTGTGCAAAAATCAAAAAGTAGTGAGCACTGGTAAACAGAATCCCAAATCAAATAACTCCACTATAGTAACACTTGAAAATCACAAATACCATAACACCATTGTACTGTATCTTCTTATTCAAAGTGACAAAAGAATTACTATTGTATACAACATTTTAATCATTTGGTGGGAAAAAAATCCTTCCCTCAACACTGGCAAATCTAAATGTCAAATTTTGTTTTTGACAGGAGGGGGGATTAAAAGCTGTCATCAGTCAATCCCATTCACTTCACTCCAAAACATACCAACATACATACAAACTAAGCAAGCTACTCAGAGAGAACTAAGCGGCATCGCCTCACTTTAAGGTTGGCAAATCTGTCAATAACCCTGTCATGGCTAATGCTGCAAAGCAGCCCTTTTTCAATTGACATCACAGCCAAATGATGGAGTCTTTTTTGCCCCATGGTCCTCCGGAGCCAGGTATGTAGGCGGCGCAATGCACTAAATGATCTCTCACAGCTACAACTGCTAACAGGGCTAGTAAGAGCAGCCTGAACAGTAGCTTTCAAAGAAGGGAACATGTATACGGCCAGCATGTCCTCTACATCACCAGTCTCTTTCTTGCGCCTAAAAAAAGAAAGTTGTCAGCCACCATCACCTCCTCTGGCTTAAGGTCAGTGTGATAGTGAAGTGCAAGTGCTGACAACAGAGGCACAGACAAAACTTATCTGATTTTGGAGAGCATGCCTCCTGAATTCCACCAAGAAGTTCCTCACTAACATCAGAGAAACGCTTTTGCAGTTCTTCCAGCATTCTATCCAAACAACGAAACAGTAACTTCTGTTTAAGGTCATGCGAGTTGGAAGAACTAGTTGCCTCACTGCCTGCCCCACAAGTAGACTCAGTCCTCCATTCTCCCGCCAAGCCGCGGACTTCCTTCTTCGGCAAAGCTGCCCACCCCAACCCTCACCAGGCCCAAGTGTCACTCTCTCCATAGACGCCCACTCAAAAATTTTCAAAAGAACCTTTTATTCAATAAAATCAAAAAGAATTAGAATTAAACCTCCCCTCCTTCTTCTTCCTTCTCTGTTTCTTCATCCTCTTCTTCTTCCTCCTCTGTCCCTTCTTCTTCCTCAGACTCTTCCCCCTCATCATCCCCAAAATAGTCCTCCAGGTCCTCCTCCTCCTCCCAATAACGAGGGAGGCGTGGGAGGAGAAAGGGACGGGGATGATGAGGGGGTGGGGGCTGCCCTAGGGCAAACCTTGGTGCCCCCTCCTCCTCAAAACTGATTAAGTCATCATCCTACAGAAGAAAGTATTTGTTATCTCTTATCTAACAAAACAAAGAATTAAGAACAATCAGATATAACTACATAACTTACAGTCCTTGGGGGTGAAACAGTGGCCACCTAAAAGAAAACATGAAACCATTGATAATACTGTCATGGTGATCAATTATCATAAACTTGTAACACAAAGTTAAAATATTACTTACCGAGCCAGGGTCCTGGGTGCTGACACCACTGTCACTCATCTCCACAAAATCCTGAAAAAAATGCGAGCCTGCCCTGGCCTGAGCCTAAACCCGCTTAGACGATTCATCTGAGACGACTAGGTTATTAGTCTCACAAATGGCCAATGCTCAGCAGCAGTGGAGTCATTGCGCTTCTCCTTAAAGGTGTCAGTAACCACGTTTTTATACTCCACAGCTCGAGCAAGGTCGATGGTCTCCTTCTGAAGGTAAATGTGCAAACCTGCACATACCGTCAGGAGAGTGTGGAACATGAGAAGCATGTAGACAGAGGAAAATTTAGTGAGTTTCACTCTGAGTCTTACTGCCAGAGGTGTATCAATGTCTTCAAGGCATTCAATGATAGCTGGGAAATTGTCCAGGACTGCAGTCACCGAACGCAGTTGGCATGCCCAACGTGTGGTTGAAAGCTGCACAAGTTCGGATTGTTGTAGCCTTAACCTTGCTTGGGTCTCGGCAAACTTGTGATGTTTCACTAGAGATGAACTGAAAAATGAATACAGGCTTTCTAGCATCTCAAAGAACTCCCTGGCCTCAGAAACTGCCCTGCACATGTGGCATAAAACAAGGTTCAACTCATGGGCATAACAGTGGACATACACTGCTTCAGGGTGCTTCTTCTTGATATGGGCCTGGACACCACCCACAGCCCCACTCATCACCGCTGGATGTTATGTTGGAAGCCACTCGGATGTCCGCCAGGTTTTTCTGAAAATTTTGTAACTCCCGCCTCTGGTGCAAAACGTTCATTTGATTGGTTATTGAACCATCTGATTTGCATGATAGCCTATTGGGGTTTCGTCAATGTCTGATCGCGTCCCTCCGCGAATTCGCTCTGCCTTCGCTGTAGGAGGAGGTTGCACTCATTTTCAAAGCACAATATAATATTTGAAAATGCGCTGAGCCAGGGGGTGCTGAGCAGTTTCACAGGGGTGCCTTGGCACCCCTAAAAATAGTCTAGATTCGCCACTGTCAATAACATGGGTAATTTTTAGCACTGACTTGCACAACACATGTTGGTGTATGATACAATGCAAAAATACCAACTTCTGCGTCAATTTCAGTCACTTTATCTTGCATGTTATCTTGCACGTTTCAAAAATCAGTCACTTTTACCTGTAAGATTTGGACAATAGTCCGTTGTGACACCTGCTAGTTTGTCCCACTTCAACCCCAGGGTGTCTATACAGCCGTTTACCTCCGTAAACAAATCGCTCCCTGTTGTCGTTCCTTTCATCGGCCGCATTGCTGCAAGCTCCTCCGTAATCTTGAAGTCCGTTATGCCACGGACAAATATGAGTAGCTGGGCTGTGTCGCTGTATCATATCACAGCTCTCATCCAAAGCCAAGGAGAAGAAGTCAAAACTTGCCACTTCGCGTTGTAGCTGAAGCTCCAAATTTACCACAATTTGCTCGATCCTTCTAGTCACGGTTCGCCTGGACAGCGGGACTTGTTCAAATGCTCCTTTTTTATCAGGGCATATTAGTGCTGCAGAGTCCACCAAACACTCTTTGACAAATTCATCCTTACTGTTTTTAGTGATTTTGTGGGATATTAGAAAACTGGTCTTGGTTGCAGCATCCCTGGATACGTGAAGCTTGGTAAAAAAAAGCCTTGCTGCTTTTGCAGCTTAGTTAGCAATGCTTCCGATGTCCGCCATCATTCAGCATCACTTAAGTTTTTGTATTTCTCCACGTGTTTCGTCTCATAATGCCGGCTCAAGTTATAGTCCTTAAACACAGCGATCTGCTCCCCGCAAAGTAAACACACGGCTTTACCTCCAACTTCAGTAAAAAAGTACTTAGCAGTCCAATTGTTGTTGAAATGCCTGCATTCAGCATTTTTTGCAGAACCGGACATTTTAGAGGGCTAAAGTCATCTTGTCACTTGCTTGTAACGAGGAGCTAATCATCTTTACCTGTGTGCATAAAAACAACTTCAAAATAAAAGCACTGCAGTTTTATTCCATGCATTAGGTGAAATGAGAAAACATGTTTATTTTGTAATTTCCAATTAACCTTACGCGGGCCAGTCAGAGTCAACCAGAGGGCCGTATGTGGCCCGGGCGTCGTACAGTGGCCAGGTCTGTTATAAAGACTTGTTGTTAATGGTCAATTCCATGGAGAAATTAAGCCTAATTTCATGAGGGGGGCTAATGCTTTTGGCCTCATCTGTACATACAAAAATCCCTTACTACTGGCCTTAACGGACATCTCTTCCAGACTCTTCCAAACTTGTTTGGCTGAACGGTTTCTGTAAAACAGGCAAAATAAAAAATTGCCAAAATTACCACAATGCATGGACATTTACCAATAAATAATTACCCTACACCCTGAAACAACTTACCGTTGTGCTCAATGGAGATTTCCTTCAGACTCTTTCCTTCGAATTCAGCCAGCCTTTCTTGTTCACATGCCATCAGTATTTTACTATTTTTTGCCAACTGTAAAGTTCCCTCTGGCAAATGATAGTACTGTCTGTCGACGTGAACATCGTGGCCTAAAAAATCAGCCAGTTGGTCAAGCTCTGTATCGTTTGACAAGGTAGACCCTTGTTTCCGTAGTTTAGTAGATGAGAGCGTATGAGGTTGCTTGGCTCCACATTCCCTGGCGTAAAGACGAATGCACACAGGCCCCTTTAAATATGTTGTCCCAGGCCTGGCAAAAATGCACGTTCTCTAGTAGCACTTCACAAGCTGATCTCTCCTTTGCCAGCAAATCTAATGCTTGAACCATAGCAGGTGTTAACAGAACAGACACTTTTCGGCCCCTTTGCCCCCGAATTTTCATGCGCGTATAGTATTTGCAGAGCATTTTTTCCACTTCTGTTAAAGCCTGCACTACGTCATCATGAACAGGGGTTGGCACTCTGGACACAAAGGTTGATAACAGCATTCTTAAAAACTTCTCCTTGTTGAAGGCGATTAAAGAAGACCACTTTAGCCAGTGTCACCTTTGCGAGATTTGTCCAGTTTTTCAGCTCTGATCAGTAGAGAGGACTTCTTTTCTAGAACTTCTTTTTGCTTCTGATCAAGATGGAGGTGCATTTGTTTTACATCTTCCGTAAACGGAATGAGCTGCGTGGCATTCCACTTCGCTTCATGTAACGTTTGGTAAATGGCTGCAGAAATCACCTCGTCCCATCTTGTTTTGTAGATTTCTCCGTAGTTTTCGATAAGTTGTGCTTTCTTTTGATTTCCTGATATCAGGCCTTCACGTGTGACTAAATCGGCAATCTTTTTAAAGCTATGTCCAAGTTTTAATGCCAGAGATGACTTTTTAATGGTGTTGGTGTCCTCATCAAAGCCTGTGATTGCTTTCACTGCTCTCACTAAAATATTAAAATTGGATGGCATGACATACTACTCAATATTCTTTAGAGGAGGGACCTCCTGTCCAGCCACCACTAATCTTCCAAGCTCTCTTAGTGTTGTGCGGATATGCTCATCCTGTGCCGCACACTTCTTGTTAAGCATCTGTTCTGCAAGAGCAATTATGCATCTGTCATTTTTAACTGCCTTTGCAAACTTGTCCTGACCTAGACTAACCTTTGCCACTGGTTGTATATACCAACACTGTTGCAGCTGGCTCTAAGCTGTGTGCGGAGGTCTGAAGCATATGCATGTCCAAGAAAATGAGAGTCTAAATATCTGGACATTACAAGGTCTTCATCCCAAAACCTGACATGCACGTCAAGTTGCTTAGCTTGGAGAGGTCGGTTCAAACTCTCATCAAAAAGCAAAACGTAGTCAGTGACAGATTTAACTTTTGCCAAAAGTAGCGATGAGAAATGAGGTGCTATTCCAAACGTCGTCAGGTAAGCTGCTTTGTCATCGCCGCAGCTGAATTTTGAGGCGATAACATTGTCTGGAAACATCAAACGAAAAAGGTCTTTCTTCTTAGAGCAGCTGTTGAATGAGCCATACTTCTTCATAACATCCAGCACCCAGAAAACGTCCGTGGACTGTACTTCCAGTGTTGCCAGATTGGGCTTGTTTTGACTTTGTCAGGCGGGTGAAAAACACCTTGGGCGGGCAAATAAAATGTGGGCTACTTATTGATCAAAGTATTGTTGGGCGTTTTTTTGCTGAAGTGGGCAGGTTTTCGAATGCGATTGGCCGGAAATCACTCAATCCAATCTGGCAACACTGAGTAATTCAGATCCAATCGCAAAGGTTCTCATTGAGCTACTGGATGTAGCTGTGGCTCTAAAAACAAAAACAAAAAAAAAGTTAATAATTAATTGCAAACCTTCACATTTATATCCATAGTTAATTGATATTCAGCTCACTACAGTTATCAACTCATAGTTGATAATCACTATCTTCTCTAAATTGCTTTTAAAATAAAATGCTACAACATAGTGTACATTATCACAACATACTTGGATTTAGGCTAGAGCTTACCTAAATTAACACTGATTATTGCCTAATTGCAACTTGAAACATATGCATTAGATAACAACAGGAACGATGTATTTTTTATTTACTTCTTTATTCACAAATTCATTTTTTAATTTTTCACAGTACACCTAAACCTTCATTTTAATGTCAATTACTTTCATTCTGTCCAACAGAAAGATGCACTTATGCACTTCTGCAGTGGGTGGCGATAAATCACCACACATAAATGACACGGCAGTGTGTTCATGTTAGCACTGATAACTAGCCTGATATGACCATCCCTTCGATATCGGTCATCTCAAGTCCTAACAGTAAATGACCCGTTTTTATTTTAAGTCACCATTGTTGCTTCTGCAATGTCGATATATAATCATTGCAAGTGGGGATGTGCTCTATCTACCACAGAACCTTTGGTTACGCACTACTGACTTTATGGGTAGTTTTCATTTTAAAGAAGTCTTTCACAGGGAATGTTAGCCCTGCAATGATTAGCTCAAGTTAGCTGCTGGATTTTCAAGCAATATTTACTATGCACTTGAGTAGAATAACAAGATGAAATTCTCACCTTTCATCATTTGTGTCATGGTGTTCCTTTGGGGCTTTTCTGGCAGTGCTGTGTTTTTCCTTCGTTTTCTCCTGATCACGTTATTAGTTTCAATTATTCTCTCTACACCCTGCACTGCCACGATAATCTGCCTCACCTGCGCGTCTTGTCTCCTTGTTCCATGTTAATTTGCCCCACCTGCCTGCCTCGTCTCCTTGTTCCCTTGTTAATCTGTCTCACCTGCACTTCCTCGTTCAAGCTCGTTTAGCTCCTTAGTTTCAGCACTATTTAAACCCTCACTTTCCACTCCCTCCTTGTTGGTTCGTTTGCTACCCACGGTGTGTCTCTCCACACCAAGCATCCTGACTCCCGACTTGTGTTCGTGTTCTTGATCTTGTCAGTCTTGTTTCCTGTTCTCCTGCCTGTTCTCAGTCCCTGGGTTTTTGTCATGCCTGTGCCTTGTCTCTTGTCCTGTTTGTCAGTCCTGCCTCCAGTGTTTTCCGTGTCTGATTGGACTGACCACAGCTATGACCTGGACCTTGGCCTGTGCCTTTACTACGTCCAGGCGATGGAGCGAGTGACTGCAACCCCTTCAGCCCATGGCTACTGATCTGGCTCGCCGGTGACAACTTGACTACCGCTGGCTCAGACGGTTGTGCGTCTGACTGCAACTCTCGGCGTCGTGGGTTCAATATCCACACAACCCAGCTCCACCGAGCGTCTGACTCTGATCCCCAGAGTCGTGGGTTCAATCCCCACACAACCCAGCTGCACCGAGCATGTGACTCTGAGTCGTGGGTTCCAGCCCCATGTTGTCCATGCCCACGTGCTCAAGCGAGCACCACCATGTTCTGTCTTCCCAGTTTTGGGCCCCTTGTCTCTGTTCCAGTTACCCTGACTCTGTCATTGTACCCTGAATCCCTAAATAAAGGTCTTTTGGGGTTACGCCACACATTTGGGTCCTCTCTCCTGTTCTGTCTGTTTCCCTGTTTCCTGGTTCCTAGCCTTTGTCTTGTGACAATTTGTTGTTTGAACGAATTCATTGCTTGATGTTTCGGTCGTTGTTGGTCCCACGTTCGATTGAGTGAAAAATGAAACAACTGTCGACTTCGAAGATGCTGTGACTAAACGTCTGTGCTTCTGCCCCTGCATGTGACTTAGAATCGCTGCCTCCCCCATGTTGGAGATGTCAAATGATTTAAGACAAAGCTTACATTTTGCCTTGCTTTGCCACTTGGGATCTTTTCCCAGCCAACCCTCATATTGTGGGTTTGATAGCCATCCATCAGAAAATTTACATTTACCCATTGTCGAGCTACTACATTACTCTCTTCTAGAATCATGCGCATGAATATGTTGATCCAACATAGGTAGCGTAGTCAAATGATATCACTGAGAGCCTATTGCCTAGTTCCGAGACTTATGGCAACGTCTCACTTCAGATTTCTTTTTAAATTACCAGATGAGTGTGGAGCATATTTATTGAATGTAACTTTACAAAACCAACAGGAATATTTTTCTGAACTGTATGGATCTTTGTGGTGATAGGGACTTTACATTGCGCTTATGTCGTTTTCTCTACCCTGACCTAATCGACTGAAGTAGCAAATCTATCTGGCTAATTTTCATGTCAGAACAGTGATTACTCGTAGGCCTAATGATGAATTGTTTAACATGTAAGCAACAACAACCCCTTACAAAAAACCCTAATAAAAGCTAATCTCTTCCAAAAAAAGTCTGACAGCAGCATGAACAACGCTGCTCATAATGTTAATCTCTGATCCCTGCTCTCTATACTCTAATTTCAACTGACCACCGTTTCAACGACTAACATCTAGCTAATAAGCTGTTTCAAAACCATGAAACATCCAGTTCACTTCAATAGTCATATCAGATAAAATATAAACGTGTGTGAAAAGCAGCGAGACAGAAATCTTAGCCTACTACCTTTTCAGCAACACTGACTAGCCTACCTAAATGTTTAAGTGCTACACGCATAAAACAATACTTTACGCATTGTACAATGAACGCATTATAGCAAAATAGCTGTAGAGAGTTATACAGAAAAGGCTCTGGTGAAAAATGTTCTACTTATCTCAAGGTTTGTTCCAGTACTGGTTGGCATGCGTGCATCAAATATGTCCATGTGTCAACTGGCTTGACACTGAAGTTATCCAAACTCGTAGGTTAGTGGAGGGGTGTCAATTAAATATTTCAAATCCCGAGTTAAGTGGGGGAGGGGTATACTATGGTATATCTTAGGACTGTACGCCAGTTTGTGTTTTAATAAAGGCACGAACTACCATCATACGTTAGATGTGGGGGATGGGTCAGCTGCTATAGTCTACTAGGACCACCATTTTGTGTATGACTTAAGGCGCAAACTGCCAACGTTAAAGGAGTGGGGTGATGGGTTTTCTGTGCTAGGGTCTATCTTCAGACCATACAACAGTTTGTGTATTTCTGTAAGGCACAAATTACTATGGAAGCTTTTTAAGGGCTGGGTAGAATCACTCTAACAGGATGTGTAAGAGCCAAAGTGAGAAATTTATTTTTAGTCATTTTAATATAATTGTTTTGTTACAATATTATCTGGGATGCCCAATGTTTACATTTATAAAGGAAGAAACATTAGTTCATTGTTGTGAAGGGTACATGTTTAATCACTAGTCGGAATGCATGCGCGATACAATTTAGTAGCCTATATGTCATGTGACATGTCTGATCTCTCATTTAGAAGGTCGGGTGATACAGTTTTCTGACCACACGCACCAACCCACGAAAGAACCACCGACCAAGTTAAGAGCGGTTGTCTGTAACTATCAAGTATGTCGCGCAGTTCGCAAAAAATCGAATTCTTTTTTTTGTACCTAAATGATAGCATTTGATGACTTGTATCACCTGTGAAAGTTTGAGTCTGATCAGATAAATATTTTGGGAGAACGAGGGCCTAGAAGTTTTGGGCAGAATCGGACGGTATTTTACGCTAATTTCACCCCCCCCCCCCCCCCCCCCCCCCCCACACACACACACACACACTTGAAGACTTCTACAATTCCAATACCTATTGACTATAGGCTTATAAGCATGTAATTACCCACATCTCCAACAGCATTTCCTTTTTAGGCTAGGTACAAAATTTGTCTTCAAGTCCTAATATAGAAGGTATTTTTACAACCCTTATATGATATACAAGTCCTAATATGATTATGAACACACATACACACACATACTTGCATTTATCACTAAGTGGGGACACAAAGAGGTGCACCAGCACTCATGAGGACCGTATACTTCATGGGGACCAATCTAATTAGCATATACACACACACACATACACAGAAAGGTTATTGGGTAAGGTGGGGACACAGCATTTTCCTGACTTTGCATTTGTAGCAAAGTATTAACAGCCCAAGTCCAATGATCCAAAGTTACAAGATCAGTATTCTAACCATCAGTTATTGACATAGTAAGCCCTTTACTGCCAATACAAAAGCTTTCAGATAAGGAGGTACTGGTAGGATTGTATTGAACGTAATCACTGCACTATAAGGTGGGTTTAGCATGCAGACAGCAGTCAAAACTGCAGGATGGTTTACCACCACCAGAGCCAAGTGACATACCTACTTACACCCCATGATGTATATCTGCATATCTATTTTATAGCACACCTGTTCTTATATGTCCTTTGCTCATTCATGTATTTTTATAGCACACCTGCATACTTGTTCATAGTATATTATATTCTAGTAGCACAACAGTATAATTGCTTATACTACATCTGTTTATATCCCTTATGTATATGTATACCCAATTCCTACCTGTGCCCTATTAGTATATATTAACTACAAACTACACTGCAATATACTGTATATTTCTCTATATTGTATGTACTCTATATTCTGTATATATTGCACTTCTGATTAGATGCTAAACCACATTTCATTACCTTGTACTTATACATGTGTAATGACAATAAAGTTGAATCTAATCTCATGTAATTTTAATGTTTACATAGTACAACTGAGGCATTAGCGTTTGAGTAAGGTTATCTGCCGCTGACTTATTTTACAGCCCAATGCTGGTGGTTTTAGATCAATGTGGAATAATAATTACTAGGTAATGCAATATTTAAATGTAACCCTGAAACCTTTATTGCAACAGTTCAAGCATAAAGGTAAGGTTAAAGTTTAACTGGTATAGCAGACAGAACTAAAAGTCAATGCAACCTCACTGCATTGTACATAATACTGCTTATAAGCAGTAACAAAAAAACAAAAAAGAGAAAAAACCTGTAAAGGTATGATACAGGTACAAATCAAAAGCGGCATTATTACCTGCACTGCTGCAACATGAAGGTCAGAAAAAAATAAAACTAACAACTAACGCTTTCGTTGCAGCGCAGCAATTTTGTTGTTGACGAAATACTTTACGACACAGGAAATCTCATGGCACCTAACAGTAAACAGTGAGCAAACACATAAATCTATACAGTAAGATTTCCTTTACTACCTGCTGCAAACAGAACCAGTGATACTTTCTCTACATACCTGTTGATTGTGACCTTATGGGTCTCTCCTTGTATGAGGTATGCACAGATAAAAAACAAAACATTATTACCTGCACTGTGCTGCAACATTCAGGTCAGAAAACTAAAGCTTTCGTTTCAGCGCAGCAATTTTGTTGTTGACGAAATACTTTACGGCTCGCCAGTCACGGGCTTTGAGAACGTAGGCATTTTACACAGTCTTGTTTTCCTGGGACACGTAGGGATTGGATGAACCACCCAAATGCTTTTGGACTGCCGCCACTTCATTTTTCTCCCACTTCTTCTTCTGACCTCTTCCGTGTCCTGTTGAGCAACAAGTCCGACAAGTTCTAATTCCACAAGCGAATCAAATATGGCCTTGTGTACTATACTAATCAAGTATGGCCTATATGTGCTAATTAATTAATACTAATTAATACCTTGCCATGCAAACTATGTCTTGGACTAGTAAGCAACAACTACTAATGGTATCAGTATCTAGATTAAAAGATAATTCTAGTGTGAAACAAATCTGGGGAATATTGCAAAATGATAATGAAGTTGAGCATTTGGTAGAAATCAAAACTACATTACGTGCCTTTTGGAAGCATCAGTTAAAAGCAATCCAGTTTAGAATGCAACAGGTTAACATAGTTTTACTCCCTAACATTCCAACTCGTCATGATGAAATATACCCCAGTTTCATTTCACGCTGGGATTCTCCTTTAATAGAGAAGACATATCAGAATAGATGCCATTAAACCTGATGTTTTCTTTACATACCTGTTTGTTGTGAGCATACATTTACCTGCCCGGTCATGTCCAATGTCTCTTTTCCGCACAAATTAGTATTATCTACAAAAAATGGCAACAATAAACACGAATGAATGAATGACATGAATCTGACAGGATCACTGAAATGTATTGATGAGTAACTAATCACCTGACACCCATCATGCTGTGTCATTTACATGTAAAATATTGTTAAAGGCAGTAATCTTCCTACACAATCTGAGACAGGCCACATTAATTGCATTACATGGTAGTACAAGGCAGTAAATTACAGTGTACAACCACAAAACAGGAAATTCCCTGTACCACACAGGAACAGAACACTATTAGCAAATTCTTATCTGATTACTTAAAGTACAAAGTTAGAAGCATGCAAAAATTAATTCACTAAATTATCTTTTGCCAGCTTTTCAGAGCATAGTGAGGTCGACAAAGTGATTTTAAACATGCCACAGAATTTACACTTCTAACCTATTAACTTGTGAAGCTGTGGAAACCAGTGCATCCATTTAAAAAACATAAAAATGAAGACACAGGAAATCTCATGCCACTTAACAGCAAACGGTGAGGAAACACAAAAATCTATGCAGTAAGATTTCCTTTACTACCTGCTGCAACCAGTGATACTTTCTCTACATACCTGTTGATTGTGACCTTATGGGTCTCTCCTCGTCGATGTCGGATTCAAGCAATTCATAACAATGCAAATCCATATCGTCTGCTAAAATAGCAATAACAACAACCACCAAATATGCATCACATACCATCTCAGGTAACTTTTCCTAATAAGAGGCCACAATAAATAGTAAAGTAGCCATTATCTAACACTTTAGTGAATATTAGTTATGCTCAACCAACTCTATTAGAGGTCCAATGATGAGTGGTACCAATATTAGTTAAGTAAAATATGTCATTAACATAAATACTTTCATGAACAATCCTTTAATAGTTATGTGACGTAAAAGTAACCATTAAGTAGCATTGATAACAGTTAAAAAACATCCAACATAACATTAGGTAATAGACTCTTTGCCATTTGTTTTAATGATACCATGTAGTTATTAAACAATGAAGTAATGTTCAAATAATAGTGGGTAAACTATTAACTTGTGCCAATTAGACACACAGGTAATAATTAACAACCCTTACTAAAGTGTTAGGCATTGGCTACTTTACTATTTATTGTGCCCCCTTATTAGAAGAAGACAAAACTTTACATACGCTTCAGCTGCGACTCCATGTCATCTTCAATGTCCTGGACTACCACTATTTCACAACAGATACCGAAATAAATACTGTTAGAGACACATTCTCAGCACCAAATAAAGGAAATATGTTTTGCTAAAAAAATAATTTCATGCGTATTAAAGCACTTTTATACCATTTGGACCTATTTCGATCTCATCTAGATTTTTCCCTTTAAAGTCCACTAGTCTTCCTTGCTCCAATGACATCAGCACTTTGCTGATTTTAGCAAGCTGTAGTGTTCCTTCTGGGAGACGGTAGTACTGGCGGTGGACATAAAGGTCATAGCCAAGAAAGTTAGCAAGCTGATCCATTTCATTTTCATTCATATTCAGGACAGTAGACAAAGTGGCTGCATGCTTCCTCAATGAGCAAGGAAATGGCACCAGGATTCTTTGCCCCACAAGCCTTCGCAAAAACACCGATGCAACTCCCACGCTGGTGGAACATTGAGGCTGGTCTTGCGAACAAATAGGGGTTTTCCTTGAGAACACCACAAGTGTGTCTTGTTTTGACAAGTAACTCGATTGCCCCAACCATCTTTGGTGTTAAAAGGATGGGCACTTTACGTCCTCTTTTTCCAAGTGTCTCAATCCTGACAAAATGATGGCACAGTTCTTTTTCAGTCTCTGATAGCGCCCAATCTACATCTTCGTGGGGCGTTGATGTGTCCCTTAAAACAAAAGAAAGTGGCATGCAGTAGGGCTGCACGATTATGGAAAAAATGATAATCACGATTATTTGGATCAAAATCACGATTTCGATTATAATCACGATTATGCAAAAGTTTTTTTTTAATTTTTTTTTTTTATTGCACTTCTTTAAAAAAACAATAATCAATTATCCAGTGCAGAGTGAATGTAGTTTAAGGCCACAAAATGAAACATAACCAAGGAATTCACTATATGAGATAGTTTTTCTCATCCTTTTTTGAATTAACGACCCCTGAGCCTCAACATAGGCCTCCATACACCCTCTTGAACCCTACAACACCTCAGTATTATAAAATAAAATGGACTAACTGTCCCAAATGTCACTAAGCACCACCTCCAGTAAGCTGTATCCTTCTCACTGCCTCCCTAGGGCTTCCGAACACACCCTGGGAGGCTGTAGCATCCCGGTTGAGAAACACTGACGTAACGGAATAACAAAATAAAACTGAACTGCTGATTTCAGTGAATTGCGGTAGTTACAGCATGAGGACAATAACATAAGGTGGGCCTACAGATTTTTGGCCAGAAAGAGAAGCCTGTCCACATGTTCTGGCTTCAAGGATGCCCGAAGGCATGTGACTATATTTCCCCCTGTGCTGAACACCCGTTCTGATGGGGAACTGGTAGCAGGGATGCAGAGGTACTTTTTCGCCTTTAGCACCGCGCTATGAGGAGAGGAGCTGAGTTTAGCTTGCTTGTTGGTGGCTACTAATGCAATGCGGCGTCCTCTATGACTACGGCCGCCCCCTGGTGGCTGGTGGACAAATATACTGTTTAAAATGCCTTTATGCTGCAGTCAGAAGAGCGCCCACTTATAAAATAATACAGAAAATTAAGAAAATTAATGAATGCGATTTTGGCTTTGTATAATCGTGGCGGCCAAAATCGCGATTTCTATTAAATTTCGATTAATTGTGCAGCTCTAGCATGCAGGCAACTTTTCCTTCCCTTCTCCTGTTAAAAAGGATGACCTCAGCAAGACAGCAGACATTTTTGCAGGACACGACCAATGTTTAGCTGAGGGCTTTGTGCTTAGGCAATCCATGTATTCTGAACACTTTCTGTCCAGGTATGAATGAAGAGCCTGTATATCCTCTGTAAATGGTTACATCAGTGGAACATTCCATTTTGCCTCACTAATATTTCTGAGTGCTGTTGAAGATATGAAGTCATTCCAGCGAGCACTATGTACTTTTTGGAAATTAGTTGCTCTGTCCAGTGCTTCCTCATCACCTGCCATTCTGGCATTGCTTTCAGTTAGTTTTCCTAGCCTTGTCAGGCTGTGTCCGAGTTTAAGTGCAAGGAATCCGATTTTAAATTGTTCGTTGTCACTTTTGTAACCGCATGTTTTCTTAACAGCCTTTACGAGTGTGAAGTAGTTTTTTGCATTGATTAGGTCCTGAATTTCTTTTACAGGTGCAATCTGTCGGGCATTTACAAGAAGTCGGCCAAGTTCCCGCATTTTCTGCCTGATGTATTCATGTCTCTTGATATTAGAATCACACTTGTTCAAAAAGTGTTGTCCCAGCTGCAATATAGAAGGGTCGTTCTTAACTGCCCTTGTAATGTCATCTTGTGACATGTCACTAGGAAGCTGCCATAACTTTTTAGATATGTGTGAAGGATTTGGCTCTATATAGGCACAGAGAGACTGAACTCGAGTCATTCCAGGTTTGACACGATGATTTGTAGGACGCAGTCGACAGACTTTTATATGTCGGCATAACACCTTTCTCAGGAAGAGACCGTGGCAGTAAGCACAATGCATGAAATCTGTGGGCCCTGCATCTTTGCACGGTCTTTTTCGAGGAACTAGTTCTCCTTTGCCAGTTTTTATCACTTCAGCATTATGAAGATAATTGCCTTTGTTCCGGAGTGATTCCAAGTGGACCCTCCTTTCTTTTGATCCTTTTGGGAACTTTATTGCATAAGCTACGTCTTTCTCATTGGAATGAACTCTTTCGAGGTGCCTTGCTATTTTCATGAAGGGTTTAAAGCAGTGGTTCTCAACCTTTTTGGGGTCCTGGACCCCCTGCATATTTTAGATCGACCCTGAGGACCCCCCACCCCCGCCCAATCTGGGGGATTGGGGTGAAATTTGAGAGGAACTGCAGAAACTTCGTTTTCTTTTCCGGCGGCCCAGAGTCTGCTTTGTCCGATCTTTCTTTCAATTTGAGCCATTTCTCCATTTTGTCAGTCGTATTCCTCCTCCTTCTTCTTCTGTTATGTGCGCATCATTGAATTTGTTTTTAAGATTAATTTCAAGCGCTACCCGGCGCTAACCTGCCTCGTCAAACTAGTTCAAAACTAGAGTTTAACAACATCCGCGCCCTGCTAATATTTCACAATAAAAGCATTAAAAGTAAGTAAAAGTAAGAAATGAATGGTGTATGACCGGTGAAACATTAGGCCTAGTGACTAGGGGACTTATATTTTGAAAGGGATGCAGATCCTGTTAAGTTTGTATTAACAGCGTCATGCATTTTTTATTTTTATTTTTTATTTTTTTATTTAAGATATATTTTATTTTCACGGACACTTTTCACGGACCCCTTGCAATTACACCACGGACCACTAGGGGTCCGCGGACCCCCGGTTGAGAATCACTGGTTTAAAGCAAAAGAGACAATATTGTTTTTTATCATATATTCTGGTGCCATCACTTATCTTTGTGGCAACTGGAACAACCACAGAAGGCTTGCTTGTTGACATCAAATCCTGGCCTTCAGCAACCTCCTCATCCTCTTCGTCATTTCCTTCTAAATTGCAATTTGCTGGGGTTTCTTCTCCTCCATCCCTCGCGGTTTGCGCAGATCTTTGTGCTCCGTCCTGTTCCGTGCCCGTCTTTTGAGCGCATCTGGTTGCTGTTTGCCTGGTTTGTCTGGTTACTCGTCTCGTCTCTACCGTGCTCCTCCCTGCGGAGTTTGGCTCTCTTCCCAGTTCAGCCTGCGTTATGAGTTCCTCCGGCTCGCCGGTCTGTATTGCGCTCTTCTCAACTACCTCTGAACGCACGCTTGTGCAGCCGAGGACCCCCCAAGTTATCTCTGTGGGTGTTGCTGCTGTGTCCCCTCTGAACGCTCCCGTCGCCAAAGCTGCGACTGGGTGAGTCTTCGCCCCAGTAGTCCGTCGCTAATTGTGTGTGTGTGTGTGTGTGTGTGTGTGCGTGGTGTTTGCTGGCTGCGTTTAGCGAGGTGTATGTGTCTGTAATTTGTATGAATGCTGCTGTATGTATGTCATGGTGAGAGCGCGACTAATGTTATATTGTGCTTTTTTTGCTTTTCTTTAATATTGCTTCATTGTTTCTTCGTTTGATGTGCTGATGTGTTCTTTTGTTTTTCTCTTTGTGTTGGCCATGTGCTGAGGCCTATATTGCACAAGCAGTTACATTCGTTGCATCTGGTCTTATACTGCCTCATAGGCCTTTTGGTGTTTATTTGTTTGGTTTGGTATTCTTTAATTTTGTTGGTGCAGTTTTTGTTTGGTGTTTGTTAATTTTGTTGGTGTAGTCTTTGTTTGTGTCTGTGTGGGTTGAGTGGCAGGCCTGCTAGACACCTGTTCTTCTTATTGCTTTTATTTAACAGGTGCAGACAGTCCCTGAGGGAGATCGTTGCCCAGTGTAGTGGCCCAGTTACGTGGGGTGCCGTGCAGTGTAGTGTAGTGCAGTGTAGTGCTGTGTCACCAGGGTGTGTTTCCTGACAGTGAGTGCCTTAGCTCACCCTCATTTAGTGTGTGTATATGTGTGTGTATACTTAACCAAGGCTTTCACAGGGGTTGACCATCTTTCTTCCGGGCGTACCTGCTCTTTGTTTGAAGGACGCTGCATGGCGTCCTACATATTTTGTGTTACATATTTCGTATACGTCTTGGGTGTGTGTGTGTGGGCCTGTGTGGGTGATTGATTTTAGTAATTTGTACTTGGTAACTCAATAAATATATTTTGCTGATTTTTGCATAAGAACTTGTGTGGGGGTCCGTGTTGGGGCTCTTGTGTGGTACCTGGGTGGTAATTCCTAGTACTTTCTCAGGGTGGCGTAGTCGGGCTCAATCTAGGGGGGGGGGGGCGACTACAGCTTCCCCAGTCAATATCACCTGGTCACAATTACATCAGCAATGCCATTAACACAATAATCCCAATATATTTACTGCATATATTTTAGACAGTGTCATTCTCTTTGGAAAATAAACTACTCACAAACAAGCTTTTGGTTCTTTGCAATCTTGGTACATAGTCATTGTCATCATCATCAGATGATTCAGAGTAGTATGAAAGCCTGCGTAAGTTCTGCCAGGAAGACTCCAACATCACGGAAGCGCACTTCGCTTTCGGCCAATCAGCGGCCGCCACCTGCTTTAAAATGACATACCTAACTCACCTTTTCCGCTGCTCAGGTACCGGCGTTTTGAAGTCCCCTCCTCCATCCCCACCACCACCAGTTTGGTCCAGTCTACCCGTGCGCCCGGGGGGTGTGTCTCGGTTCCAGTTACACTCCGCGGCAGGATCCGTCGGACCCCTCAACATTAGACCTGGGCTGATGACTGGACCTCCGCCAAAGACTATTCTCTACTTGTCAACTGTTGTTAAATCTCATATTAAATCCCTTTAAATCCCTTTCTGGCTGAACTGATGTACACTTGTATGTATTTTCATTGATGTAGCAAAAAGTAGAACGTATTACTTGTGTAGTTGTCTTAACTGCCTAAATTTTAAAAAATGTCTAAATCATTAGTCGAGAAAAAAATACAAAATAAAAATAACAAATATTCAAAAACAAATGACTGACCTAACACCCTTCACAACAGTACACGTAAAACAAAACGGATGTAGCATAAACATTAGATTAAATTATTTAAAAAAAGGACCCTACATGCACGTGGACTTTCAGTTTGAAGAAGGCTAAGGAAGTGTAAAACTATTGTACCATGTTTGTTACCATTGTTGTACTGGTTTTACAAGTCCATTCTGCTGTACAGTACTATTTCCGTAACCACAAATACCTGAGTGGCACATCTTTGGAGGTCACTGGTAGACGGCAAATTTTCCAGGCTGTAAGTGGCATCCTCACGCTTCAAAAAGAGAGAGACATGTGCACAAAGTGTAAACATGTATCTGATAGATAAATAAGCATTCAGTCATTCTGTCATTCTAGACACATTGAACTTGCACTTAGATGTGCATCAATGTTTTTAATTAAACATGAGTCGTGGGGACCAGGTGCCTGGTCCCCAAGCCTAACAGACATACCAGCAACCTCTCTCAAGAAATGGCTAGAACAGTTTCTTTCTGCATTACATTACTCTTAGCAGACACTTTTATCTAAACAGTCATTCTTGAGATCAAGGACAAAAGGGGTTTTAATTTCTAAAAATAAAATCTCCTTATTTTCAAAACATGTTCATATATTATGTTACATAAGGTATTGGCCTTCTTATGCTGTTTTAGAACAATCTCCCAGGTCTTTTTAAAAAAATATATTTTCATGTTTGCTGGGCAAGTCCGAGATTTTGTCAACACCATAAGACACAAAGAAATGTAAAAAATATGCATTTTGAATTAACTTTGTCCAGGCATTATCACACTCGGAGGCTGTATTAATCTTTGTCTTCCTGTCTGTGTTCTAGAACTAGTAATATTACTTCTCATAGTTGTATAGTTTTAAGCTGTTAATGATTATATTCAAGGGCATGTGACTTAACACATTTAGTTTTTAATCTCTATAGCAAACAATAATATTTAGCAATATAAAAAATACACATTTAATTAGGAAATATAGAGTTTTTATTGTAACAACTTGAAACAATGTAATAAAATCTCCTTTCAAAGACAAAAATTCATTTAAAACTGACACACTGCTTACGGTGTTGACACACCACTTATGGTGTTGACAAATTAGAAAAGAAATGGATATAATTCATGAACATTGCCACTGAACTTCAGAAGCTTAACATTTCAATACAGAACAGAAACTCTGTAAGAAACTCTGTAATAATAAAGTGTAATAATAGTAATAGCAAAAAAAAAACATTCAGAATGGAGGACATTTAATCAACTGGGAACTGATAGCAACAGTATAGTGTGCGTGCGTGCGTGCGTGCGTGCGTGTATGATCATACAAATGTGTGGGTATGTGGCACTACTTGTGGTGTGCCTCTCATTGAGCTTAAAAAACATTCACTAACTAAGCCTTTATATGGAAATATCGCTGCATCATTGATCTCAGCAAATATCAGATTTAACCAGATCAGATTTAAAGACCTGGTAACAATCGATTGAAAAGTTCCTCATCTATGAAGTCCATGACCTCTGAAGAGAGCTGGTATATGTCCCTGGTTCGACTTGTACGGACTGGTGAGGATGGGTCATTAAGTTTAACACTGAATCGTGAATTTGGACCATGAGGGTGAAAAAATTCAACCTGAACATCCCCGTGTTCTTCATCCGTTCTGAGGGATTTAGCCAACCACCAGTTATGGTCATACATGACAGCAAGCCAGTGGACATCACTAGGCCCTATTGTTGTGGTCAAGCCCTCAGGTGTTCTCGACGGCTCATTTTCCATTGCTTCCACCAACATTGCAAGAGGACTCTGTATTTGAACAGCAGCATGTTCATCCTGGTGCTGAGAGATGCCATGAAATTGGTGAGCAACTGGATTAAAACATTGGCAAATCTGTGGCTCATTACAAAAACACGAAATATGTCTAGTGTAGATCATATTGCCCTGAGCCGCAACTTGATGGATCTTTCTTGTTCCTGTGATGGATCACAGGGGCTGAGTGAGAACAGCATCATAAGTCAAGAAGTCATCATTGGTGACATAGTATAGGTGGACTCCACTTAGGCCGCTGGACACCAGCTGATGAAATGTCATGCCATCCACAATGTCCTGACCTCTGAGAACAATTCTGTCTGCACATGTCTTAACGGTGGCTCCAATGCCATCTGGGGCACCCTTGCCATGGGACGTTGGGAAGAAGTTCCATGTTACATTCTTGAATCCCAGTTCAGAAGGGACAGTAGAGAGGAGGAGGACGTTTTTTTTGTTCTTATATTGTTTGCTTGGACCATCAGACCAGAAGTGAACTGTGTCAACGTGTGGAAATCTGGAATGAATGTCAGTCAGGACTTTATCCATGTAGGACCATATAGCTGCTGTATCTTACCGCCTGGACTCTGAAATTGTGCAGAACCCTTCTTTTTCATGTTTGGTGTAAAACATGCCTGTGTGAAGTGTAATCTGTGGGAGGTTTTGCCCGTAATGACAAGACTGTACTTCTGAGCTGTATTTGCATTTCCAGGCCTCAGAAAAGTCAACATGCACAATCACTGTTTTGTCATTTCTAATCAGGTTTCTGTATTCTTTGGTTTGATTGTGAACTAGATGGACATGGGTGGTTGTTTCATTTCTTAATTTTTTTTGGTAGAGAACCATAAGCTCTGACAGTGTACCAGTGTGTGTCTGGAGTCTGGTGTGAAAGTGAACACCTTCTTCTGTTTGGCCTTCAACACCATCAGTTCCCACTGATTCCATTCCACTTTTATGTTTCCTTGCTCTAAAGGGAGGCTTGAAGACTTATGAAGACATCTTGTACAGGTTCGCAGTAGACAGGATTCGCTAGCTGGAGAACAGCACACAAGTTGAAATGTCTCCTCAAGTTTGCTGGTTGACACAGCTTTGTAAGATATCAGAACATCAAGCATCAATTTGGCATTCTCATGGTACAGACACTGACAAGTTTTCCGATCTGAGGTTCTGGGAGGTGTAATATAGTCTCAATATATTTTATTTCACTTTAAGCAATTATTTAGGTATTTTGAAATTATGAAACCTGCTTTCGAACAAGAGTTTTTTTAGGTGCTGGTAACACACTTAACCATGTAAAATAAAATATGTGTAAAAAAAACCTTGAAATCATATTTTCTAGTACAATTCTGTACTTGTTCTTTTATTCAAGATCATCATTTTACATATTTTATAATAATTTTTAACCACCAAAATGAGTTTTATTCCTCGGACATGTTTTGTCCCTTATCTGAAGAATCACTGTAAAGCGATTTACAAAAAGGAGGGCAAGGATTGCCTTCTCTTTCCAAGTATGATGTAGTAAAAGAACCATCTAATTTAAATTAGCTGTGTGGTGGCGGCACTTTACTTACATCTTCAGGATTCATGTTACAGAAAGCAGAATCGTAGCCATAGTAACCAACTCGACATAAGGTGTAAGCACAAGCACTGTAACTCTAGCACTAGCCTTTGATATAGGCTTGTTGTCAGGGCAATAGTTCCAGGTGTAGCCCCATTTAAATCTAAGTCAGTCCAGTACAGGTGCCTCCCTAGATTAATCTGAAGTAAATGACTGCTAAATAAGTCAAAGAAAGAGATATAGTTCTGTGCTAATCTCAACACGGAAACATGTTAGTGGTTGGTAAACATAAATGGAATAAAAGACAAAAAGAATAAGGAAATGGTTGTATCCATAAGCTAACAAAGGATTACCTTCTCTTTCCAAGTATGATGTGGTAAAAGTACCATCTAATTGAAATTAGCTCATAAGTGGCTAGTTAGCGGCAGTTTACTAACATCTTTAGGATTTATGTTACAGAAAGCAGAATTGTAGCCATAGTAACCACACACACACACACACACACATACACACATCCTCTCTACACAACTATTTACTATCAACATTTGTAGAGTTCATCACGGTAGTGGCATATATAGAGTACACACATTAACATTCACATCAGTGTTTACATCACATCACAGCACCATACATGAATGGCAGGGAGTGACTGGGTGTTCCTGCAGCATGAGGAGGTCATGTAATCTGGCACAGGGACACTGTGGAGCCAATCCCAATATCAAACCCAGGATAGAGGGGCTCAGTGAATGTGCAGTGGAACGTGTGTAGGTGGGTGCGTGTTGTGCCATAGGAGACGCTGTAGAAGGACAGAGTGCCGGCTGGCCAGTCCAGGTACACTCCTACTCTTCTGGAGCGAGAGGAGGAGGGGGCTGGTATGTCAGTGCGTTTATCATTGTGCCAGACAGAGTAACTGTTAGTAGAGCAGTCGAGTGACCAGGACTTGTCATTCCGTCCCATGACATCATAAAGGAATTCCTTCTCTTGATTACGTCCCATTATGATATAATGCCTCCCTTTCCTCTTGATGCTTTTATAGGCCACAGCTATTTCAGCCCAATAATCCCCACTCCACTCAGCCTCCCAGTAGCAGCGTCCAGACAGACCCTCTCTACACAACACCTGATCAAAGTAGTCAAATCTGTCTGGGTGGTCAGGATACGGCTGCTCCTCACTCACATAGGTCACCTTTCTGTTCCCATCAGAGAGAGAGAGATGTGTGTCTACTGTGTTTGGGTCCAGTGTGAGATCACAGGCATCTGCAGACAAGAGGAGAAAGTGTTAGATCAAACACACACACAGACTCACATGCACACATACTTATGCGTGCACACACGCACACACACATACGCACACACACTCACTACATGAAAACCAGACACATACAAACACACACACACACATGTTCACCCACACACACACACACACCATAATGAATCACACACTTCCATGCTATCACACATACACCCACACACCACTCACACATGCACACACTCACTACACTTAAACCAGACACCACTCACACACATTCACCCAGACACACACACACACACACACACACACACACTCCATCATCATCATGCTTTTCCAGACTACCACAGACACACACACACTTACACAATACACACAAACACACACAAATATTGCAACATTATGTATCACACTCACACATAACTCCTTCATGCTATCACACACCCACACACACACATACACATTACACCATCATGGCATCACATACACATTACCACATACACTACATAACCAAGCTATTAAACACACATACATGCTCTCTCATGCTATCACATGCATTACACCACCTCTCTCTCGCTCTCTCTTTCTCTCTCACAGACAGACACATCTCCTTCATGCCATCACACATGAATATGCACACACACACACACCACCATGCTGTCACAAACACACACTACACCATCATGTTAAATAGACAGTACTCCTTCATGCTCGCTCTCTCTCTTTCTCTCTCTCTCTCTCTCTCACACACACACACACACGCACTGCTGAAAGAAACATAAAGACTTACACTTCAAAAAGCCAGGTTTCAGTCTGATTTCTGCACAGTGGTCTGTGCTGTTTTGGAAAAGTCAGAGAGAGAGAGAGATTAAACATAGTCAATAACAAAAACAAATAGACTCCTAGGTAATAAATACATTCTCAACAATAAAACATGTTCTTTTTGTTCTACAACCTGTGTTCAAATGAACAACAAAAATATTAGCACATATTTCTGTGGTGAACTGTACAAGTGTCAGTGTACATACTTCAGTTCCTCAAGTTTACAGCAAGTGTCTGCTAGTCTGGTGTATAACAGCTTCAGTCCTGGTTCTCCAGGATAGTTGTAGCTCAGATCCAACTCTTTGAGGTGGTAGGGGTTTGAAGTCAGAGCTGCAGCCAGAAACGTACAACCCTTCTCTGAGATGAGACATCCAGACAGTCTGGATGAGGCAGAAAAAAAATGTATAAACATTTTGATGACTGTACAGTTATAGCTTCTCCAATGTAACTGCAGAGACTGAAAACGGGATCATTTATTAATTTGTGGAAGGTAACAAAAACCTTAATTTTTGAAGTTTGCAGTGGGTACTAGACAGTCCTTTAGAGAGAAGCTGAACTCCAAAATCTCCCAGATCATTGTTATACAGGTCCAGGTCTGTCAGGGAGTTTGATGACTGAAGAACACTGGCCACAGTCTCACAAGACTTATGTGTAAGTTCACAGCCAGCAAGTCTGTGATAAATAAAATGTCACGTAGACTGTTTGTAAGTACTGTAAATTACAACACCAATGCCACAATAAGCTTAAGATGTAATCTACAACCCTTTTCTGAGATGAGACAACCAGAGAGTCTGGATGAGGCAGAAACATGAATTAGAGACTGACAGACATTTGAATCACAGTGCAGTCATAGATTTTGAAATGTAGGCAAGATTTCAGATTGTTTTGCAGAGGCTGTTACCAGGATGAATGAAACATAATAAACATGCACCTTAATAAACATGCACCTTAATAAACATGCACCTTAATGTCTGTAGTTTGCAGTGAGGGCTGCTCAGCCCCTTAGAGACAAGCTGAACTCCAGAATCTTTCAGGTCATTGTGACTCAGGTCCAGCTCTGTCAGGTCATTGCGACTCAGGTCCAGAATCTTTCAGGTCATTGCGACTCAGGTCCAGAATCTTTCAGGTCATTGTGACTCAGGTCCAGAATCTTTCAGGTCATTGTGACTCAGGTCCAGCTCTGTCAGCAAGTGAAGAGCACAGGCCACAATCTCACATGACTTATCTGTTAGCTCACAGCCAGCAATTCTGTGATATGGTATGAAAAAACATGTAGAGAAAATAAATCAATGAAATGTAATTTAGACTGTAGGGATGGTCAGTCACAACAGCAATGTCAGCATTAGGTAAAGATGCAGTGAGTAGTGTCTAAAAACTGTTTGTTCAGTTCTGTTCTATGTTTCTTTTCCAGTTGATGTTTCAGCAATTATCAACTTGTATTTATTTATTTATGAATTTCAGAATTGTGAAGAGTCAAAAACTCAATACATTGGCATTACAAAAATTAAGTCTAGTCAAGTCAGCTTTACTGCCAATTCTTCACATGTGCTAGAAATACAAGGAATCGAAATTACGTTTCTTACTGTCCCATGTGTAGACAAGACAGGACAACATTAAAGAAAGACATTAAACATTAAAGTGCAGGTCAAGACATTAAACATTAAACATTACAGTGCAAGGCAGACAATACAGAACACTGTGAGGTATTTCTGTGCTTAGAGAGATAGGGATAACTAATTCTAATACATGCTATGCTATCAAGGATCATGTCTGTAACCATTAAACTCATTACAGTGTTGAGATATCACAAACCTCAGTGTCTCCAGTTTGCAGTTGGGAGTAGTCAGGCCCTCACAGAGAAGCTGAACTCCAGAAACTTCTAGCGGATTGTGACTGAGGTCCAGCTGTAGCAGGGAGTTTGATGACTGGAGAACTGAAGCCAAACTCCCACAGATTTTACCTGTGATTTTACAGCCAGAAAGTCTGCAGGGTAGAGATAGACAAAATGACAACATAAAAGTAATTAGCAGTATCTCTTATAAAACCTCAAACTGTAAACTACGTAAACATGTTATAATGAGATGTGCTATGTATGAAAGAGTGTTCATAGTGACGGAATTATTGTTCCATAAAGTTGCATGAAGAACAATGAATATATCATTGTTTATCCTATGACATGGAAACTAAACTCTCTCAATTTAAGCCTCATGCTAAGCACACAATATGTTTGGTGGCCAAGCATCGAAGCTGCGAAGGCATGTAGTAGAAAAATCAAAGATGCATGGATGTTGGGGCGTGCTTCCAGTGCAACGTGTATCCCCACCCCCAACCAGATCTCCCGAATCTCCCGCCACACTAAACAAAGGCGTCAAACCTGTATATAAGGAGGGCGGTGTGCCCCAGATCTTGGAGTTTGTATGGTCACAGCCTTGGGTGCATGCTGTATTAAGCTCCCGGATCCGTCACAATAAACCTCGGAGGTTTTGTCATTTACCACTACTCGGCTTGGCTTTGTCTCTACTTTGTTGGTAGCTAATTTTTGGACTACATTATGGCGCTGTGAGCAGGGTCTTTCATTTCTGAGACGCAGTTGGGACCGGACGACGGAGAGGAGGCTTCCCACGCCGCGACCTGGGAAAGAGTTTTGCCTTAAAAGCTTGGGACAAGACCGAAGGAGCCCGAACAACAGCTCCGTGGTACCCTCCTTCTCGATGTCGTTCGAGTGCCTCTGCGGATCAGATAGCAAAGACCCGGAGCTGTGTAAGGGAGAAACCAGCCGAGTATGGTAAGTACACTGAATTTACACATTTAAAGCTGTGTCTATAATTCAGGAAAAGGCCTATTGTTTGCCTGCCCTTAGACGGGCAGAGGATTATTAAGGTGTCGGGGACACCGCTCCACTACAAAAAATATTGGGCGCTGATAAATTATTTATTTGGTTATACTAGAGTGGGGATAAGTCTACTCGGGGAGTAGCAGTACCAAAGTCTGCTCGAGGAAGCAGCGAGCTCTAAGTCTATTCAGGGAAATAGCTGCTAGCACCTTGTCCAGAAGACAAGAAGCTCGTTCAGGGAACGGGAAGGCTCTGGGAGTCTGTACCTTGCGGGGCAAGAAGCTCGTGCCGGAAACGAGAATGTGTTGGTAACTTTGTGTGTGTATTTGTCATAGAACGAACAGATCTGGTACATGCCGTGTTTATAATCGTTAGTACTGATTATTATCATCATATGGGTGTCCTTGATAACTCCCACTAGTCTGCCGACGGGCATTGAATGTTAGTGAGCGAACGAACTGGTGCGTTAAGCGAGCGAACCATTAAAAGTTCGTGTGTGCGAGCCTAGGTTGTGTGTGTGTGCGTGTGTGTGGTTGCGTATGTGTATGTTTGTGCGTATCTATGTCTGTGTTATTCCCTCAAACTGCATGTCTTCTGCTCTGTTGAGAGCATAACAATTAACCGAAATCTAACACTAACCACGAGCATGTATTCCCCTTTGTCTCCGGAGCGAGTGAATGAGTGTGTGAGAGTTGGCCAGGCCAGCCAAGGTAATGTTTTTTGTGTTTGTAACAGGGTTAAAACCTTATTTACCTTGTTACCTTGTTTATTTCATGTTTTATTTGCATTTTGTTGTATGTGACGGCTGTGTGTATGTACTGTTGCAAGATGTTTTTTTATGTGCCTGTGAAAACCCACAGATGGCTATTCTGCCTGGAAACAGAGTTGATGGTGAATTTGATTGGATGTGTAACTCTGATTTATCCTGATTGGTCGGTAATTGAAAGAGTGAGTCTGTGCGTAATTTTTTTTAGAAGAAAGAACGCTGTTTTCGGAAAATTAACCTCTGAGACAGTGCTAGGCGGTAGAAGTGCAGCTTTTTACAGTGTTGGGACTACGGAGACACGACGCAGAGTGTCGTTCGACTGAACAAGTTGAACCTAGGAGATTCTGCACAGATCAACGAGTCCCGCGACGCTGTGGGGAGCTAAGCTACATCGCTGTTGATGGCTTCTGGACATTGCGCAACAACGAGGTAAAGGTGTTTTTTGTTTTGTTTCTTTGTTTGGCTCATGAGGGTGAAGCGGCTGTTAAGTTTGTGGCCTCACCGATCCCAAGCTCCCGAACAGGCCTGCAACTCATAGACATTCATTGAATCAAGTTTGCGCTGAACGGTGAACTATTTGAAAGGCGAACTGTGGACTGTAAATATGTTATGGGTATTGAATTTGGACGTGTATTGTTGTAAATATTTATGCTGTTGAAGGTTTACTTTATATATTGAGGAAAGTAGGGATTTACCCTTAACTGGGATAAAGTTATATATGTATGCTGGGTATCACAGTTCAGTTAGAAGCATTAGACAACAGACGGGATATAAAGGAACAACGCGGGGCACCCTTTATAAGTTGGTACTTACAACATACTTGTAGCATACTTATAGTGTTAAAGGGGTGCTACGTTGTCTCTTTGTGTGAAAACCCCAAAAAAACCTAGAGGAGAAAACTTCCACTTTCACAAAGATCACATTTACCACTTTCATTTGTTCACAAGATTCCCAGTTTAGATTTGAAAGACTGTATGTATTTGTAACATGACATTTAACTTTCACGCTTTTATCCATTTCTTTGTTTAGGTTTATGAAGCTAAGCCTATTAGGCGAGAATAGGATTTTATGCAGAACCTGACTTTAACAAGAAGTTGATTTTGATTACAGATTTCGAATTGTTTTGGATTGCGTCAGATTTTGTTTTTGTCACTGCTAAATATGTTTTCTGATGAGTCATCCTTGAGAATACTTGTGCAAAATGTTTGCCTTTCCATAACCTCTTTGTGTTCGTTCACAACAGACGAGCGTGTTTTAACCCCTCTGAAGCAGAGACTTCAGAAACCACTCAAGAGTCGTACAAAACCTGTTTTTATGCTAATCGATTGCCATTTGGTCACCTAGAGAAGGTGTGATGAATTTGATGTCTGAAACGTCTCAGCATAGAACATAGAAACATATACATTTTAATGCTTTTAAGCTATACTGTTCATTTTGCCTCATATACTCAATGCAGAGATTCATTTATTTATTTTGTTTGCAGTTATTCCATTGTTTATTTGTTTGTTTTAATCCATTGATGAAACTTATTGGTTGTCCTGTCTGTAGCATTGTCATCTCTATGTCTATAAGGTCACATTGATATAAGAAACTAGAAGAGGTCATGTCAATCTGTAGTACATATTATGTTTACAATGCAAGCCCAGGACACTTAAACTTAAATGGCTAAAGTGCAGTTGGGTCTCAACCTCCACACCATCCTCTAGTTGTGCATTATTTTAATTCTGCCTGTGTTATCTAAACAGTTTTAAGTTTTTCAGAAAATAATTGTGTGCCACGGTCAAAGCAAAGCAAAACACTGAAGGAAGACACCATTAAGAGGTGTTGACTGCTACACACACCACGACGCCCATCAGACCTAAGCTGTTCTTGGTCCATTGTTAAGTATTGGTGAGTGGGAAAAACTCACTGTAGGCCCAACAGGTCCGGTTCTCTAAACTGATATG
The DNA here is from genome assembly GCA_030347295.1 of Setipinna tenuifilis. Classification (NCBI taxonomy): domain Eukaryota; kingdom Metazoa; phylum Chordata; class Actinopteri; order Clupeiformes; family Engraulidae; genus Setipinna; species Setipinna tenuifilis. Next base: position 44,704,593 of record CM059265.1, read on the forward strand.
TGTGTGAAGCCACTTTAAAGGAATGTGACGGGACTGTTTGGGTTGGTTAAAAGTGATAAATGTTGGGACTTAGTAAGCTAAGATTTTGAGCAGAGGAGAAAGGGCAAGGTTGTAGAATCACATCACGTGTTAAGCTTTGGTACACTTCTGGTATTATGTCATCTCTCCTTTGCTGTTTTAGAGTGAAAAGTTTAATTAATGACGTAACTTAATAGTGGAGATCAAAAAGGTGCTTCCCCGTCTGAGTTATTTAAACTTATGGCGTAATTTAATTGTGGACACTAAATGGTTTTTCCCCGTCAAGGTTGGACATTAAGGATAGTTGTAAGATTGAAACAAGGTAAAACTTGTGTAATGTTTGCTGCAAAGGACCCTGATCTACTAAGCTGTTAACAGCTTAGCAGATCAGAAAGGGGGAGGAGTACGGTTTGTAGACTATAGGCTATTAACTTTCAATGGAAAATGGGGGGTAGCTTGATGGCTGAGTCTAGGATCACCTTCTGATTAGTCTTGAATCACTTCCTGATGGTTTTTAGGATCACCACCTTTTTGCAGACACGTTAAGTCAACACCCATCGTCGCCTAACAAAAGCTGGTCAGTCTGAGCTACTCTGAGCTACAATCTCTTTGGGTGTCAATATTGAATACACAAGTACTGTTGGATTAGAGTGTCTTTGTGTCCTTGTGACTTTGTGTCTCTGTTTTAGGTCAGATTCTAAGAAAACAACTGACTCCAATAGCCCAGCCAGACATGTATAGTCTAATCAGCCTTATGAATCAAATCAGTTTCAATGCAGGATGGGGGTGAGGAGGGGTCGTGATTCTGACTGTACTCATGCCTGCACTATCAATACTACAAGTTATAGGTTAACTACAAGTTATCAAGTCCTCAGATGGACACTGGAAAGCTAACTGAAATCTCTATAGGAGATAGTTTAACCATTTTCATAACTACACTTAAGATTTGTTTGAGATTTGCAGGAAACCAACGCCTTGCCTTTCACCATTGAAGAACAAGGATTCTACTGATTCTGCTACATTCACAAGGTGTCAAAAGGGGGACATTACAAAGACCCCTGTGCCAAGTCACATTTTACTGGAGGAAGACCGGAGAAAGTCGCTGGTGAAATTGGAGCAACGAACCAACACAGAAACTACACACACACACACTTTTAGCATAGTGGACCTACTGTGGGCAGAATAAACCCCATGAGCAGTACGGATCCAGAAGGCACAGGCAGTCTACCCTGGCTTTCAGCATAGGCGTTTCAAGGTTTAAGAAGATGAAGAGGATTACTCTTGTTTGCGTGTGTCCACACACAGACACACTGCACACCACACACCACATGAAGAGGAGTCAAACATCATATGCGTCATCCCCATACTTCTTTCTATTACAGGAATTCTACAGCTACCAAGATGATGGTGTTCACCATACTTTTCATATGTCTGTTTAGCATGGTCTGTTTGTTTTTGTTTTGCTTTCCATAAGTCTGTTAGCATGGTCTATTGTTGTTGTTACTTCTTTCCAACATTCTACAGTATTCTGTCACAGCCACAATATCAGAGTATTTAGAGTTTCAACATGCAGAAAGATGACACAAGATGACACAATTGTATAGACCTTCTTTAATGCACATTTTTGTCCGCTCTCGGCTGTCCAAACCTGGGTGGTCATTCTCACATGACACCGGAAAGGAATTTTCCCAAACCTCTCATCGGTTTCCACATAATTGGCAATGATAGTGGTTTTACTTTGGGTAACATGGTTTTCGCCTTTCCCTGCGAGTGTGACTGATAAAGAAAAAAGAGACTGGCAGGTCTCATTCATGGAAACTGTAAATGTATTTGTTTAGTTCTTCTTGGATGCATTAATGGTAATTGTAATAGTCCAGTCAGTTAGATCTATAGTCATAATATCATGTTTACGGTATTTCATTTTGCTCACAGAACCATCTTTTTATCTGTACAGACTCTCTACTGTAAATTACCTTTTAAACTGAAGTTCAGAATGTTTTTGCACATGTTAAGGCTGCTTTTAATTTATTTTAACCTGGGTTTTATTTCCCTCCATAGTAACGTAACATGTAACATTTTTTTTTTTATGTGAAAGTTTGAAAACTTTCAAAGGGGGGTAATGTAGTAGAAAAATCAAAGATGCATGGATGTTGGGGCGTGCTTCCAGTGCAACGTGTATCCCCACCCCCAACCAGATCTCCCGAATCTCCCGCCACACTAAACAAAGGCGTCACACCTGTATATAAGGAGGGCGGTGTGCCCCAGATCTTGGAGTTTGTATGGTCACAGCCTTGGGTGCACGCTGTATTAAGCTCCCGGATCCGTCACAATAAACCTCGGAGGTTTTGTCATTTACCACTACTCGGCTTGGCTTTGTCTCTACTTTGTTGGTAGCTAATTTTTGGACTACAGGCACCCATTGTTTTACTAGCTTTTCCTCTTCCTCTATTATTATTAGTCTTCCGCATGGAAGGCGTTAAGATATATTTCAGTAAGTTTCATGTCAATGGAGAACATCAACAGGTCAAAGTTGGACATGCGTTCATGTGCGTAACTTTTGATCCATACATCCTTGGTGGCATTGGAATCCTTGGATCAGTTCAAAGTTCAATGAATGATCAATGCCCTCTGATGTCAATTTCCAGGTGCCAAACTTTCCCGCCATTTTAAAAAATGTCAAAAGTGAAACTACATTTTCACAGGTCACAAATTTTGCACAAACTTCCCAAAACTTAGCACATATAATCTTCAAACCAAGCCTCATCCAGGAACCTATGTGGCGATTTGATCAGTGTCACAGCCAACTGAATTGGCCAGTGAAACCACCACACGTTGCAACGCTTTGATGTATCGTAACCAAACTTAATGTTCTTAGAATGGACCTGTCAGGATTCTGTGTCTGTGTTTTCTGTATCTCTGGGTTTTTTGCTTTGTTTACGTGTAACCTCCTGTTGGTCCTGTCCAGTATTTCGTGCCATGCGCTTTTGTTTGGTTTTGCCATGTGCTATTGTTTCTGTCCTGTGTCTCTGCCCTCTTGATCATTGAGTCTCATTGTCCCCATCATGTTCACCTGTCCCTTGTTCAGTGTTAATTCTCTATTAATTCCCTAGTCTAGAGTTAATTCCTTGTGTTATTGCCCCGTTTTTTGTCTGGTCCTCTGTCTGCCTTTTCCTGTTCCGAGTTGTGAGCTGTTGCTGTGTTTGCTCTGTAAGCCTTGTTGGATGTTTGCCTTGTTTTGTTCTTTTAAAGTTTTGGGGGTTTTGTGTTTGTAAAACCCAGTCTGCCTACAATTCCTCCCCTTTTGTGAACCTGACAGGACCAGAGGCACCTAAAACCAAAGTTTGATTTTAAAATGTATTGCAGTGTTCTGTAGAGCTGATTTGTTGCCAGAAATATATACACATGTTGGCTCTTGTTTTCACCAGCCAAGCAGCAGCTGTGGCCTACTGATTAGATCGGTTAGGATCGGAGGGTCACAGGTTAGAACACTGACCTCAGTGTCTTCAGCTTGCATTGTGGAGTTTTCAGTCCCTCACAGAGTAGCTCCACTCCTTCATCCTGCAGGTCATTGTCACTCATGTCCAATTCTGTCAGATGGGAATTTACCCCTTGTAGTACAGACGCCATCATTTGACAGCTTGCTTTGGAGAGATTGCAATGATTTAGCCTGTTTAAAGAAAAAAGAAAGAAAAACTGTCTGAACCTTTTTATTTCATATGTGCATACTACTATTTCAGTTTTAGTACTACACACTGTTACAATACTATGTGTTCATTACGGAGTTTACAGCCTTCTAGTCTGCACAAAAGTAAACACATCATCAAGATCAAGTCCAATTTCTTGTTTGTTGTTTTGGTTGTTGCTTTGTTTGTAATCAGCTGAGTACCATAGGCGGAGCTACTGTGTTACTGTAGGAGCTGTTTAAAATTAAGATTTGCGCATATATATATATATATATATATATATATATATATATATATATATATATATCAGAATCAGAATCAGAATCAGATTTATTGGCCAAGTATGCTTGCACATACTAGGAATTTGTCTTCAGTCCGCAGTGTAAAATAAAATTTAAAAAATTAAAAAAAATAATATATATATACTTTGCCTTTAAACACACTGCAGCACACACACCATCGAAAAACTGGCATAGTATGGGGTTTTACTCACCAAACTCTCTTGGAAATACTTGCTACAAGAAACATCCTGCGCAGTCCTTCCTGTGACCTGAGATATTTGTTCAGATCAAACTCCTCCAGGACTTCAGCTGACATGAGCAGCAGATAAGCCATAGCTGAGCACTGGGCTGGAGACAGGTCCTCCTTCTGTGCTGAGTCCATGAAGCTGTGTAACATAACAGATGATCTCTAAATATTTCTGAAGCAAACGTATACAAGTTACTTATTTAAGAGGGTTTTTGTTGCAAACTGCATTCTTAAAACATTAGTGAAGCCCTCCCGGTTCGATTCAACCACATATAATTCAGGGAGTTTTTCCTCACCCCTGTTGCCGCAAGAGCCTGCATCAACGGGGCATTGCGTTGTTATGACTAATGCTGTTTTATTTGTGACCTTGCCAAACTGTAAAGCACTTTGAGCTGCATCTTGTATGTATGAACTGTGCTATACAAGTAAAGGTTATTATTATTATTATTATTACAAGGTACTGAATATTAATGTGTCATATTTAGGCAATTGTGTGAATATGACATGTACACCTGCCATCAGTGTTGGGCAAGTTTCTTTTGAAAAGTAATTACTTGCAGTTACTAGTCACGTCTCTTGAAAAATAACTGAGTTACAACTTTATGAATGTAACTAGTTATCAGGAAAAGCAACTATTGCAGTTATTTTGTCACAAGGTTCAAATAGATCATGAATTTGGATTTCCAGTCTCCCTTTTTAGGACTTTAAACTTCGCTATATGTTTCATTATAACAATGTTACATATGTACACAGTACTCTGAAGTATCTGATTACACTATCTTACATTATCTACACACTGTAAAACCGGATTGTCAATATAACTCAAAACTTTTGATGTAACTGATTACGTCAATAGTTTTGAGTACATTAACTATATATTTTAATTAAAGTTAATTTAAAAGTTTAAGTACAAAATTCATGTACTTAAACTTTTAAATTAACTTTAATTAAAATATATAGTTAATGTACTCAAAACTATTGATGTAATCAGTTACATCAAAAGTTTTGAGTTGTATTAACTTATCCGGGTTTACAGTGCACTAATTTGCAGTATTTTAATTACTGGAGAACAACAATGTGAGCCAAGACACATTAAATTCATAATATTGTACACATCATCATTGCTATGTTTCTATTACTTGGACAATAAAGAATAATTAACAATTAATCATACTAATACATGAATCATGAATACATCATTCTAAAGAAGGAGTGTCACACTTGACCGTAGGCCTACCCATATTTTTAAAAGACAGAACAGAAAAAAGCAAGGCATATTGCAGTCTGCACAGTGGACTATTTACAATTTAAATCATACGTTTTCTGTGTGATGCTATGATGGACTTGAAACTCATTCAAGGAAAAATTGCAGACTTAAAGAAAGTTTGTGAACCTTATTGTGTTGTAGCATACGATTATAAAAACAAAACTGCCTGTCAGGCGAATTTTTTTCTTCATGTGCCTCACATAATGAATCAGTGGGGTGATTTGAATGACAGGAAATGGCGTTGTGAGGATGGAAACCGTAATTAATTAGATTATTCATTACTGAAAAAAGTAATGTAGACAGTAACGGCTTTTTTTAAAAACACTGTTATTCCCATCACGGCCTGCCACACATGCTTTAAAAGAGGAAAACAATTACTTTTGCTTTTGAGAAAGCAGAGCTCTTAATAGTATCTGATGGTATGTGTTGGGGTGTCATACCATGTGTGTTCCTGTTTCTAATACCACAGGGATAACAGCATGTTGCCCTAAAGCAACACCATGCAATAGATGGTTGAGTTATTACCTATTGATCTCATCAACCAGTGAGTTGTCCACCAACTCATTCAAACAGTGGAAGAGGTTGATGATCCTTTCTGATGAAATGTCTTCCTTGATTTTCTCTTTGATGTATTCAGCGGTTTTCTTGATGCTCACTTCTCTGGTAGCCAGCTGTGGGAGCACTGTGTCGAAGGGAGCTCGGATGTCCTGCTCCACCATTGGAGCCAGGCCAAGGAGAAAGCGGACGAAAAGATCCAAATGTCCATTCTGGCTCTGCAGGGCCTTGTCCACAGCATCTTGGTAAAAACGAAACCTTGAATTGAACAGCTTTGTCAGGCTTGTTGCATGGGTGTACAGCTTGTAAAGAGCTGCCAGGAATTCTTGTACACTCAAGTGCACAAAGCTGAAGATGTCATCTTCAGTGGTAGAATCTTTTTTAAAGATCTGTGTACAGACACAAAGCTGAAGATGTCATCTTCAGTGGTAGAATCTTTTTTAAAGATCTGTGTACAGACTCTCTAGACTGTACATCAATGTCACACTCTGACAGATCTTTCTTGTAGAACACCAGGGTCCCTTTCTCCAGATGCATGAATGCCAGTTTTCCAAGTTTAATGAGGACCTGCCCCTTTTTCTTTGAACTCATTTTGTCATCCATTCTGCTTATTTGAGAGACACAGAAGCGGGTGTATATTTCAGTCAGCGTTTTCATTGACTCCTCTTTGTTCTGAGCCTTGACTATTTCATCTAGCAAACTGGCTACAATATAGCAGAAAACTGGTATGTGACACATGATGTGAAGGCTTTTGTTCTTGTTCACATAGTCATTGATTATGATGGCTTTCTGTGGATTTTTAACATTTTTCTCAAAGTATTCAATTTTCTGGGGATCATTGAATCCTCGCACCTCTGTCACCAGGTTGAAGCATGGACGTGGGATTAGATCAGCTGCTGCTGGTCTGGTTGTAACCCAGATGTGGGCAGAAGATAGCAGCCTGCCTTTGATGAGATTTGTTACCAGCACGCTTACTGACTCCACTGTTTCCAGCTTACAAGTCTCAGCATTAAAGTCCAGCTCAAGTCGACTTTCATCGAAACCATCAAAGATGAAAAGAATTTTGGCTTTCTTGGACTTGAGAAGGAATTCCAAATCATCAAGATCAGGGTAGAAATCCGCAAGAAGATCAGCAAGTTTATACTTGTTTTTCTTCACATTTAGCTCCCGGAAAGGCAGGACAAACACCAAGTCTATATCTTGATTTGATTTTTGCTCAGCCCAGTCAATGGCAAACTTCTGCACTGCAATAGTTTTGCCCACTCCAGCAATTCCCAAAGTCAGGACTTTTGTGATGGGTTTGTAGGTGAACAAGTCTTGCAGTTGAACTTGTTGATCTTCAGAGTTTATTCTCGTTTCCGCTTGTCTCATGTTGATTGCTGACGCTTTGTGCATGTTGCTTACTCCGCCTGTACAGCCTTCCACAATGTGAAGGTCAGTGTAGATCTCTTGCAAATTTGAACATCCCCACCGTTTATGTATCACCGAAAACCGTGTTTCCAGATGTTTCTGAAGCTGCTGTTTTAGTGAAGATTTCAGCCTTTGAATGGCTTCTTCAATATCGCACTCTAAAAATGGAAAATGATTAAAAAATATATGTTTTTTGATAACTTACAAATAAGTCATCTATACTTTCTTGTTGAGACTTTCTGTTACTTTTACTTTTTGTCTTTCTCATACAGTACGTTAATTAATGTAATAAAATGGCACAGATACGTGTGTGCTTTGCCTTTCACTCACCTGCTCCCTGTGTGGGTGTTGTAGGAGCTGAATTGCCAGTGCCTGTGGAATGGTAGAAGAACTGTCAGTCACACAATCAGTCACAATGTCCTCCCACCAACAAACACACAATATAACATGTTGGAAGCAGTTATATCACTGTGTACAGTGTTTGTGTTTTAGCTGTTTATGGCACCAGGGATATTTAATTCAGCCTTTAACTTGCATACAGTTTGTTTTACTTCATCAAATGAGGGGGTGCTTTATTACCATGGCCTTGCTAAATTCTGACATTATCCGACACACCTGAGAGACTGTGGTAGGTTTCCCTTATGAGTCTTACTCACTGTGATAATGATGGTGTGAGATGGTGGTGATGTTCCCCTGCACTGTACTGTGTGACACATTAGGAGCCACAACATGGCTTCCCCCCTGAGCTGAGATGGTGACAGCCGGAGCTTCTGAGGAAACGCCCTCCGTAAAAGCCCCAACATGGCGCCCTACACAGAGACACACAAGAGACAAGAGAAGAGAGATAAATACAGGGATACTATGCACATCACTAATAAGCACTAATGTTAGTGTGGCAACTGTGGTATAAGTGGAATAATAGAAGACACCGCATTTGGGTAGCAGAATTTAATGAAGATTTGTGGTGTCAATGTAGCCATGATGCAAAGCAGAGTTAAAGAGAATTAACTGTTGCTAACTAAATGGTGGTCATGAACTGTACAGTGTGACATATCAGGAGCCGAAACATGGCCTCCATCTTTAGCTGAGACACATAAGACATACATAAATACAGGAACACTACTGATATCACATCAACAACTTACGTATTCCGGTAACATACTTATTCCGGTAACATACTTATTCAGGTATTAAGGATAAAAGTTAATACACTTTGTCTAACTCTGCTTTGTATGACTGCATTGCAACCTCAAATTTACAATTATATCTGCTACCTAAATGCGGAGTGATTCCACGTATGCCACAGTTTCTACAGTTGTATTAGAGTATTAGTCATCTACTTAACATACAGCTGACACATTTCTACTAATAATGTGATATTATACACAGCAGGATTGATGGAAAAGAACAAAATTAACAAATAATAACAAATAGTTTACATTTCCAACTGACCATATATACCTTCCTGTGGAGGGCTATTATGTTCTTCTGATTCATCTCTTGGTACTTTCTCATTTTTCTCTGAAAACAGTGATTACAATGTCGTAGATAAACAACAAAAAAATGTATTAAAATATTTCAAGTGCATCACTGAAAGATATTTTCACGTGTCAAATGTAAAAAAAAAAACGTGTCAGACGTAAAAACAAATGCTTACTTCTAAGGTGAAATAATTTTCTGTGCTTTTATTCTGTATGATTGTTTTGAAAGAAAATGTTCGGGTTGTGTACCTTTGTTTGACATGGAGGCCATTTTTCGTTCTTCCTCCATGGCCCTGGCAGCTCTGGTGTTAGATCCTCCTTAAGGATCTCACCTAGGGAGTGTCTGAATGCTGCTAAAGACATTTCATCAATGAGACACTTCTCCATAGTCTCCAGTTTTTATGACACACTTACGACCAAAATTCCCATCCATAAATACCTTCATATTTTTAGGTGATTCTGTGTGAAAGCTCCCTCATCAGTTACTCATATATATATTCTACAATTAGGTTATTAGCTACAATTTGCCCAAAAATAAAAACGAAAAAATAACAAACGAATATTAATAACAGCAAAGGTATTAATAATAATAATAATAATAATAATATATTGTTATAATGTGTATAGTTTTGATTATAATAATAATAACATTGCATTATGTTATTGTTATTATTATTATTATTATTATTATTATTATAAGGCTAAGGCTTTTCCTGCCCAATGTGTTGACCCTCTGTGTGAATTAGACTGGAAATGAAAGAAATTCATCTTAAAAGCAACGGTCATGAACTGTGAATTGAACAGTTATAACGTCAAGACATAAATTATCGTGCTGTTACGTCTACAGTAATTGACCATAAAAATCAGACAATAAATACCGTGGAATGGATATTATTTCACTTTAAAAGCAACAGGTTTCCATTGTGAATTGTATAGCTGTACTGTGAACCTATATACAATATCACCATTATTTTAACAGTAATTCACCGTTATTGGAACATTTTCAAACTGTTGTTTTTACAAGTGTAAGTATACCTTACCGTAAACCCTTATACAATGTCACTGTAATTTTTACGGTGAAAAAATGGCAACCACAGCTGCCGGTGATTCACCGTAATTTTGACAGGATTTTTTTTACAGTGTGGTTTAGGGCCCTCCAACCTGGACACACATACACACCTGTCACCTGTTTTAAGTGCAGGTAACTTCATCACACAGACACATATACAAACAGACAAACACACACACACACACACACACACGTTGCAGTCACCTGGGCCCAAGGGCGATAACATTGGCAAATTTGCCCGCATGGTCAGTCTGACTTTCTGTCTTAGTGTGCTGTTCAACCAGTGCATATGCCCATTCCCTCTCTCCTTTTCTCTCTACTGCCCTCTCTCCCTTTCTGTCTCTCTCCCTGTCTGTCTCAATCCCTTTCTGTCTCTCTCCCTGTCTGTCTCTCTCCCTGTCTTTCTCTTTATCTCTCTCCCTGTCTTTCTCTTTATCTCTCTTGCTCTTTTCTCAGACAAGGCAGACTCATACAAGGCAGTAAACCAGGTGCAGTAGTAGGAAAAGGACAGCACAGGAACGCACACGGGGATAGATGTGTTACTGAATAAGTTTGCTTGGACTGGGACACTCCAGGCACAATCCTGTGTTTGCGTTTTACTTATTTGTGTTATATACAAGTTTTATTGTACTTTTTGCTATCTTTATATTGTTATGTTATTGTTATCTTTGTATTGCGATGTTTATAAGCGGTTTTACACTGTCGGCCTAGACAGCGCTACAGTTTCAAATCCTGTGTACAAACTGTAGGCCTACATGTGGTTTTTGGCCACAATGAACACATGCATTACATGGCTTATGCTGCTATGTTCTAACGTTGGTCATCATGGTGGTACTCAGCTGAATATTTTCTCATGTGGTACAGAGTATAAAAAGGTTGAGAACCACTGGCAGAGGTCGCATGTGTCAACCCAGCGTTCATTTTCCTGTCTCAAAAGAATAAAAACGTATTTGAGAAACACGTGTGGGCAGGACAGGCTTGTCAACTTAGCCAAAATGTCAGTTAACTCTGTTGTTGTGGATGACCTGAAAGCCAGTGGGAAATTTTACGATGCGGTTATTGACAACATCGCAAAGGAGGACAAGAGAATGGCCTTCTTTTTCCTTGCGTTGCTGTCTGAGCTGCATGTTACTGTTCCATATGCAATATCTTAAGCCAGGCTAAAAAAACACACACACAACAACACATTCATACTAAAAACATTGGTAAAAAATGGCAAGCTCAGACCTAGAGAAAACCGACACTAGCCATAAGTTCTCTAAGTTTAGGTTAGGCATGCTTAGGGAAGGCTTACCTTAGTATGTTGAACAAAACTGACACTTTCACATAGTTGAACCCACCCACCCTTAATTTTACATCTCATGCAACTATATTATTATGCCATTAAGCTTTCTTCATGGAATGGAGACAGCCACTTGTGATACCTATTACTAGTTAGCAACAGTGCACCAAAAAATCATATCACATTAACAGAGACACACTACTCTGTGCTGACAGTTTAACACATCAAAGAAATTGTTTATCTACTGTAGATCAGAACAAGGGGCTGAATATTTCAAAAATTATGATGCATCAGTGTAGCTCTTTCCATAGATTTTGTATGCTACATGCCTGGACCAACAGCAAGTGAGTGTAACATTTCAGTTGACAAAGGAAAGTACTGAAATGTATCTAGTCTATATCTAAGCTGGAGATGGTGTTCCTTCATCAATGTGGACAGATCAGAGAGACAGGTGGAGATGCGTGCAGAACAGTAACAGGTTTGGGCACGGGTGAACAGGGCAGGCACCAGGGGCGCCATTTCGTGATGGGCGCCACAACCACTTGGGGGAAAAAGGCTAGGTACAATTGTGTGTCATCAGCATAGTAATGGTAGGCGAAGCCGTGTGAGCAAATAACATGGCCCAGCGAGGTAGATGGCAAACAGGTCTCAGCACCGACTATTTGAGAGGGTTGGGCTTAGGAACTGAAAGTGGACTGTATTAGGCAGGCAAAGGATAATGTTGGTGTCTCCTTGGGGTGTCGGTCAAAACACAGGACAACAGGTTGAAATGCAATGGGTGTTTACTGAATCTTAATTAAATGGGTGCCGCACAGCAAAGCAACACACAGGGTACACAGGTTTAGGCATACAAAGGGATATTTGGTAGGTGTGTGAAGGTGTGGTCTACAGGAGGAAAAGTACAAGAAATTCCTATTCATTAACACAATACTAAATGCTGGTAACACACTACTGCTGCACATAGAGCAATGACGCCCTCTACGCACCACTAACAGTATTACAAGTGCATGTGTAAATGTAAGCGTAGCGAGAAGTTCTGCCAGGAAGACCTAATGCACGTCACCTACTTACTAACGTCCAATCAGATGTCAACACTTGCCTTATATTACGTCACCTCACTAACCTGTTTTGCTGCTCATAGGTGTATTCCGCGTTCGGCTGCTCAGTTATCGTCTTCACCAAGCCAATCAGGCCTGTGGTCGACCGCCTCCCCGTCGTAGATACTTCCACTCCTCGCGCTGAAGGAAACATCATGCTCCACGCCGTAAACAGGGAGGAAGAAGAAACGCAAGCCTCTCCGCTATATCCGCCGTTTACGCTGGGCTCCCTCGCCTCATCGGTTCTCAGCTACAGCCTAATCCGGCCATCCGCGTTCTCACAGACGTGGTGAGATTCCCGAGCTTCACCACGCCATCGAAGATTCGACGCCATCGAAGATTTCCGAAGCAACCCGAACCCCGGAAGGACCAGCGCTTTCCCTCGGAGTCGACGGATGCGCCCCTCCAGCCCCGCTGCAGACGCCGCCGTATTCACCCCGACGCGTCCGTTTTCTCCAGTCCTCTGGCTCCAGGCCGCAGCTCGCCCGTCGTTTGGTGTTTCGCTACGAGATTCGGCGTGGCGTGCCAGGAGTTTCCCGGCAGACGGCAAGAACTGGTTCGTATCTGGCTATGATGGCGGATTGTAGCCAATATCGCTGAGCCCGCCGTCTCACGACTATCTCGAATCCTCATACCCCAGTTGCTTCGTACTTTGCCCTCTTTAACATTTGCTTGGATTGGTCGTCTGATCACTGACCTCTGGCAGGCGCGCGTAGTCGCGTCCCGTGCAGTGCACACCACCATGCTGCTGGATTTCGCACAAACTCTGTCTGCCCCTATTACCTCAGTCCTGAAACCGTAAGAACGCTCTCAGTTGGCGAAGGCCGCCACTTGTCCATCCGTGATGGTGTTCACATTTGCGTAATTCCTACCTGGCTGCGTGTGCTCATAACTGTCGTTTCTCACGTCCATAGCTCTGCCACCGTACCGTACATTAAGCATGACCGTGCAAGCTTGCACATACAGTAGAACCGTGATGGCCATTCAGTTGCCTTACACATGACCGTGCAAGCTTGCACATACGGTACAATATAGCCTCTGCCACGACCCGCCTGATTTGCCATGCCCTCTCACACTCCCCGCTCTGCCTATGTCCCTGCTCCCCCGGCTGTCTTGGCAGCCAGTCTCAATTAACCTGTGTTAAGGCTGAATGTATCCCAATGATCAATGTTAATTATCGCTGACTCTCTCTCATGTTCTGTCTGGGAATTCAAGCACCGGTGTCGGTCTGCGAGTCGGACTCCAACAGCGTACCTCCTGGAGTTGATTTGACCCCCCCCCCCCCCCCCCCCCGCAATGCACGACTCCCTCAACCGATACATGTCTAGAGGCCTCGCGGCCCCGACCCTTGAAGTATGTAGTTTCACTGGTTGCGCTTCTCCTATCGTCCCTCGCACAACATACTTGCCCATCCGTAATCTGAACTCTCCTGGTCTCCACTTCGAATATAGTTGCCTCCCTATCTCTTCATTACTTAGGATGCTGGCCGGGTTGCATTACTAATGTCGCCGACACGACCCTGTTTTCCCTACCCTGCCCTAGGTCTTGTCATGCAGTAACAATGTAGCCTATGCTGTGCACTGCCGTTGCCAGGGTTATGTTTTTGATGACGTGTTGCCTACACCATTAGCTGAATACTGCTAGCTATCGATGCAAATGTCGTTGTCGAAAGCCATGAATAGAAATTGATCCGGATGCAGGGCCTACAAGGAGAATGGCTACAACGGCATGCGTTCATTCTTCCCGCATTTACTAATGCAATGCCGACATGTCTCATTCGCAACGAGGTTGTCGCAGTCTGCAAGTATGCCATAATGGAAAACTCCTCGGGGCAAGCATGGCACTTCAAAACGCATTTCCTCTCGGGACGGAGGTGCGTTCACAAAAAATTAAAACCCCGTGCCAGGTATATGCACACAGTTCAACCCCTGTTCGGCCACTGACCTAACAGCAAGGCTACAGGTGCGTCTTCGTGAATATTACATCTCCGAACGTTGCACTATATGGTAACCTCCAGAAACATAGCGCCTCTGTTATGTAGTTCTCGCCGTATTCTCGAGATTAACCCTGACATAGATTTGCAGTAGGCTAATAAGAAATGATCCCTGCATACCACACTTGTATCTGTACCAACACTGGATATTTTTTTCCATGCATTCATCGACGTATCCGTCTACGTATTTGTTCCTAGATGTACAGCTTTCAATATTACACCGGACATACTTATTTCATTTCAGGCTCAAAGTTCGTCACAAGTGCTCAAATGTGTTTATCTCATGTAAGATTCTCCTCAGTGAAAGACCTCACCAGAGGTCTTAACCAATAATCTGTCAATCAACAATCATGGTCAACATTTTCCTAAGCGTAGGACATTACATGTTTAATAAACTTTTTTCTAGGGGATGGACATTACACAGTCCAGCCAGTCTTAAATCATTGCTGTACGTTCTGTCAGTGTGTTATAGTTATGACTCTGCATTCGGCCACATAACCTCTATTGCATTTAATGTATTATTTTTGACTCTCGTGGCCTTAAAGTCTCTTCCCTCCGGAGACTGCTGGCAGGCATTCAGTTTCACGCTAGGCTGCAGGATCCTGACGTTCCCAGTTTCTTTTCCAACCCCTCCATACGCCTGCTTCTCACTGGCATAACCAAATCATCTCTGGCAGTGCCGGACAGGCGCTTGCCCATTACGCCCTCCACCCTCAAATCTTTCGTGTTTAAACTTCGTGCGGGGCTGTTTACTCCTTATGTGGATTCTCTCTTAGAAGCGGTCTTCCTCATGGCTTTCTATGGTTTTCTGCGCTCCGGTGAGTTCTGCACCAGCACTCAATCCTTCAACCCTTCACGCGACGTGGTTTTTTCTGACGTTTCTTTTTCTTTACGTTTTTACACCTTGTTTCTTAAACACTCTAAAACTGATATTCACGGGTCAGGTGTTTCAATTAGAATTTTCAGGGTCCCTGGGTCTCTCTGTCCTTACGCCTCCATGCTGAACTTTCTCAAATTTCGTCCCCGCACCTCAGCCAATGCCCCGTTGTTTTTCCTTCCAAACGGGCTCCCCATGACACAGCACTGGTTTAAAACGCACCTATCTACTGTGGTGAGCACTTGTGGGTTGTCTCCGTCCGCTTACACCGGCCATTGCTTTCGCATCGGCGCCGCTACTGCTGCGGCCGAATGCGGAATCCCCTCATCGTCGATCCAGGGGCTGGGGAGATGGACGTCGTCGGCGTTCGAAACGTACATCAGACCCGACGATCTCGTTGTTCAAGACGCGCAAACGGCACTGTTTAGAATGTAAGGTAAGCTCAATTCTGGTGGTGGTCGTCGTCACTAATTCGCATGTCGTATCGTCATTCCAAATGTGTTAAATAATAAATAATTAAATGAACACATAAATAACTTAATGGTCCATGCCGATACTGGAGGCATGCGTGGTCACTGCTGCTGCCGGCGGCGTTCTAGGTCCATGCCGATACTGGAGGCACGCGTGGTCACTGCTGATAACGGAAGCATTTCGGGTCCATGCCGATACCGGAGGCATGCGTGGTCACTGCTGATAACGGAAGCATTTCGGGTCCATGCTGATACCGGAGGCATGCGTGGTCACTGCTGATAACGGAAGCATTTCGGGTCCATGCCGATACCGGAGGCATGCGTGGTCACTGCTGATAACGGAAGCATTTCGGGTCCATGCCGATACCGGAGGCATGCGTGGTCACTGCTGATAACGGAAGCATTTCGGGTCCATGCCGATACCGGAGGCACGCGTGGTCACTGCTGATAACGGGAGCACTCTGGGTCCATGCCGATACCGGAGGCATGCGTGGTCACTGCTGCTGCCGGCAGCGTTCTAGGTCCATGCCGATACTGGAGGCATGCGTGGTCACTGCTGATAACGGAAGCATTTCGGGTCCATGCCGATACCGGAGGCATGCGTGGTCACCGCTGCTGCCGGCGGCGTTCTAGGTCCATGCCGATACTGGAGGCATGCGTGGTCACTGCTGATAACGGAAGCATTTCGGGTCCATGCCGATACCGGAGGCATGCGTGGTCACCGCTGATAACGGAAGCATTTCGGTCCATGCCGATACCGGAGGCATGCGTGGTCACTGCTGATAACGGAAGCATTTCGGGTCCATGCCGATACCGGAGGCATGCGTGGTCACTGCTGATAACGGAAGCATTTCGGGTCCACGCCGATACCGGAGGCATGCGTGGTCACTGCTGATAACGGAAGCATTTCGGGTCCATGCCGATACCGGAGGCATGCGTGGTCACTGCTGATAACGGAAGCATTTCGGGTCCATGCCGATACCGGAGGCATGCGTGGTCACTGCTGATAACGGAAGCATTCTGGGTCCATGCCGATACCGGAGGCATGCGTGGTCACTGCTGCTGCCGGCAGCGTTCTAGGTCCATGCCGATACTGGAGGCATGCGTGGTCACTGCTGATAACGGAAGCATTTCGGGTCCATGCCGATACAGGAGGCATGCGTGGTCAACACAGTAACGGGCGCTCGTGGCCATGCCTCGTAGTTGGTCTGATACATCATGGAGTCGTCGCCACTCATGCCACCCCTCTTTTCCTTTTCTTGTCCTTACCATTTCTGCCTATGTTTAGGTCTTAAATGTTAGTTCTGTTTTCATTATTACTTCTTCGGCACAAACATGGAAGGACGACTGTCCTTCTATGTTTAAGGTTTCTGCTCACTCTGTGTTTCTCTACACCCCTGTGGGTTTCTGTCCTCCGTTTCGTAAGTCGCTGTGATGAAAGCATCTGCTAAGCCCAATGCCATGTTGAAATAAAAAATTCTGTGCCCTATTGCATAACTGTGTTTGTCTTGCAGACGTTGGCGTCTCCGTAGTTGGTGGGTATATCCCCTACTCGGTAGGTATCGCTCTTTTGGGGGGAATTTCGACTGATGGGTATTACTACTTTCTTTTGGGGGGTTAATATACCCTACAGTAAATACTAAGTTACATAATGTTAATTCATATCGAGTAGGACAAAGGACAGGACCTGCGCCAAAGTCTTATTGTGCCATGTTAATGTCATCAATTAAATATCATCATCAGCTTCAATCTCAGGGTCTTTCTGGTTGAAATGTAAGCGTAGCGAGAAGTTCTGCCAGGAAGACCTAATGCACGTCACCTACTTACTAACGTCCAATCAGATGTCAACACTTGCCTTATATTACGTCACCTCACTAACCTGTTTTGCTGCTCATAGGTGTATTCCGCGTTCGCCCTCCTCCCTCCCCGGCAACCATCCATGTGTCCCGTCCTCATCCGGAGGATCCTGTCGTGTCTCGAAAAACGTGCCTCTCCATTCCGGCCTCGCCATTCCTGGCTCCCGTCGAGGTCCTCCAAGCTTCTCCACTTCGTCCGCTCCCGTCCTGGCTTACTCCCGCTCAGGCTGGCTGTGCTCCTGCCCGGGGCGGGTTCCGCTCTGCAATCCTTGGATCGTGGAGCTTCGGACTCTACACGGCGTCTTGGACTCTCGTGCTCATCCGGACTGTGTTTAGCCGAGGCAGTAGGCTTCCCCCGGGAGTCGAGGTTCTGCCCAAGGTTTCTTCCTAAGATATCTGTCCAAGGGAGTTTTTCCTTGCCCCAGCGCTCCCGGCGGAACCGGATCATGATGGAGTCCCCTGATTACTTTGGTTTCCCTTTGTATTGTTCATTCCATGTTTGCATTTTCTTGCTTCATCTGTACGGTACCTCTCTCGTAACGTATGTTAATTCTGACCACCACCAGTTGGTCCCTGTCCTTCTGTCCGGGGGGTTAATATACCCTACAGTAAATACTAAGTTACATAATGTTAATTCATATCGAGTAGGACAAAGGACAGGACCTGCGCCAAAGTCTTATTGTGCCATGTTAATGTCATCAATTAAATATCATCATCAGCTTCAATCTCAGGGTCTTTCTGGTTGAACTGGAAATGACCAGAATTACCATTTAAATTAGCATAAAGCTAGCAAACTTCTAAGTTAAGATTTAAAGTCAGAACATGGTCAAAAACAGTTCCTAAATCCCAAATATTACCCCACACTTATTCTAGACATGAAATACAAAGGATTTGGCAGGATAACGGCAGGAATTACGAGCCATTCGGTTAGTCTTACTAAGGCAAACTCAGCTCAAACTATCAAGGCATAGAAACGGTTTCATATCTCCCATTTACAATTCTGAATGTCTAACTCACAATATGCCGACAAAGATAGTAACAAACATTCAACATTGTGACAGAATAACTTACTTTTTAGACAATCACGCACACCGGAGGAAAGGCATTCTCTGCATGGCTCTCGGTAACTGCCTCACCGAACTTCGCAAGACTAACTGACTGACACTTCACGAGCATGATCAATTAGCATAAACAACGCGATTGGACACATAACATGACTGAGGCACATGCACACAACACAATTGGGCACATAACATGAATATTCATTAGACTGGCATGATTAAGGCACATGCACACATAACAGGCAGTCTTTCCAACACCGACCCTTGGCGCACCCCTGTGCCATGATACATTAGATTTGAACCAGGAGTGTGCTACCAGGAGTCGAGCTAGTGTAGCATGGAATCTACAGGGCCTATTATTTTGAAAGAGTTAGAGGGCAGGAGTGGTGAACAGCCGGGGTGGAAATGTTTCCTTCCTCTTTGATTTGGTCTGTACATGTGAAAGCCCAGGTATGTCGATGTCAGCGATGGAGAGCAAATAAAGTTCTGTTTTTATGCACCGAAGAGACAACCAAAAGTTTGTGTGAGCCTTAGTGAATGAACCCACTACGTAGTCATTACACTAGCAATATGCTGTGGTTGACTGTGTCGAAGGCAGCCGATAACTCGAAAAGGATAAGTGATTAATGACCGATGAATGCCCTTCAGTTCTGGCTGGTTTTAGGGCTTCTGTGACAGATAGTAAAGTGGTGGACTGACTGCTTCTAAATTTAGATTGTTTTGGATTAAGTAGGTGGTTTACACACATAACACACAAAAAGCGCAGGCACACACACACACACACACACACACACACTGTTAGTATCTGGAAGAAGTAATAGTTTCTGTGGGTTTAGATTTCTGTTGTACCTATTTGTGCATACACACACACATAGCTACAAATGTCAATAAGCATTTATTCTGCATTTTGTAACATTTGGTTCATCGTTTGGTAACCATTTGTTTTCGACACGATTTGTCCAGAGTAAAATCATTTCGGTAACTCTTGCTATGAAGCTTGTATTCATAAGACTCTGAAACCATAATAATGCTTATAATGCCTTCATGAAGCATAATTATGTTAAAACTAGTATTCATAACTCATGACTGCACTCGTAGGGCAAGGCAAAATAACCAACACTGGTTGGTTATAAACACTTTCTATTAAGCTTGTATTTATAAGACTCTATAACCACATCCATAAAGGGTTATAATGCCTTCATAAGGCTTAATAATGGTTTATAAAACTTTCCACATTACTGTCTACTCTGTGTGTGTGTGTGTGTGTGTCTGTCATTCCTGCAGCTGAAGTTAACAAGGGGAAAAACACACATTTCAAACACATTTCAGATTTATTTCTCTGGTTTTGGAGAAATCAAAGTTTATTTACTTTTCAGAATAAAAACATTATCATGGTAATACAGCCAGTATAGTGCTAGTTTTACCTCCAGTTAAACTTACTTAAAGAGGTGTTATTTACACATTTCATTTCAACACGTTTTAGTCACACCTATGTATATTAACACTGAAGGCTTGTTATTTTAACATTTAATTTGCACAAGTTTTAGTTATTCCTATATTTGCATTGGACACATTTAAAATATTTTTTCAACAGGTTTAAGTTGCACAAATACATACAATGAACACATTTTACAGCAGTACAACTCCTTGAAATTAAATGATAAAAAGCACGACACTATATAATTTAAACATCTCATTTCATCATGTTTTCGTTGCACATATACTTACAACAAACATATTTCACATTGTACACTATTAAAGACTTAAATGCTAAATGGTGAGAAAAATGTCGCAGAGAACTATTTACTATCAACATCTGTACAGTATCATCACAATAATGTCATATATAGAGTACACACATTAACATTTACAGTATTTACATGACATCACATCACAGCACCACAATGAATGGCAGGGAGTGACTGTATGTTTCTGCAGCAGGTTCCTGCAGCAAGTCAAGTTCAGGTCATGTGATCTGGCACAGGGACACTGACTTATACCCAACCACAAACCCAGGATAGAGGGGCTCAGTGAATGTGGAGTGGAACGTGTGCAGGTGAGTGCGTGTTGTGTCAGAGGAGACACTGTAGAAGGACAGAGTACCGGCCAGCCAGTCCAGGTACACTCCTACTCTTCTGCAGCGGGAGGAGGAGGGGGCTGATATGTCAGTGCGTTTCTTACTGTGCCAGACAGAGTAACTGTTAGTAGAGCAGTCGAGTGACCAGGACTTGTCATTCCATCCCATTATGACATCATGACTCCCTTTCCTCTTAATGCTTTTATAAGCCACAGCTATTTGAGCCCCATAATCCCCACTCCACTCAGCCTCCCAGTAGCAGCGTCCAGACAGACCCTCTCTACACAACACCTGAAACCAGATGTCAAATCTGTCTGGGTGATCAGGATACAGCTGCTCCTCACTCACATAGGTCGCTGTTCTGTTCTCCTCAGAGAGAGAGAGGAGTTTATTTGCTGTGTTTGGGTCCAGTGTGAGATTACAGGCATCTGCAGAAGGGGAGAACATGTCAGATCAAACACACACACACAGACTCACAGGAACACATACTTATGCGTGCACGCACACACACACTCTCACATACGCACACACAGTCACTACACTTAAATCAGATACATACAAACACACACACCAACCCACACTTACTCACATACGTACACATAGACACGCACTAGATCGTCTTGCCATCACACAGACACACACATACAGTACACCTACACACATATACACTACAACATCATGCTATCTCTCTCTCTCTCTCTCCTCTCTCTCTCACTTACACACACACACTCACACACACACACACAAACTCATTACACCATAATTTGATCACACACTACTGTGCTATCACACATAAACACCCCCCCCCCCCCCCCCACACACACACACACAAACACACACACACACACACAATGCTGACAAGATAAAGGAATGATATCAAGAGAAAGAAACATGAAGACTTACATTTCAAAAAGCCTGGTCTCAGTCTGATTTCTGCACAGTGGTCTATGCTGTTTAAAATGAATCAGAGAGAGCAAATACAGTTCATAACAAAAAACAAACTTCTACGTAATAAATAAATAAATACATTCTCAAAAATATAACAAACGTTTTGTTTTATAACCCATGTTCAAGCCAACAACAAAAATATTAGCACATATTTGTGTGGTGAACTGTACAAGTGTTAGTGTACATACTTCAGTTTCTGAAGTTTACAGCGAGTGTCTGCTAGTCTAGCGCGTAACAGCTTCAGTCCTGGTTCTCCAGGATGGTTGTAGCTCAGATCCAGCTCTTCGAGGTGGTAGGGGTTTGAAGTCAGAGCTGCAGCCAGAGACGTGCAACCCTTATCTGAGATGAGACAACCAGAGAGCCTGGAAGAGGCAAAAAAAGTACAAAAACTGTGCAATATATATATATATATATATATATATATATATATATATATATATATATTTACCCCTGGCTGTTCAGTACTTACCTTTGTACCATTTCAGGGTATTCATTGACTTGAATTGACTACTTGAATTGCAATAAATAACTGGAAAAATTAGGGTGTTCTAAAACTTTTGACCGGTAGTGTATATACAATATAAAAAATAATAATGTCATGTAAAATGTCATGTAGAACGCCAATGCCACAATAGGCTAAAGATGTCATGAGCAATGTTTAAAAAGTTTGTTCAATTGATCTGCCCTGATGCTTTCTCCATTTGACATTTCAGCAGTTACAACATTTCATTTAAACATGATAAGGCCTTTGTATGGAGGACAAAAGCTATATTTTATCTATGCTGCATACATCAAACAGTCTCAGTGAGCCCCCTAGACAGAAGCTCAACTCCAGAATCTTTCAGGCCATTGTGACTCAAGTTCAGCTCCAGACTCAAGTCCATTTGCTTATTTCAAAATACAGGCAACCATCTCACAACGCATATTGAGTTTACACATTTACATCTTTATAGTGACAGACAAAAACAGATTAGTTAATTTGATGAAAGAAAAAAAACAGCCTAGATTTCAGAACTGTAATGAGTCAAAATTTCAATAAATTGGAATTAGCAAGTCTTATCTGTAATTTTGCATCTGGAAAATCTGCTGGATAGAGATTGACAAAATGACAACTTAAAAATTATGAGCAGTATTTCTTATAATACCTCACACTGCAAACCACGAAAACATTTTCTAATGAGATGTGCTATGTATGAAAGAGTGTTCATAGTGATGGAATTATTGTTCTTTAAACTTCTGTGAAGAACAATCAATACATCATTGCTTCCCCCATGACATGGAAACAAAACTCTGAATTTAACCCTCATTCTATGTTCACAATATATTTACACTTGTGTTGCCAGCTGCAATGGACCAGACGCACCTGAACCAAAGTTGGATTTTAAAATGTATTGCAATGTTCTGTAGAGCAGATTTGTTGCAATCAAAATATATGTGGCTTTTGTTTTTACCAGCTGAGTTGTTAAATAAGCTGCTGTGGCCTACTGGTTAGAGAGTTGGGTTAGGGTCAGAGGGCCACAGGTTCGAACAACACTGACCTCAATATCTCCAGCTTGCATCGTGGAGCGTTCAGTCCCACACAGAGCAGCTCCACTCCTTCGTCCTGCAGGTTATTGTCACTCATGTCCAGTTCTGTGAGATGGGAATGTACCCCTTGTAGTACAGACACCATAATTCCACAGCTTACTTTGGAGAGATTGCAATGATTTAGCCTGTTATTTAAAAAAGAAACTGGCTGAACATTTTTATTCCACATGTACACACTACTATTTCAGTTTCAGTACTGCACACTGTTACAATACTATGTGTTCATTACTGAGTTTACAGACTTCTAGACAGCACAAAAATAAGATAATAAGATCAATATCATTCAGTACGACAAAACCTATTTCTATGGTTTGTTGTTTTGTTTGGAATCAGAGTGTCAGAAGCTGAGCTAGGAGCTCCTTTTTGCATAAATACTTTGCCCTTAAACACACTACAGCACACACACCATTGACAAACTGGAATAGTCCAGGGTTTTACTCACCAAACTCTCTTGGAAATGCTTGCTACAGGAAACATCCTGCACAGTCCTTTATCTGATCTGACATATTTGTTCAGATCAAACTCCTCCAGGGCTTCAGCTGACACGAGCAGCAGATAAGCCATAGCTGAGCACTGTACTAGAGACAGGTCCTTCTTCTCTGCTGAGTCCATGTAGCTGTGTGACATAACAGATGATCTCTAAATATTTCTAAAGCAAACTTGTTACATATTTTAGTGGGCTTTTTGTTGCCAAACTTAATTCTTAAAACATTATTAAAGCCCTACTAGGTATTGAATGTTAGTGTCATATTTGGGCAATTGTGAGAATATGAAACATATGCCTGCCACACATACTCTAAATTGAGGAAAACACACAATGCAATAGATGGTTGAGTCATTACCTTTTGAGCTTATCGACCAGTGAGTTGTCCCCCAACTCATTCAAACACTGGAAAAGGTAGATGATCTGATCTGTAGATGATCTGATCTGTTCTGATGAAATGTCTTCCTCGATTTTCTCTTCGATGTATTGAGCTGTTTTGTTGATGCTCTCTTCTCCAGTAGCCAGCTGTGGGAGCACTGTGTTCAAGGGAGCTCGGATCCCCTGCTCCACCATTGGAGCCAGGCCAAGGAGGAAGCGGACGAAAAGATCCAAATGTCCATTCTGGCTCTGCAGGGCCTTGTTCACTGCATCTTGGTAAAAGCGAAACCTTGATTTGAACAGCTTTTTCAGGCTTGTTGCATGTTTGTACAGCTTGTAAAGAGCTGCCAGGAATTCTTGTACACTCAAGTGAACAAAGCTATAGATGACACCTTCAGCGGTATCAGATTGGTGGAAGTGTACCTGTGTAAAAACTCTGATCTGCAACAGTCTAGACTGTACGTCAATGTCACACTCTGACAGATCTTTCTCGTAGAACAGCAAGTTTCCTTTCTCCAGTTGCTTGAATGCCAGTTTTCCAAGTTTAATGAGGAACTGCCCCTTTTTCTTTGGACTCATTTTGTCATCCGTTCTGCTTATTTGAGAGACACAGAAGCGGGTGTATATTTCAGTCAGCGTTTTCATTGACTCCTCTTTGGTCTGAGTGTTGAGTATTTCATCTACCAAACTAGCAACAATATGGCAGAAAACTGGTATGTGACACATGATGTGAAGGCTTTTGTTCTTGTTCACATAGTCAATGATCTTCGTGGCTTCCTGTGGATTTTGAACAATTTTCTTAAAGTATTCAATTTTCTGGGGATCATTGAACCCTTGCACCTCTGTCACCAGGTTGAAGCAGTCACGTGGGATTAGACCAGCTGCTGCTGGTCTGGTCGTAACCCAGATGTGGGCAGAAGATAGCAGCCGGCCGTTAATGAGATTTGTTACAAGGACGCTCACTGATTCCACTGTTTCAAGCTTACAAGGCTCGGCATGAAAGTCCAGCTTAAGTCGATTTTCATCGAAACCATCAAAGATGAAAAGAATTTTGGCTTTCTTGGACTTGAGAAGGATTTCCAAATCATCAAGATCAGGGTAGAATTCCTCAAGAAGATCAACAAGTTTATACTTGTCTTTCTTCACATTTAGCTCCCGGAATTGCAGGACAAACACCAAGTCTATGTCTTGATTTGTGTTTTGCTCAGCCCAATCAATAGCAAACCTCTGCACTGCAATAGTTTTGCCCACTCCAGCAATTCCCAAAGTCAGGACTTTCGTGACGGGTTTGTAGGTGAACAAGTTTTGCAGTTGAACTTGTGGATCTTCGGAGTTTGTTCTCATTCCTGCTTGTCTCATGTTGCTTGCTGACACTTCGTGCATGTTGCTTACTCCGCCTGTACAGCCTTCTACAATGTGAAGGTCAGTGTAGATTTGACATCCCACCTGTTTATGTACCGTTGAAAACCTTGTTTCCAGATGTTCCTGAAGCTGCTGTTTTAGTGAAGCTTTTAGCTTTTTAATGGTTTCTTCAGCATCATACTCTAAAAATTGGAAATGATAATACAAAACTATAAAATTCTGGTATGTTTTCAATAATTTACTCTTATTTTACATCTATACCTTCCTGCTGAGAGTTTCTGTTACATCTCCTTGTACTTTTTGTCTTTCTCATACGTTAATTAATGTAATAAAATGGCATAGATACTTGTGTGCTTTGCCTTTCACTCACCTGCTCTTTGTGTGGGTTTTGTAGTAGCTGAATTGCTAGTGCCTGTGGAATGTTAGAATAACTGCTTGAGTTTGGAGATTCAGTCTCCACTCACACTCATTCAGTCTCCACTTTTAGTTAGAAAACATTGATTATAATAAGCTAAACCACTTCTTAAATGAAAAGACATCTTTGAAAAATTGCAATTAGGTTTTGAAGCAAATCACTGCAGAGAGACTGTTTTAATGATCTTAGGGTGAGTTCTGTTACAAACAGTGTCTGTTCTTATTCCCCTCGATTTAAGATTCAAGATTAAAGATTAAAGATTCAAGACTTTTACTGTCATTGTAGAGTTGCCTGTTGAACTAAATTAAAACAGTAAGTGCACTACAGTCCAAAGTGTTGTCCAAAGTCACAATATTCTCCCACCAACAAACACACAATATGAAATGTTGGAAGCAGTTATATCACTGTGTACAGTGGCAGGTATCCTTTATGAGTCTTACTCACTGTCATAAAGAAGAAGGTGTGTGATGTTGGTGATGTTCCCCTGCACTGTACTGTGTGACACATTGGGAGCCACAATATGGCTTCCCCCCTGAGCTGAGATGGTGACAGACTGAGCTTCTGAGGAGACGCCCTCCGTACAAGCCCCAACATGGGGTCCTACAGAGACACACAAGAAGGACATAAATATATACTTGGGCGTGTGCAGTTAGGGGGCGTCAATGTGCCGATTGCTGCGATATGATACACTTTGATGCGACTTTTTTTTTCCCCCCAAAGCGCTCCTGGCGCCCCCCACAAAATGACGCACCGGGTGGCTGCCCTGTTTGCCCATGCCTAAAACCGCTACTGGTACTAATGTTTATGTAATAAAACCAATAACGTAATAATGTCTAAACCAATAATATAATAAACTGTTACAAATAATGTAATAAGTTATTACATTATTAGCTAGTAGTAGCAAGTATTATTATTTCTGATGTACAGTAGAGTATTGGGACTACTGAAACTTTAACGTTAACTTAAAAACATTTTTTTAAAAGTGTAAGTTCAATTAAAGGGTTAAATTAAAAGTAAGGAATGTTTTTATTATTTGAGACTACTCATATTTAGATTTAATTGTACTCTTTACATGTGGGTAATTATCTGAACATACAAATATATACATGTATGTCAGCACCTGAATGGTTAGGAAATGATAGAAATAATTGTAACCATCAAGTTCAATAAACAAATAGTCCTAATTTCTAAGGAGGAAAAAATATAATAAACCCCTAATAATTGTAATTGTTCGCTGTAAGAGGCACAGGCCTACTATAGAAAGATATTCAGAGGGAGTGTAGGTCCATTGTGTAAGTGACCAGGTATTTAAGCAGCTATTTGAAAGAGACTAAAGAAACAATATGTCTAAAAGTGGGACACTTTAAATGTAATTAATAAATTGTAAATGATTAAAGGAGCAGCATGTAAGTTTGTGGCCAAAACTGGTACTGCAATCAGGTTTGAAACACTGCAGAGCATAGTATCCTCTCCCCCAGGCAAGAGGTTGCCAGCTAGGTTGCCAAAATCAGATAGGTGGAGGGTGGCACAACAGGCCAAAACACATAATATGCACATAATGACAACATCAACATAGGTTGAGGGCTGCAACTATGTATAGGAATGGGAATATTCAGGCTGTATAACTGTTGTCAGTTATTACGTTATAGGCAGTTATAACATTATTGGCCACCATTACATTATCAGCTGCTAAAAGGCATAAAGAGGCATTAGGGACTTGGTGGTCTCGAAATCCCTGATAACTGTAAAATATCAAAGTCAATTCCCTACCAGTAAATCTGAATTACCATGTGTCACAAATTTTGTCCAACAATTATGCTCTTGTATATACTCCATTTTTGTCTTTTTTCCTTCGCACTTAACACTTTGACATGTTCACCTTGCACCTTTGTGGTCTTGCTGTCTAATTTCGTTGTACAGACAACTGTTCAATGTCCATAACTTTGACTGACTTTGATGTATCGATGTACTTTTCCCACTAAATCACAGATTCTTCTGAGGGTCAGTTATTATATGGACTGGACACTGCAGTGGCGGTTCTACAGTGTTTTACTCCCCGGACCACCTCTCAGCACCCTCGAGGCAGAGAGAAGCTTCTGTGCATGGCAACTTCTCAGCAAGCAAGGGCGCCTGCAGTTCACTTAGGGGGCGCCAATGTGCCGATTGCAGCAATATGATCCACAGAGCTTTTATTTTTATTTTATTTTATTTTTTCCCCAAGCGCTCGTGGCGCCCCCCACGAAATGGCGCCCCTGACGGCTGCCCTGTTCGTCCGTGCCTCAAACCGCTACTGGGACACTGTAATGATCACCTTCTGATGACGTCACTTTTGGTTGCCCCCTTTGCCTTCTGATACACCTTGCAGCGTGAGTGTGTGTATATACAGTGTACTGTATAATTTTGCCTGACAATGAGAGACAATGTTTAATGTCTAATTTGTTCTTTTTGATTTTAATCTTCAGGTGTTTGTGCTCATCCCTAGTGCTTACTTCTGGCTTTAGCTGAAGATATTGGACCTCCAGCACCAGTGTAGAGACATTTTGCCCAAACAATTACAACAGTATGCCGTTACAAACACACTTAAGATTCATTTTCTTCAACCTTAGGCTTTCACCTATGAACAACTCACTCACCTGCTCCCCCAACACTGTCCTTGGTTTCCTGCATGTCTCTTTGGGTGGCCATCAGGTCGTATGAGAAGCTCACTTTGCTGTCTGTGCTCTCCAGGGGGGTTCAACGATACTGCTAACGAGAGATGAACTCTTAATTAGGGTTCTATAGGATGCAAAGAGTCCACCTTTGACGGTGTGGCCCACCATAGATGCTGTGATACAACCAGTCATTCAGTCATTCATTAACAAGATGTACTAGCCTACAGATGACTTCCATGTGTTCCTCCTGTCACCAAGCAACTGTAGAAGGTAATGTGAGTTTTGCTTAGGTGTGGATGGCAGTTATTGCTAGTGAGAACATGCATGCTGTAGGGAAACATTTGTGTGATCAGCATTGAATGACTGCGAGTTTAACATTAGATCATGGGTGTCTAGGCCTTTTTTAATCAATTGTAAAGTAAAAGTAATTAAAGATTTTAGCAGCAAGTGATTTTAGAAACAAACTAAGTCTAAATGTACCTATTAAGCTCATGTACCTTTTAAGCACACTCACAACTTAAAACTCAAATTTCTAAAAAAAAAAATACACATGAAATTGTCTTGCTTTACATATTAACCAATACATACAGTTGTTATTAAACATTTCCTGTATTGTGCAACCAATCAGGCTGCTGCATATTTAGATATGACAATAAATCTGCTGAGTCATCCTGGCAGTCATTCTGAAAGCTGTCCAAAAACTTTGCTCTGAAGAGACCCCTCATTCAACAATATTTTATGGCATTTCAGCCCTCATCCCGAGTAAGTACATCTATTCAATGTTAATTTAAGAGATTAATGTTCATGAAAATGTTTGGTTTATTTATGATTTTGGATATAGTAGATAAATTACAGTGTAATCAAAAGACAGCTTTTTAGGCATACTGCGAACGCTAATGGGAGTAGTTAGCATACTAGCGATATTACCGTAAGTTATTTAGTACATCCACACTTTCCATCATATTCACTTGTAGATTTTATTTCATAGCTCAGTATACTTTATATTTTCAGAACTTGTAAGATAATAGTTCCATTTTACTGTATTTTTCAAGTTATGTCACATAATAATGACATGAGCTTAAAGGGTACAATACTAAAAATGCTAAAGCATGTCAGTGTGACATCACCAATTAAAAGCCAGGTTTTGGCATAATAATCAATATTTCTTCTTCACATAACATTACTACATGACATGACTTGTCCCCATTAAGCACAGTGTGTTGTTCCCATTAAGCTCACTTGCATCCTACAGTATGAAAACAACTCATCAAGCATTCATTTCCAGTTGTCATTTTTGGAGTTAAAATATCAAAGAAAGAAGTAGGCTATGTTTAGATCACTTTCACTAGTTTTGGCAGAGTGTGTGTATAACAATAACAACAATAATAATAATAGTAATAGTAATAACATAAGATAAATATAAGAATCAAAAACTCTTTGAAATGTATTTAAGGAAATCATTTTAGTTTTTAGGCGAACAGGGCAACCGCCACTTGGGGAAATCTGTCTATGATCTCACTGTGTGGGCAATCTGCACATTGGCTCACCCTAACTGCAGGCGTCCTTGCTTCCTGGCGCTGAGATCCAGAGGATAGCAAGGGGGCTAAGAATCATTTCCTGAGTCGATCAGCTCCTCATTAAAGAAGTCTGTTCTGATGAGTAAGCCCCTCGACACATTCGAGCGCTATATTAGTTGCGGTGTATGTGGTGTTACGTGTCATAGTAAACTCCACTTCCCATGATGCTGTGCATACTAGGCACGCGCACTGTATGCTATGTTTCAAATTGGTTACAGTTCTATGTCAGTTGGTTACCTGATCGTTTGATGTACGCTACGCAGCAACTTTGTATTAATACCAGTGTTAATAAATAACAGTATTTATTGTAACACGCCTCATCTGTTCACAAGAGTAACAGACATAACAGTGTAGACACTGTAAACTTAAATATATCAGCATAACTACACTCGCACAGTCCTGTGTTTCAGTTAAACAAGCATGAGATAAAACAGACTGCGTTTTTTATTCAACTGATTTTCATCAGTGTTGCCTTCGTGGTAGGCCAATTCTGTACACCTACCTACGGCAGCATTTCTATAACTAGGCCTACTGAGAGAAATCTTATGTATTTAAAACCTTTTCACCCAGATGTATTTTCTTTCGAATGGTCAAACTACGCATAAAAAAAGTTAGCTGGAAACGAAACGTTCCACGACGTATTCGAGATCTTCCGCTGTGCTGTCCACCGATGTTACATTGTAGACTAGCAAGAAACGATACTGCCATACTTTAAATCAAATTTAACTCACACAATTATGAAACGTTGAAATATTACAGAAACTCACAACTCGTCGAGTGACTCGTCGTTCTTTAGATGAGCCTAAGTCGTAAACCATAGATTCTTGTAATGGCGCTGGAGTCAGAACAGTTTTACTTTCACTTTGAACAGTTTGAGTCTGCGCATTGTAATCCACACTACTTTCAAAACATGCGAAAATGAAGTATAATCAGGAAATCGTGTCTTGTATGCCGAAGTACTGAAACGGTTAGAGACCTCCTAGCCTGGCTAACGCGACTTATCAATGCTCTGCGAATATTGGTCTGGCCAACCTGCGTGAAGTTGGCACCCCATATGTTGAAAATATGAATAGGCCTAAAAGTATTTTGATTCGTTTGCGCATCGTTTGTGCACGTTTGTCGTCACAAACGAAGCACAAACGATTCCGACCATTTTCGAGTCATTTGGATGTTGATGGTCAACCAACCAACCTGTTAAAAGTCAAATATCATAAAGACGGTTTGTGCACAAATGTTAATTTTGCTTGCACAAACGTGCACAAACGAATCAAAATACTTTTAGCCATATGTTCAACATATGGGGTGCCAACTTCACGCAGGTGTCTGGCCAAGCTGTTTCGTAAACCCATTTCTCAGAGGGCGGGCTTAACCAGCCTCTTTCAAATGCCTCTGTTTGCTACTGGACGAAGATTCAACCAATCACACTCCTCTGTCATCTGACGTATGCGAAATGATCACAACAACAGGGTTCTTGCAAAGCCCCATTGACTTGGCCACCAGCAGGGCTGGTACATGCTACATCTCACATTTGGTAACCTGCTCTGGAATATTCCTGGCCCAGCTTTTAACTATTCTTGTGCTGACCCCTGGTCCATATTTTCTACACTAAGGGCTTGTGGTGCCACCTTAACTAATAAGTCTGAAAACGTGGCCCATTTTACAGATAATTATATAGTATGCAAGTATGACTATGTTACGGATCCCTGGGGCTCCTTTGCCATTTTCTGTTTACAGGTGTAGTCCGGGTCTTTGATTGCCTGCGTGCAGGTGATGTGCTACACCTGATTGCCTGCTTGTCTTTAAAAGAGCACCAGCCCAGACGAGAGGGCCGCCTTCTCCTCCTACTCCGCACCTTTTGACACCTTCTTTCTTTTTACAGAACTCCTCACTTTTTTCACATTTTGCACACACTTTTATTTTCCACCCACATACTCTAGTCAAAAGTCTTTTTGTTATTTATCTTTAATAAAACTGAGTAAACTTGTATCCGCACCTGGTCTTCCCTGTTTCTGGTACGTTGTCTTAGAGACTGAGCGTAACAGAGTATTTCTGTCATAATGTCTCTGCCTCACCAGCTGATTTGCTTGTTTGCAACCAACTCTGCAATTATACATTTCCTTTTGCTGCTTTTCTTTGCCTCTCTCTCTCTCTCTCTCTCTCTAGAGAATGGTCCCCTTTTCTGAGGACATTCTATAGCTTCTAGCTTAGTGTGACCCCTGCATAACTTCCAGTCATATAATGCTGTGAAACGTCATAGCATAGCATTGTGAAACACTGATTGGACAAGTTTAGTCTAATAAAAACATAACCCAACCATAATTTAGCCTATACACCATCACACACTGTAAACCCGGATTGTCAATACAACTCAAAACTTTTGATGTAACTGATTACGTCAATAGTTTTGAGTACATTAACTATATATTTTAATTAAAGTTAATTTAAAAGTCTAAGTACAAAATTCATGTATTTAAACTTTTAAATTAATTTAATGAAAATATATAGTTAATGTACTCAAAACTATTGACGTAATCAGTTACATCAAAAGTTTTGAGTTGTATTAACTTATCCGGGTTTACAGTGCAGTTAAATATACATTACATAACCACTACTATGGCTTTTTCGTTAATAGCACCGTAACATTACAAGACGGTTAGTCCAAGAGAGTAGCAAAGCGTTTGAGCCTACGTGACCCCAGCGAGTTATCTTCATAAAACATGCTCCTGCACCCCCACACACTGGTAAAACCAGATGCACTGTAAAACCGGATAAGTCAATACAACTCAAAACTTTTGATGTAACTGATTACGTCAATAGTTTTGAGTACATTAACTATAATTTTAATTAAAGTTAACTTTAAAAGTTTAAATACATGAACTTGTACTTAAACTTTTAAAGTTAACTTTAATTAAAATATATAGTTAATGTACTCAAAACTATTGACGTAATCAGTTACATAAAAAGTTTTGAGTTGTATTGACAATTCGGTTTTATAGTGTGTGGTGTGGCCCACAGCGAAGAGGCACTAAAACACTGAAACCTAAGCCCACACCTCTAAACCCTGCTTCATGCTTTAAGCGACACATCTACACACACTGCACACTTCAAAATACTTCCACACACATCTACACACTTCTACACACATCTTTTCACTTCTACACACATTTCTACACTGATCTCCACCTCTTGTGCTGGCGGACATAGCAGGCTACTTACCTGACTAGAGGCACCTCTCTGTGCAGGAACTCTGTGAGGCATGGAGGTGTACTGTAGCACTTTCACTTAAGGCACTGTTTTGGCAGAGTGTGTTTGGGTGTGTGTTTGGGTGTGTGTGTGTGTGTCTCAACAAAAAATGTTACCATGAAACGCATAACTCAGAATTGGGTCCTAGTATGTGGGACAGAGTGGCTTTCTACGGTGGCTCATTGCATTCACATAATAATAGAAATTTCACCAGGTTATATCGTAATTACGAGATAATTATCTTATAATTATGAGATATTTTCTTAAAATTACAAGATAGGATCTCATTATTATGAGAAAATCGCCTCTTATTTATGAGAAATTACGAGATAACCTAGTGATTTTTTATGCAGCGACGGACTGGTAATCTGTGAGTTCTGGAAAAGTCCAGAACTCACAGTCGACCGGCCCTGTCTAACAGTCTAACACCTAGGCCTACCAGAAGATGGCGCTGTAACGATCATTTGTCAATCAAACATAGGCCTACATTCTGTCAAAAAGCCAAAAAAGAAGACATGAGTGTTTTCCTCTCTACCGCTGTGGAAATGGCGAGCAGAAAACGCAAAGAAAAAGGTGGATGGCAGAAATTAAAAGAGAAAAAAACAAAGTTGTTGTAGAATGAAGCTGCCGGTGGCTGTCACTCGCTCTGAGTCTCCCCCTGAGCATAGTCGTACTGACGCATCTAGTAGTCAGACACACAGTTTATCTGCGCATTCGTACAGTCCTGTTTCAAGATGGCACACACACATGCAGCACATTCTTCACACGCACCAGAAGCACCCCACACTTCTAGATTTGGTCGTGTTATGAGGCCAGTGTATAGGTTAATTGAGTCTATGGTTCTCCAGTCTGTCCTTAACGATGATGTTCCAGGGAGACATATCATCCATGTTTGAAAGAGTTTGATTTTCTTGTTCTTCTCATTGACCCAGGTTAGTAGAGGGTCGTATGTTAGTGAAGTCCTCCTATATTTTTTTCCATTTTGGTGTATTTTCCATGTCTGTATAGGCAGTAGGCCTTAGTTTATGGGGTGTAAATGGCATCCCTGTTTCCTGTAAAGAATACTGAGACTTGATCAACCTTGGTTTCTTTTAGCCTAATTGGAAAGGTAGCTTTTAGTGCTGGAAAGTTTCTAATGGCCTGTATACAGAATGGATGTGTGTAGATCTTTGTGCAATTGTAGGGGGGTGACAGTAACAGGTTACAGTACTTCCGGTATAATTGCACAAGATCTCTATGTACATTTGGTTGCACACGCTGACAGTGACTATCCTGACAGTAAGCCCGTCCTCTAGCCCCCCTTGTCTGACTAGATTCCCCCTCCTCTTTCCCGTCTTACGTTCATATGGAAGAGGTAGGTTTAATTTGTTTTAGCCCAAGGTCAATCCAGTTATTATTTATGTTAATATATGTCATCCATTAGTTTATTTTATCAAGTTTCATTTACAATCAATATATGTGTATTATTGTTGGGTTCTTTTTGTTGACTAAATTCTAATTCTGTATTATTTATGTTTTGTGTCATGACATGTGGATGCTAGTTTTGCTGAGTGCGAGCTGTACCGCTGTTTGGAGGACTCACTGTATATTTCATGTTGTCAACAGGTGTGCCATAATTACACACACCTCCCCTCTCCATAATTATTATTTCTCTTTTAACCTTTTAAGTACGTCGGCATACAAGACACGATTTCCTGATCCCTGATTCGCAAGTTTTGAAAGTAGTGTGGATTACAATGCGCAGACTCAAACTGTCCAAAGTGAAAGTAAAACTGTTCTGACTCCAGCGCCATTACAAGAATCTATGGTTTACGACTTAGGCTCATCTAAAGAACGACGAGTCACTCGACGAGTTGTGAGTTTCTGTAATATTTAAACTTTTCATAATTGTGTGAGTTAAATTTGATTTAAAGTATGGCAGTATCGTTTCTTGCTAGCCTACAATGTAACATTTAACATCGGTGGACATTACAGCGGAAGATCTCGAATACGTCGTGGAACGTTTCGTTTCCAGCTAACTTTTTTTATGCGTAGTTTGACCATTCGAAAGAAAATACATCTGGGTGAAAAGGTTTTAAATACATAAGATTTCTCTCAGTAGGCCTAGTTATAGACCACGAAGGCAAAACTGATGAAAATCAGTTGAATAAAAAACGCAGTCAGTGTTTTATCTGCTGCTTGTGTAACTGAAACACAGGAGTGTCCGAGTGTAGCAAGGGCGTAGTAATGGTTTTGATATTGGTGGGGACATAATTTGCTTCCCATGCCTCCCTACATCATGATCTAAGCTACTAAAAAATACAGCCTCAACAATCAGCATACATTAATTTCCACACAACATTTGTAC
Source organism: Setipinna tenuifilis (assembly GCA_030347295.1). Taxonomy (NCBI): domain Eukaryota; kingdom Metazoa; phylum Chordata; class Actinopteri; order Clupeiformes; family Engraulidae; genus Setipinna; species Setipinna tenuifilis. The sequence goes on from CM059265.1 coordinate 44,740,309, forward strand.
AATGAATGTTCATTTATGTGAAATATCCCAGCAAACAAAAAAACGTCCCCTTGACGTCCTTTAAAGGTCCTTTCCGAACGTTCTCTGAACGTCATTGTGTAGGTTTCCCTTTCCGTCCTGGGGACGTTACACCAGACGTTCCTAGAACGTCTGGAGGACACTGCAAAGACGTTTGAGTCACGTCATCTAGACGTCCTGCGAACGTTATTCGCGGACGTTCGCAGGACGTACCTCGACATTGGGGTATACCGTTTTCCTTAATAGGCTATGTGCTTTGACGACATCAGTCGCCTTATGTGGCACTTATTATTATTATTAGTAGTAGTAGTAGTATTTATATTATTATTATTAGTTCTTGTTGTTGTCCCTTGTCCTTTCACAGTGATTTACTTACATTAGACTGCCGAATCAATTAATTTCCCTCCAAGCTAAAAGAAAGACATGTCCAGGATAAAGTGAATATTTTTTATTTAATACAACGTCAAAGTTCTTCCGCTTCGGTTTCTTCTTCCTCGCCATCTTCCACATGCGGACGTGCCAGCATCTACACACAGAAGACCAGAAGGGACTTTGAGAAGACAGAAGATAGATAGTTGTTGTTAACCTAACGTTAGCTACTTACAACATACAGATAACAAGCATTACAGCTAACATAATGGTAAATCTGGACATTTTTTCGTGCGGTCAGTGATATTACTAAGCATCTTAATAGGTTTATTAATGTTAGCCTATCTCTGTGAAGCCAACCACAGTATTTTTATGGTCCAATAGTCCACACAATGTGCCTTCACATCCCCAATAAAACCCAAGAAATTGTCCATTTAACGTTATTTCAAACACCGATATGATAAAGTGGTTGTAGCCTACATTTTAGGAATATATTAGAGACGTTTTTGGCTGCATTATAAGTGTGACACAACCTGAGTCCAACTCCTCGATACTAACCCCCGCATTTTGTCCTAATATTTTAACAAGTTCTCTTTTCGGTTAATGTTATTGGCATTTTTTTGCTGTCATTATCTACAGACAAAGCGGAGGAGACAGACTACGGTAGTTAAGTGCGCTCCATGGTCATCACTTGGCTGACGTTAGCTAGTTAATTAGCTAAATAGCTAATGTTATGGTTCAATTTATCATTGTACATTTGTCAAATACTGTACTTACCGTGAAGAAAACACACCCTAACCTACACTACACTAACGTCTAAACTACATATTAGAGCTGCACAATTAATCGAAATTTAATAGAAATCACGATTTTGGCCGCCACGATTATACAAAGCCAAAATCGCGAATTTCATTCATTTTCTTCATTTTCTGTATTATTTTATAAGTAGGCGCTCTTCTGACTGCAGCATCATGGCATTTTAAACAGTATATTTGTCCACCAGCCACCAGGGGGCGGCCGTAGTCATAGAGGACGCCGCATCGCATTAGTAGCCACCAACAAGCAAGCTAAACTCAGCTCCTCTCCTCATAGCGCGGTGCTATCATCCCAGTCAAATTCAAGTGGTGAGAGCGAGAGGGATTGGTAGAGTGGTATTGTAGAGCCGATTTCTGAATCAGTGAAAATAAAGATGAGTTCTGGTGAAAATGACTGAACAGACAGTGGGAACAAAAGTTGATCAATCTTCCAGAGGTGAGGAGTCTGAGCTCGTTCCTCGAAAGGGCTACACGTCTGTTGTATGGAGCTATTTCGGATTCAGAAAAGGTGATGTCGAACAAAAGCAGGTGTTGTGTAAAGACTGTGGGCGAATTGTGTCCGCACCGCAGGGGAACACAACTAATCTGTATAACCACTTAAAGAAGAATCATTTGGGAAAATACGACGAGTGTATGAAAAGAAAAGTTCCCAAACCCCCGCATATCCGCCCCAAAGCCCCAGCGCAGACAACCATAAATGCTACACTTAATCATATGCATCAACATCAAGAAGACACCAAGAAATAACACAAGCAGTTGCCATTTATTTATTTGGTTATGTTTCATTTTGTGGCCTTAAACTACATTCACTCTGCACTGGATAACTGATTATTGTTTTTTTAAAGAAGTGCAATAAAAAAAAAAAAAACTTTTGCATGATCGTGATTATAATTGAAATCGTGATTTTGATCCAAATAATCATGATTATCATTTTTTCCATAATCGTGCAGCCCTACTACATATAATACAATATCTGAAATGAAGTTGAATAAGGTGTAATGTCAGGACACATTGCCTATACAACCAGGGACAAGTGACACCACACAACTGGTACACGAAAGTAAACTCAGCAGTCAATGCTTTGTGACAGAAAGAAAATGTGCTTTATTCACACACACACACACGATCAAGCGTCACCGCCCTCCACAGCGGCGTCACCTGCAATGGAAAGGCCCATGAGTTAAATGGAATGATATAGATTGCGGAGAAACATACTGTAGGCCTACTGCATATAACACTTACCCGAACCCTGAGGAAGGATGATGGGCACGGAGATGGAGGGGCGAGAGAACTGCGCCTCCGCTAATGCCACCTGGCGCCGCTGCAGCTCCATCTCCTCTCTCCTCAACGCCATCTCCTCTCTCCTCAACGCCATCTCCTCCCGCCGAAGCACCATCCTCTCCCTCTTCAACCCCATCCTGTCTCTGTGCAGTGCCAACATCTCTTGCTGGCTGGCACTGCACACAGCAAGGTGGGCTTCGATGCCCCGCAGCACCACCAGCTTCTCCGCCTCGGAGGCTATCAGCCTTCCGCTACAGGTGCAGCGGGTGAGCGTTGGCCGCCCCCCCCCCCCCCCCCCTCATGCGGACCCTGGCACGACCTGCAGGTGTATTTGGGTACAGACATGGCGGGGGTGAGATGTCGTCACTGACCACCAGGTCAGTGCGCTGCCGCAGGTGCGCTGCCGTGGCCCCGCTGCCAGATGGCTGCTCAGCATCCTCCTCCACCTCCTCGCCGTCTTCCTCTTTCTCCTCCAACCGGGACGTCGCAGACGGTTCGGGTACCGGCAGCCCTAACACATCAACCCCCCCCACACAGGCCGTGTTCCCGATTATTGATAGGACCCGAAGCTCGTCGGGAGTGAGGTCAGGTTCAGTTGGAGGTCCACTGCCCGTGGCTTGGCCATCCCTCCTGGCAGCTACCCCCTTCCGCTTGGTTTGGCTGGCAAATTCGTGCCATTTCTTCCTGACTCCCTGCCAGTCTCGTAGCCCACACGGACTGGAGGGAGCCATAGATTTGGCGATTCCCTGCCAGCATTGATTTTTAGCGGCCACGCTCTTTGCGCCCTTGGTGCCCCCAAAGATGGTAGCCCGATTTGTCGTAACTTCATCCAGAAGGATGGCCATTTCCCCCTCGGTGAAGGCAGGCGATCTTTTTGCTCTCACTTTTTTCGTAGCTGACATACTGACTGAATGCAACTACCCATCCACCCAACAGCTGTGCTTATATGCAAGTTATTGTCAAGTGACCACACATGCTGTCGGCCGAACACACGTAATTGAACAGAGCTGGAAACTAATCAGGTGAGAATCAGGTGAGAGGTAATAAGTAGGGCTCCATGCCACACATGCTTTGTTTCGTGAGTGAGACATGGCTGCAAGACAGTTTATCATTGGAGAGAACCAAAGGCGTCGACGTGTGCGAAGCCGGTTAGTTTATGTCAATGCACACATCAGGCAACATTTGAATCCCCTGGATGTGTTACCAGACCATGCAATTCAGGCAAGGTATAGGTTGCCCAGGGATGACATCCAGTGCCTGATCCAGCTGGTTGCACCTAATATTAGAAGGGCAACCCGGTGGAACTTCGCCCTCAGTCCGGAGGTGCAGCTCCTTGCTGCGTTGCGTTTTTACGCAGTGGGGAGCTTCCTGGAGGTGGTGGGGGACGGCACTGGCCTCAGCAAGGCGTCGGTGTCACGGAGTGTGGCAGCCGTGACACCGATCCTTCTGAGGCACATCCATCAACATATCAGGATGCCAACTACGAGGGAGGAGGTGCAGCGGGTCCACGAAGGCTTCCTCAATATGGCCGGGATCCCCCGAGTAACAGGTGTTGTGGATGGCACCCTGATACCCATCCTGAACCCATCCCTGGACGACCTGAGTTGGATATGCAGAAAGCATTACTCAGCCATCAATGTCCAGGTGGTGGTGGACCACGACGGTCTGATCACGGACATTGTCGAGCGGGTATTTGGCCGGTGGAAAAGGCGTTTCAGATGTATACACCGCTCGTCAGGTGGGCTGTGCCTGTCACCGGCCAAATCATGCCAGGTGATCGCCGTAACCAGTGTTGGGCAAGTTACTTTTAAAAAGTAATTAGTTATAGTTACTAGTTACTTCTTGGAAAAAGTAACTGAGTTAGTAACTCCGTTACTGCATTACTTTTGCGTTACTCCCCCCTGTAAATTCAAAAGTATGTTCAGTTATTCATAGTAAAACTGAACGTTAAATGTGTTTAGTGACTGAAAAACTCACAGAATGACAATAAAATTGCACACCAATATACACTACTTTAACATTTTATGGGACACTGTGAGACCAACAGTAGAACAATAAAACACAGACGTTTTAGAAATATTGAGCCTATTTATTTCACTTAAACAAACCACAACAGACCAACAAACGGGTCTAAAATTAAATCATGCTTGTTGAGCAATGTACCAAAAATAAATACAAATATAATATATGTATACATACTGTACACACTCTTTGTGCATATTAAACAAATCAAACTGTTCCACAACTTAAGACAACTGCCAAGCATGGTGTACTTCAAGCATTTTCTTTCAAACAGGTAGGCTAGTTTAACAATGTGCTTTCAATACTCAAAAAGTGCAATATAGACCAGTAGAACACAAAGGCATCCAAATGTGTGAAAGCCAATAAAATAAAGATAAAACTGAATGGCTATCTCTGGCCACTAACAATCTCTTCTATCACACATTGTTTTTTCCACAGTATTAACAGTATCAATTACTGTTTAACTGATTAACCAATATTAATTCATTCATCCATCCATCCATACTTTCCTTCATTCATCCATCCAAGACATTCACCCATCCATCCTAGCCATTACTGTAGGTAGCCTACTTAGTTTAACAATGTGAGGTGCTTTCAATACTGAAAAAAGTACAATATAGACTTGTAGAACACAAACGCACTGCAATGAAATAAAAAAATAAATAAAAAACTCAATGGCCATCATGGCCACTAACAATCTATACAGGTCATACATAGTTTTTTTTTTCACAGTATAAATCTTAACAGTATCAATTACTGTTTAACTGTATCAATTACTGTTTAACTGTTCAACTAACATTCATACATCTATTCAGTCATCCATCCATCCATACTTTCCTTCATTTATCCATCCATCCAAGACATTCGCCCATCCATCCTAGCTATTAAACCGGTGGTTGTATCTCAAAGTCAGAAGCTTCTCAAACTTCTGGTCAGAGAGTCTATTCCTCTTTGGTGTGAAGACGAGCTTCCCCAAGCTAAATAATCTCTCTACCAGGGCACTGGACAGAGTGGCTGCATTATATCTGAGAGAAATTTTCTTAATCAATGCAAATTCATTAAGAATGTCCGTCCCTTGTGCTCCTGACTTGAAATAATCTGCAACTTGATTTTCAGCAGTTGCAGTAGAGACATCTTCATCCTCAAATGAGAAGAACTCAGCCTCTTTGGCTGAGTTTGTGCTGAGGTGACAAGTTGGTGTGCTGATACCTGCTTGCTGGTCTTGGTCTAGGACAGTTTTCCGGCACTCTGCCAGCAGACTTGCCTTGGCCTTGTCCTTCCTGTCCTGTGTACGCATCCACCATAGTTTGAACTTGGGCAGAGTCACAGCAGCCATGATGGCATCCTCGCTCTCCAACACCTCAGCGAATCTTGTTTTGATTGACTGAAATGATATGTAAAAGTGCAGAGAACATTTAAAGCGTAGTCTACATAAACACAGACACACTTTTATTTGTTAGAGAGATGAACATATTCAAAAATATGCTATATTTAATTTTACCTTGTATTTATATGTAGGCCTACATTAAAGTAAACTATGCTCTTCTATCATACAATTAGCCTACAAGGAAAAGAATGCATAAGCTATATTTTCTATGCAGTCAAACAAATAAAATGCAACTGTTTGTTTTTGTTTAAACAGAACTTTATGTAGAAAAGGCCAAGGTGAAAAAAAAGGATAACATCCTCACCATGGAAGATCCACAAGAATTTGAAGACCATCCTTCAATTCCATGGTTTTCGTTATTAAGGTCTCCAGAGTGGGTAGGAGGGTTCCAAAGTAACAGTTCTCCTCTCCCTGAAGAATGTCTAAAGCCACTGTAAGTGGCGTCATGGCAGTGCAATATTCCTTGATGAATTTCAGTTCCCTTTCTGACATTGCTGTCAGTCCAAACCTGGAGGCTAAGGTGTTGAGCTCTACCACTGGGATTTCACAGATTCGTACCATGGAATCATAAAATGAATTCCATCGCGTGCTGCAAGGGACCAAGAGTTTCTTTGCAATGACATCGTCCACAATCTCTGCTGCCACTGTAGAACGGCTTGCCTTATTCCATAGGCCTGTGCACTTTGCGGTAGCACTTCTGTATGTAGCTTTTGTTTCTGGTCTTGATAACAACCATCTGTCAATGTCGGTGCATGAGACAAGATTTAAAGTGTGTGATGCACATCTCTGGTGCGGTGGTAAAGTGATCTCATCTTCAACATCCTCCTCATGGTTCTGTAAAACATCATTTATGTCTGTAAAAGTGACCTCATCCTCGACCTCACAGTCGTCATCTTCCACAGGCTGGTATTTTTTGAATGCTTTTACGAAGTTAGACCCGTTATCTGTGACAGTTGCAGTGATTTTGTGGGATATGCCATACGAAGAGTGGATGCTGTCAAGCTCTGCTGCGATGCTGTCGTAGGTATGTCGACCTTTGAAGCGCCGGCATGCGAGTGCCGCTTTCCCTCGCTCCATGTTATCTGGGTTTATCCAATGCGCAGTTACCTCAACATAGCTCTTATTATGTGCTGTCCAAATGTCAGCAGTTGTAGACACATATTCGAGGTCTTCAAAAGTCTTTTTGCGCTCTGCATTCATCTTAGCACACTCGGTGTCTACTACTGAGAACGTCTGTCTACAGGGCGGGCTTACCCCTGCTCTCGTTGGTATCAGGGCTATGATGGCTCTAAATGATTCCGACTCAACTGTTGACAGTGGCAACATGTTCTCAACAACATACCTGGCTATTACCCTGTTTAGTTCAGACTGCGTGACAAGTTTTCGTTGATCAGAAAAGTCAAGCCTGGGTTGTTTTGATAGCGTGGCTCCTTCATCTCCCTTTTGTCTGTCACCGAAGCACGTTATCCCCACCTGGGTTTTGGCTGCTAGCGTTGCTATCTTGGCTCATGGCCACAAGTTTTGTCTTGGCATGAGATGATGAGAGGTGCTTCAAAAGATTCGAGTTGCTTACAGTTGACGTAGACAAAAGCTTTGTTCCTCGACATAATGTGCATTGCACGTAAACATTCTTGCCCCTTACTTCAGTCAGAGAAAAATAGTGCTTGTACTTCCAGTTCGTAAATGCTATCTTAGACTGTCCTGAACTCGCCATTGTTATGTGTGTGCATTGTGTGGCTGTGTGTGGAATGTACGTAGGCCTATATAGCCTACGTATGTTGTACGTATGCCAAAATCTACTCTGGTTGGTCATTAAATTTTATTTGACCAATCATCATGTCCTCCAATAAAACAAAGTTGAAGACTGTGAGATTAAAACCGCTTCAAGAAAGTAACGCATGACATTTCATACTCAGTAACAGGAACCGCGTTGTAACGATAAAAACAGTAATTAGTTAGATTACTCGTTACTAAAAAATATAACGCCATTAGTAACGCCGTTTATTTTTAACGCCGTTATTCCCATCACTGGCCGTAACAGCCATGCTCCATAACATCTCGGTGCGCACAGGAGCAGCTGACCCGCCTGTCCCAAACAATGACGACGAGTCATCAGACGATGATCAACCACCACCCCCCCAAAGACCCCGAGCAGCACCTCACCAAGCCGGGGTCCAGGCTAGACAGGAGTTAATCAACCTGTTTTGATTTCAACCGGTTTTGATTTCTGAGTTCCACACATTTTACGTTGCAGTCACCAAGCAGTCCATTCCTTGAGCACATTCATCCCCACCCCCACCACATCATTAATACATAGGCTACAATAAGCCCCTGTCACCATGCAGTGCGGCAAGCCTCATATCAGTTGTCACTGTCCTGACAGTGACAGAGTACATGCGTGTTATATGGAGATTTCTATCAGACAAATAGAAATGTAAACGTGAAATGTCATACTGATTTCATTTGGTGTTTCCATTTTTATTTTCCTGACTTCTGTGTGTTTTGGTAATTATTATTTGTGTCAATTTGTTTTTGTGCGTGCATGACGGTTGATGTCTTAATTTTAGCCATTATTTTATTGATGAGTTCAGGACGCCACAACTTCAGGTGGCAGCATTTTACTATGCCAATGGTGCGCTCCAATCGGCCACTCTGAGATCGATTGCTCATTGTGCTCCAGTTAAGAAGACAGCTAAGAAGCATCTTAAGACGCACGTTAAGAAGGCATCTGGGAAACATTCTTATCTTAACGTTTCGTCTTAGCCGACCTCCTCTTAACAGTCTTCTTAACTCCTTAAGAAGATTCTTAACTGGGAAACCCGGCCAATAACGTCCCAGCAAAGTCCGCCAGAGAACGTTATGGTGGGGACCAAATCCGGACGTCGGGAATGTGCCGGGGACGTCCCTTGTTTGCTGGGATAGGCCTACCGTATTTTACATGCATTTTGGTTTTGTTACTGCAGTTCAAGTGTTTTAGTACTGCAGTTGAAGTGCATTTTGAACATGTTAACTGATGGAGTATTGGAAGTGCACACTGCATAGAGATAAGTGTGAGAAGTGTGAAAAACAACAAGTGGAATATACAGTTGTTGACAAATGTACACAGATGACTAATTTGCATTACCAACAAGCAGTGGAGATGGCACGTCACAACTGTCACAATTCACTCACTCACTCAACGCGTCCGTGAAGATATACCCATCTATCGTTCTGTTTACTCGTCCGAATAGGGCTAAAGATGAGGGGGTTTTAAAAATGATTTTAATATTTCCTGTTCTTATTTAACTCCACTCCAATGGGTGTATAGCATGATTAGACCTAATCTGGTTCAGTAGAATCAGACTGCAACGCATTCCCCGTCCAAAACGAAAAGCATGGAAATGAGAAGCAAAGACGTTATGTTGGGGTTTAATCCGTGCTAATGGAAAAACAATGAAATCCATCGTTAGGAAGAGTAAACACGTCGCTGCAGACGAGATTTCTCTAAGACTGCAAGGGAAGCTCTGCTTCCCCTAAAATTAAAAAAAATGTAATGGTCAAATGTTTACAAAATCCCTTAAAACATGTTCCTTTCACTTTGTTCTCATGGCCTATGGCCAACGCATTTCCTCATAGACGTCCAGCGTCAATGCACTTCAATGGGCCAGCACGGACCCCTAATTTTCTGTGCATGGAAACTTGATGGCCATTGGAGAAATGCCATTTTTTTTCTCCCACCCCCAGATGCAGAGCGTCTCTGGGGGTGAATGGAATGGTGGGCGGAGTTTTGCTGGTGCGGACTTCAAGCAGTCCCCGTGTTGATTGGTGAACCAATGAATCCAGTTTTGATTGGCTGGCGTTTTTGATATATAGACTGTCACTTGGCTGCTGGAGCTCAGCTCAGTCCCATCGCGGATGTTGCATGCGAAGTCGAAAGACAAGCAGTGACCAATTTGTTAGCATTTCCTCAGCGAAAATACTTGTTCATTTCTTACACTGTATATAAATCACACTCATAGCCTACTTATTTCCGTTTTGGTTTATTACAATTTTCTTGTTCGTTTTTAATTTCGTTTTGTTAGAATCATACTGTTAGGTAGGTTGGCGCTAGTGCTACTTAACTAGCCCACTAGCTCTCCTGAACCAGCCCGCTAGCGCACCTGCACTAGCACGCTAGCAGAACACTATGGCAGACCATTTTCTGGAGAAGGAACGAAGGGTAGAATTAACGTATAAGTAAATGGACAATTCTTATGATTAAGTTGGCAGTGAGCTTCCCCTCTTTGGAATACCAGCATCCGCCACTGCTGTCTAAACAGGTTTATACAACGCTATCTTGTGTGAGTAACTTACCGTTGACTGCGTGAAATAATTTCTGATGTCCGTCAGCTTTCTCTTCCTGCCTGAGTCAGACATGATTCTCCCAGCCATCAAACAGTAGGCCAGTAGACACACTTATTTTCCCCGCTCAGTCCACCAATTTACCAATAGCAACCCAGTCATGATGACATATACAGGAAAGTGAGCCAATCCCACCAATGACATGCCATCTTTGAGAGGCGGAACTTAGAAGGGGAAAATTAACCGTTTGCTTCCCGAATGTCGTGCAATTTCCCATTCAAAATTGGTATGGACATCTTAAGCACTTCGAAATATTGGTATGGACATACCGTCCATACCTAACTTTACGCCCAGAGGAATCCTGATTTGGCATAGAGGACAGAGAAGGTGCACCAGGCATTGAGGCTACAACCTCTTCAACGGTTCGCATCGGGTAGCGCTCTCTTTTAATTACTTTATTTAAATCGCTGGGATCTATGCAGATTCTTGTCTTGTCTCCTCTGCTTGAAGCGGTGACGAGCTATCCTCCTATGCTTTCTCGGTCTGACGTAGGCTTCAAACTTATCCAGCACTTTTTCAGGATCCTCCTTATCCCCATCAGCCCAGGCCAGTATTTTATAGATTTCTCTGCCTTGCTCCCCGATCCACATACCTAGCCAGCCAGCCTGCTGCTTCCCGCTTAGCTTGGATAGGGGTCCATCAAAAACGAAGGTAACGTGGCTTCTAAACCTGTCGAATTCTTGATCAACCGCATCCCAGTCAATCCTTGGGTGCTCAAATGGTGGGGTAGGCTAGTCATGATCCACTTCTGACACCATGTAAGATAGGGTAGAATGCCCAAATGTGGGACATTTTTTGTCATTTCAACTTTAGTGGTCTATAAAAACTTAAAGCCAACATCTCCATACAAATAAACTATACCATTTTAATCATCTAGTTGTGCTCTAATCAAATAAAAAGAGAAGAAATATATAATGTGTTTAAAAAAATAATAATTTGCATATAAGTGAAAGGTGGCCAAAACGGGTGTATCTTCCTAATGTGGGACAGTCTGTTCCCTAATGTGGGACACTATTGTCAATGATAGGTCTCTGTTAGTGCAGTTGTTTTCTGTGTCTGAATACAATTTAATTACACTTACACTAATTACATGTATTTAAATTAACCCTTTTCCCTTAAACAAATAGGTAGATAAAAAACAAAGACATTTAAACAATAATAAATAATAAATGACATTTTATTGAGAAAAAATCTGTGCTGGAAAGTCATTAAAAATAATTCATTTTCATTTTCATTGTCATTGAACTCAACTGTAGCCAAGAACTATTCCCATTTAAAAATTTTCAAATACATTACAATTAAAATTCAGCATCTAATAACTGAGGTAAATGTGTAAACAAGATTCAAGACAAAAGTAAACAACCCTCGGTGCAAAAGGTCAAGAGGCCAGAATATAAAAGAGGAACAGCTCCATAGAAATTCATAGACATTTAAGAACCTGTGTGTGTGTGTGTGTGCGTGTTTGTGTGTGTGTGTGTGTGTGTGTGTGTGTGTGTGTGTGTGTGCGCGCGCGCACATGCATGCATGCATGTGTATGTAAACTAGATTCAAGACAAAAGTAAACAACCCTCGGTGCAAAAGGTCAAGAGGTCAGAATATAAAAGAGGAACAGCTCCATAGAAATTCATGAACATTTAAGAACTGTATAAGTACACTGAACTGAACAATTTCAAAATTAATCACTGATCTACATCAATCAGATTTCAGAAAGGCAGTATTTGCATGTGAGGTTTTTATCGTCGTCAATTATACCATTCGCTTTAGCTGTCGTGGAACCATTTATAACACACAGCACAGCCCATCCACTCCTCTTTGTACTTGGGATCCTTTTTATCCCCGTAGGTGTAATGGCACTTGTTGTCATCTTTGTGTTCCTTGGCAGCTTTCCTTGCTTTTTTTTCTTTTATGTAAGAAAAATGTTCATTACTTGTGAGATCGTAGGAGGGGGGCTTTTCTTTTTTGCGGCTTGTTGATGGCCGTTCCCTTTCTGGAACGTTGATCAGGGAAGAGAAGGAGACATTTCCCTCGGTCACAATTTCAACTTCCTCAGCCATGGGGGGTGGGGTTACAATGGAAGGCAGGAACATGAGTGATTTTGGAGATGAGGATACAGCTGGGTGGATAAAATCAACATTGAATGGTAGCTGTGGAGAGGTGGGGCATTGCACAGCACCATGCAGAGGGTGTGAAGCGTAATCGGCCCCATCATCTTTGTCATCATCATCGCAAGCGTCACCCCTAGCATCATCTTCATTGGCCGAGTAAATCTGGGGCTCTGACTCGCAAGGAAGGGCCTCTTCTGCAGTGTTCACTACCAGGGGCCTCTCTGTTGTCAATGATGGTGCAAAATGCTTGTGTATCTTGGTAGGGTCAAAAGGATAGATCCCTGACCCACGGAAGCCTGATTGGGCCTTCTCCTGTGTGGCAGCAGCCTTCCACGCCTTGGCAAATGTTGGCATAAACAGTGCTTTGCCCAGACGTTTACCACCACTCTCCACAGTAATCCTCCGTCCTGCTAGCCTCCAGTAATTCTTCAGGCTTTTAAACAAAGCCTTGTCAGACGGTTGTAGATGGTGAGTGGTGTGAGGTGGGAGGCTGAAGACAATTACATTGTTTTCCTTCATGTATGTCAGAAATTCAACATTGTAAACGTGAGAGGAATGTCCATCAACAAGGAGAAGGTGGGGTCGTGGATCATCTGATGGCAAGCCTTGTACAAACCACTTCCCCCACTTGGTGAACAAATCGGTATTGATCCATCCATTCTCGGATATTTTCAGGTATGTGTTCGGTGGGGCACCAACCATCCATTCCGGCTTAATTCTCTTCCCTTTGAAGATGATCAGTGTCGGCCCATACCCACCAGCAGCATTCATGCTTGCAAGGCAGGTAGTAGTCTCCCCAGCCGTCACCTCATAGCAGTGCTGCCCAGCACTTGAAACCACTTTCAAAGACAAAAAGTGGTCTTGGAGGCCTGTTTCATCACAATTCCATATGTGGCTTGGCACATTCTGCAAACCCAATTTCTGGATCATTTCCTGGTATAGTCGTTCACTATTGGACGGTTAAACATGGCAGCTCTGTTTGACGACAGAGCTTCCAGTTTTTGGATTCGAAGGTCATGGTGGCGGCACAAAAAACCCCTGAACCATTTGTTTCCTGCCAGCGCTTTTTTTTTTTCATTGAAGCCCAGTATTCCCTTTTTATGGGCAAATTGATAAGCCAAGACTTGGATATCATGCTTGCGCAGAGGGAAACCTTGCCTTGCCAACTGATGAATAATTTCTTCAAGCTCATCCTCATCTTTCTTGTTGACTAAGGGCTTCCTCCCTATTGTGTGCTGGCAATGACCTTGCCCTTTGACCCTACGCTGCAGGGTTGATTTTGGCACATTCCAAGCCCTGCCCAGAAGCCTTAATTTGGGGACTCCCCCATTCTCAATGATCCTCTTATACTCTGCAATTGCACTTTCTTCCCTTCCTCACTGTCTTCCCTTTCGTCTTTACCATTGTGGCCTTATATTGTAGAGAGACAGAAGCATGTAGATTATTATGTGCAATTAGTATCAGTCTAGATTCTCATACAATTATATAGAGGCTATACAGAATGGGTTCAACTTTAGTCTAAGTGAATTACATTACATGTAGCAGAATATGTTAGGCTATAGGTGACTATCCTTAGATAGCTTTGTTTATAAACATAAATATACTGATACACTAACATACTAATGTATTGGACTAAGCCCAACACTGTTTATAAGGAGCTTTGAATGCCTATAATTGATGTATAAACTGTGTCTCACTTCATAGTAACTGTTAGGCTACTGTCCCACATTAGGATCATCAGTCAGTCCCACTTTAAGATAGCCCCTATCCTAAAGTGGGACACTTAACAAATTGATTACTATTAAATATTACTGTATATTACACAACAAACTAATTATTATTTGATGTAAAATAACTTAATAAACATATTTATACAAAAAATGAGCATGTTAGTTTGACCAGATTTGATAAAATACCTTAACTAAAGATTCTGCCAAACGCTAAGTCACTGACCTCTTTCTGGACATCACTCAAGGTGCTTCCTGTTTGACAGTAACCCCGCCCTGATTTATGACTGTACAGATATGAAATCATGTGACCTGGATGACATACCAATAGGGCTTTGATTTGGTTATAGTTTTGACAGGATTCATCAGTTTGGGGCAGAGCCACACCCCTTAAACCTTAGGTGTCCCACTTTAGGTTACTGTCCCACTCTAGGGCACTCTACCCTACTGAAAGTCAGTGAATACGACAGATGCACAGCTCACGACTTTATTCAGAGTAGAACCGTTGAACCAGAACAATAGCCTACATTACAGTTATCTCCGCGAGACTGTTTTCGACATCGGTAAGTAAAATATTACCTGTGGTAGTTTTTTTGTGATCAAAAGTTGTTTTTGAGGTATTGTGCAGTAATTATACGAACGTACAGAAGATGAATCGTTACTTTAATATGTCCAAAAGTATGAATGTCATAGGCTAGTTGTCAGCTTTAGAGATAAAAAGGGTTCAAGTGACAGGAGACACTGTCGGGACATTTGTAGCACTCGTTTCAATCAAATAATATGAGAAATAAAGGACTTAGATGAAAATGGCAGAAAAAAAGGAACAAATACGCATCTCGACACAGGCGCACGTCGAAAAACTATAATTTAAGCCCATTTATAGTTTGAGAAATTGTGTGAAATTTCATCCATGACAAGTATAGCAGCTTGTTGTCAGGTGTGTTTCATGAAAAAAAAAAGATTGCAGTGAATGGTTTCTGTTTACAACACACTGTTTAATTTGTCCTACATGCGTGTTTCATTCCCGCCGACACTGAGGGATGATTGTAACAAACGCCACCTTGTATTCAAAGTTAAAAATGAACGTGATTTTTTATCGGATGTGTTCAATTACACCAGTAACTAAATACACGTGTATATTGATGATCATGTGGCAAAATAAATCTAATTTGCTTCACTGTCTTTGAAAATAACCGTTAAGTAAAAAGTGTTTCATTCATCACGCCTCTCCCCTACTCAACACTGAATGTCATTCTCTGGTGGAGCTCAGTAACTGATTTACAGTAGCTTATTGATAATGTTGACTCTGCCAGATTAGGTTAGGAAGTGCTGTCAGAGTCAACATTATCAAGACTGCCAGATTAGGTTAGGAAGTGCTGGCAGAGTCAACATTATCAAGACTGTAAATCAGTTACTAAGCTCCACTGGAGAATGATGTTCAGTGTTGAGTCATTGACTGTCAGATTCATACTCAGGTGTGTTTATCTGTTTTTCCTAAAAAAAGATATGCTGATTGCAATACCATGGGCTAATATGTTCTTCCCACCCACACAGGACACAGTTGTCAGCCCCCCCCCAACACACACACACACACACACACACGGCGCAGCCCCCTGACCACTAGATGTCATCAGAGCCCCCCCTCACTCATGCAGCACACACAAGACCCCTTCCCCACCCACACACACACAGAGCACGCAGGACACAGTTGTCACACAATCACTCACACACATACATTTGAATAAATGGGGTGAAATCATGTAGTTGTTTTTTTTTAGATGTACATATTTATACATATATATTTACATGTCTTTACATATGCCCAGGCCATCCGGACACTGAACACACATCATACTGACTTTGCACACATCCACCCCTCAGCACACACACCCTAACATATTAGACTTCCCCATACACACACACACACACACACACACACACACACACACACACACACACACACGCACACACACATGCAACCACCCCCCTCAAAAAAATAACACATACACACTCAGCACTTCTTCTCACCCACTGACCATCATTGGAGCCACCTGCCTCATCCAGTCAAAAATATGGAAAAGTGAAAATGGTCTAAGAACTCTAAAACAACGTGCGTGTATCTGGTTTACCAGTTAGTTTTTCTCCATCGGTTTGGCTCATTTTTTGAAACTGAGATGACATTCTCAAAACAACATGGACAAATCCCTAAACCAACTTGCAGTTTGTCACAACAGAATGGCATTTCTCATTGCTTTCATCAATTTTTCAAATGCTTTGTACATGTCTCAAGTGTCTAGTGCATCTTTGCAAATGGTTATGTACACTTACCTACAGTTAACACAATCAGCCCACATTTAGCACATTTTCCAAATGAATCGATCTTGCCGATCTATTCCAATTTAGTTGGTTCTCAGTCTAATGGTCATTCTCTTCAAAACATGTCAGCACAACGTCATTGTATAAGTCATCATATGCAGAATAGTCTGCTCAATTGTCAAAATTAGTTAAGGATATAATACAATATAGTATACACTTTTTGGAACATGTCATAAATTCATGATAGTCAGGTGAATAGGTGACAGGTGAAATCAGGTCTTTACTAACGAAGGACGAGTTTCCCACATCGCAGATGTCCAATCTAACAGTTTGTCCATGATGCAGTCTTCCAAGACAATGCCATCTTCCAAAACGTCAACTCCATCAGCATATCGACAATAGACCAGGTACTGAAGAAGAACTAAATGACCATGAAACACTATCTACAGGGGGGCATTCGATAGGAACACGGACAGAGTGAAAGAACTGTGGTACCAGGTAATTTAATTATTTGTTGTTTATCATTGTAGCCTATAACTACACTATGCAGAGGTTCCAATTTTGGGGGGGGGTTCAGTATCCTCTTTACCTTCGGAATCTAGCTTTACAGTATCTGACCACAGAATTTTGCCTAACAACTGTAACAGAACACTGTCATCAGTATTTCTCCCTTCTCTCTGTGTTACAGTAAATACTACCTGCAGTACCTCTGCTTAGGTCTGTACTCCAGGTTTGGAACCACTGCAGAGGGTTATATTGACTTTGTGAAGGACATACTGATGCTGTGTATGACCCATCTATATGACTGAGTTGGTTTTATTTTTATTTTATGTAGAGAATAATGGCATTGGATGAAAATGAAACACCTCACATCCTCTTATTTGTTGATGAGGCTGGTTTCAACCTTGCCAAGGGCCGCAGGCGCGGCCGAAACATCCTTGGCCCACGGGCCACAGTGGACATCCAGGGGTTAGTGAGAGGGAAATATTACAATGTGTGCGGCCACATCTGAAAAGGCCCCACCTACCACAGTTTGTCATTGTGTGAGGCAATGTGAACTTCCACCATGCCATGGTTCACTTAGGGGGCGCCAATGTGCCGATTGCAGTGACATGATACAATTTTGATTTTGATTTTTTTTACAGAATACTGTATACATTTTCCTTTTAGGTTCTCCAATGCATGAAATTTACTTTATGTGTGAATAAAAATAGTTACAATTTCCTTGGTAGAATGAGTGCAGTGTGTGTGGTGTAGCTGTGGTGTAGCCATAATGACAAAATGTCTAACCATTTTGAGTTGCAGCGTTACACAATGCCAAAGGGACAATGCATTTTGGGGGCACTGACTATTTATTTGAGAAGGAAATTTAGTTTTGACACATGGGTAAACTGTTTTGGGAGAGATATGAGCATTTGCAGGTGATCCATGTAGTTGTGCTGAACCATCCAGTTAGTTTTGACAAAAGTACTGAATGAGTGAAAATGAGCCAAAGCAATTGAGAAAAATTACTGTGTAATTTTTATGGTGTTGACTATTTAAATGGGAAATGGATTTTATTTTGAAGAATGAATGAACAGTTTTTGGAGACATATGACATTTTGCTGGTTATCTTTTGCTGGAGTGCAGAACTGTAAGAATGTTTGGCCAAATGACCTTATAGTTATAGGAATGTCATTTCAGTTTCAAGAAATGAGCCAAACCCATGGAGAAAAACTGTAATATGTTTATGGGTGTGTTTTTATGTTTGTGTAGTATAATTGTAGTGTGAAGGTACAACATTGCATCTATAAATTAGCTGTGCATGGACTCTTCTTATTTAACAATAATCTTAAACATGTAACCTAATTGTAGAATATACAAAAGAAACTGATGAGGGAGATTTCACACAGACTCACCTCAAAATATGAAGGCATTTATGGATGGGAGTTTTGGTCGTAAGTGTGTCATAAAAACTGGAGACTATGGAGAAGTGTCTCATTGATGAAATATCTTTAGCAGCATTCAGACACTCCCTGTGATCCTTAAGGAGGACCTAACACCAGCAGAGCTGACAGGTTCATGGAGGAAGAACGAGAAATGGCCTCTGTGTCAAACAAAGGTACACAACCCAACACCAAACCTTTTCTTTCAAATCAATCATACAAAATAAATGTGAGGCAAAGTATTTCACCTTAGAAGTAAACATTTGTTTTGACGTTTGACATGTGTTAACAAGAAGCATATAATCTCAGGAGAGTCACAAAAATCTTTCAAAGATGCACTTGAAATATTTTAATACATTTTGTTGTTTATCTACAACATTTTATTCAGTCTTCAGAGACAAATGAGAAAAGACCAAGTATTTATGTGTCTCCTGTGTGTCTCAGCTAAAGATGGAGGCCATGTTTTGGCTCCTAACATGTCGCACTGTACAGTTCACGACCACCATTTAGTTAGCAACAGTTAATTCTCTTTAACTCTGCTTTGCATCATGGCTACATTGACACCACAAATCTTCATTGAATTTTGCTACCTAAATGCGGTGATGTCTATTATTCCACTTATACCACAGTTGCCACGCTAACATTAGTGCTTATTAGTGATGTGCATAGTATCCCTGTATTTATCTCTCTTCTCTTGTCTCTTGTGTGTCTCTGTAGGGCCCCATGTTGGGGCTTTTACGGAGGGTGTCTCATCAGAAGCTCCGGCTGTCACCATCTCAGCTCAGGGTGGAAGCCATGTTGGGGCTCCTAATGTGATACAGAGTAAAGTGCAGGGGAACATCACCACCATCTCAAACCATCATTATTACAGACCTATAAGGGAAACCTGCCACAGTCTCTCAGGTGTGTGGGATAATGTCAGAATTTAGCAAGGCCATGGTAATAAAGCATAAGTGCCTAAAACGCAAACACTGTATACAGTGATATAACTGCTTCCAACATTTCATATTGTGTTTGTTGGTGGGAGGACATTGTGATAGATTGTGTCAAAGGAAGGGCATAATTATTTTAATTCCTCTTTACTTGTGACTTTCCCTTTGCACTGTGGGAAGAACTCTTTGGAGAGTGTCGAGTCCAAATAATAACTGACGTTCAGAAAAATCTGTGATTCTGTTATTGAATCTGTTATTGTCATTGAACAGTTGCCTGTACTATGAAATTAGACAGCAAGACCACAAAGGTGCAAGGTGAACATGTCAAAGTGTCAGGTGCAGGAAGAAACGAAAGAAGGGCGTATACAAGGACATATATGGGCTTTGTATGAAGACTGTGAATATAAATATCTATGAGGTAATCAACAAAAGTAATGTGAGTCGAAATTTGACATCATTTCACAACATGACTATTTGAAGAGCAGTATCAGTGTTCTGGTGTTTAAAGTTCTGACTGTCCATGTGGAAATGCATACAGTAATCATCTGCATAACCATAACACAAATACAAATAATGCAAATACGTAAAGCACAAGAAGATGTGTACATTACAATAATTCAGTCTGCTCAGTCTAGAACACATGCTCATACTGCCAAATTTTACAAACAAACAAGTTTCATGATGAAGATCCAACTGTTTCTCTAAATTAATCAGAGATGTACCAACAGGTCAACAGGGGGTGTAACCCTTAGACACACCCTAAATTAATATGTATTGAGCAACTGTATATGAAAATGGTCTTTTGTTACAACTTGGCTCCAGTGGGGGTCTCCTTGCAGGTGTCAAACAACTATATGTTAATTGCAGGGATGCAACAGTCCTTGAGACGGACAAATGAATGGGACAAACAATCAAGCTCACAGTACACAAAAAATCATCTCGCCTCTTAAGGCAGAGGCAGACATATTGCCAGTAGTTAGGAAACTGTCTTACAAAGCTCTGATTTTGGTAGTAAGAGTTATAAGAATACAAAATTAGCCTGGCTATCACGACTTGTCAATGCCCTGCAAGCATTGGCCTGGCCAAGTTGTGTTGTAAACCCATTTCTCAGAGGGCGGGCTTAACCCGCCTCTTTCAAATGCGTCTGTTTGCTACTGGACGAAGCTTCAATCAATCACACCCCTCTGTCCTCTGACGTATGCGAGATGACCACAACAACAAGGTTCTCACAAAGCCCCACTGCCTTGGCTACCAGCGGGGCTAACTGATAAATCAAACTTTTACCGAAGCTGGTCGGTAGCATTGCGAAAACGTCCTTTCCTGCAATAAATGCTTCATCGGCTGCCCTTTGCTCTATTTTCAGAGAGAATTTCCCTTTGAATTCTTCCAAAACAGCAGCTACAGCTACATTGAAATCTTGCTGTTGCTCCACGTTTGCCATGTTGACAGTGACTGTGGTAGATTTCCGGTTGCTAAACTACCCCGTCATTGCCTTTTTGAAATGCTTGATTTCTGTGCAAAAGTAGAAGTGGTGTAGACAGGCAGCTTGGCCAGACTTACTTGTAGCCTACGTGAAATTCAAATGCAGCGTCACAGGAAGTATGGGCGCGCCCAGGCTAATACAAAATAACTTAGGAATACAAAATAATAATAAAGAAATGTGTTAACAGTAATGTACAACATCATTATCATTATTATTCAGATTCCTTCAGAAGGACCGGTTAAATTACACTCAGCCATAAGTTCTCAATGATATGGCATTCAAATACTTCGATTCACAAAATAGGCTATAGAGGCAAAATTTGGGCTGTTACTACTGCTGGATAATTTGGTAATCGTGTTTGGAGTTCTTTTACAGTTTCACTTTACAGCATAGTCTTCTTCACCAGTTCTGATGTAGACTACTCCCTACACATTTAGATACACCAGTGATGGCAATTTATTCGTTATTTGAACACTGATCCAAGTTTCGTGATGATTGATCGTTGTTTTTAGACATTAAGCTAGGTTAAGATTTTTTAATGTTAAGGTTTTTAAGAAGGTAATTTGTTTCATATATCCTCCTTTAACACTCTGCAGGTACTGGGAATTCGGCTCCAACAAAACCCACACAGGAAGCAGGTGAGTGGCAGGCAAGGCCAAGGGGGGTAATAGACCTCTGGCATCATGAGATCAGAAACAGCCAGCAGCACTTTTATGATTACCAGTGCAAAGCAGACTTTCTATACCATTGTCTTTTTGTCAGTTCTTGTGAGTGTAACAGAGGTCCTTTCCCTCCACTCTGCGTTGTGTTTTCAAGAAGGGACCGTCACACCGACCTGTGTTTAGTGCTCTTTATTGCTGTGTCAGAAATCAAAATAAAAGAAAAAAATCAGGCAGGAAGTCAGACGTATCACTCCTCCTCTGACTCCTCACAGTCACAAAAGAGAGCACAACATCACCAAGAAAATTATCAAAACAAACAACAAAATACCGTGGCATACCTGTGTCAGAAATCAAAATAAAAGAAAACAATCAGGCAGGAAGTCAGACGTATCACTCCTCCTGCCAAACACACACAAGCCACAAATTACTAGTCACGAATAATCCTCACACAACTGAACTAGTGGGCAATAGCACACCTCGCCTGCAGCAACGCTAGGTAGCGAGAGCAAATACTCGTGTTGTTAAAAAGCCCATAACAATGACCCACCATCACTTATACATAATATTCAACACACACATATCGAGGGACTATTACATGTGTTACAAAATGACGTGGGCCATAAAAAAACAGAAAATCCAAACACAATACAAACTTCAATACAGTGCCACATACCTCTGACTCCTCACAGTCACAAAAGAGGCAGAGGTGGATGCAATGCTAAAAGTTAAAGGGGTCCCATCGTGGGAAAACCACACCCCTACTGTACCCTAACAACGCAGGTTACATTGCATGGAGACATGGAACACCGTTGCGTGGAATAAATTCAGGGAAGCAATCTAACCCTGCTACATGAGGTTGGTTGGATTATTGGCTATGTAATATAGCCTAACACCATTATATAGAGTACAACCTACATCACGCTGCCTCTTTTTACCTTTCTCTTGAGTCTGTATATTTGTAGCTTGCATTTCATTAACTTAGTCTTAACTCTTATAGTGCACAGTGCCAAGTAGTCTGGTATGCAGTAGCCTACAACAGGTAAATAAAAAAACATACAGTAGCTATACCCTAATTGCACATGCCAACAAAGCCAGCAGAATACAAAACACTCAAATACCCTAGGCTATAGAAGGCATGTCAAAACTTTATCAGTTGGTAGGCTGTGCCCATTAGAGAAAACTAAGCAATACACTAAAACCCCTTTTATCCAGAGCTTCATGGTGGGGTATAACTCAAAACCTCTTCTGGCAATGTCAGAGTGCGTGCTTAACCAACATGAACAATCCCTCTTTGTGTCATCCACACCATTATCATATTTGTCATATTTTGTGTCAATACAAGGCTAACATATGTAGACTTTCCAAGTAAATTTGTAACCTTTACAGTGGCATATTTGGCATCAAGCTTTAACAACAGTAGATCAGCTTTTAACTGTGCGTCTGTCTCAGACAGAAGGTCCTCCTCTATCAGCTGCAGTATTGGAATGAGCTGGTTGCATAGGACAGCACATCTGTGACGCTGCTTACCCTTTTCAGTCCATTGATCAAAGCCTTTAGGACATCGAAGGCCTGTCATGTTAAGGATACCAAGGTCTTTCTGTCATAACTTGATGAATAGGCCTGCACAATGATCTGATCTGTTGTACAGATCCCTGAGATGAGTCTGAGATGTTTCTTACAACAACAACAATAATAATAATAATAATAATAATAATAATAATAATAATTTTTATTTAGTTGGATTTGCCAGCTCACTTTTATCACTTGGCAGAAACAAAAATGCTCTCCAACAGTATCTGAGGCATTTTTGAGCAATTCCGCCCTGTCCCTTTTTTTTAGTCACCATCCCTCACATCCTAGGCCTACTGGCTACTGTTCATTGTTCTTGGACCACATTCTGCCACCCATACAAAACATATTGCCATTATTTTTTGTAGCGCAGTAAACAATATTTTCACCAGACTGCCAAGCGAGGCCGGCTCTAAGCAGGGGCAAGAGGGGGCATCGCCCCCTTAAATAAACGTCTGCCTTTTAATACTGAAAAACTGACAATGAAATTAAGATCATTCACTGCAGGATTTATTAAACAACCGGATGGCTACTGTTGGCAAACCAGCTTAGCAAAGTCTGCTCGTCAGCTGCGTAGCAGTCTAACCTTACTGAACAAAAACAAAAAAATGCACCTTGCAAGTCACATCTCTTGCATTGTCCAATAAATAGCCTTCTCAAGGTGTTTTGATTATATTTTCTATGTAATTAATAAATATTTCAAAAGTATCCACATCTGCACTAGCAATTTGATTTCCTAGCATCTTGCATAGAATCAAAGTTAGAACATAACTTTCTTTCACGTTAAAATGTTGAGGGGAAGTGACAGGCGCCTAATTAGACCTTAGCCTACACACATCAAATACTACATATGTGAGTGCAGGTGACTCACTAGCCGTGAACCTCGGAAGTATTTTTAGACGCGCACACAACAGAAAATAAACAAGTCTTGAATCCAAATCTTGAGTTTGATGTCTTTCTTTACTAAACTTAAAATCATACAAAAACAAAAGATGAATCCCTAACTTCTAAATAAATGTCTCTGATTGTGCAGCGGTCAAAAGACTGTGATGCTTCTATGGCTCGCGGCTTCTGTTCTGGCATGTTCTTCTTGCGTCCTGACGGTGTATTAAACCAATAGCCAATCAAAATGCACCACAGTATCTAGGTAAAACTCAATATTTCTAAATAAATTCCTATTATCACTAAATATGCATACAATAATTCTTATATTCTTAAATTAACTTATATTCTGTAAAAGTATTAATGAAGTATAAATTCTAAACATAAAATTTAAATCTAGTAACACATTTTCCATCAAAACATAAAAATGGCTCTAACAACATAATTGCATTATTATGACCGCCGCTAGCGAAAGCGGTCATTATAGTTTGCCAGGACACTGTAACTCTGGGGGAGATGAATCTTTGTAGGCATGTAGCCTTAGAAGTCGACGCCCACTTCCAACAAAAAGAATTTCCGTGAAATTTTAACATTGTGAAAGTGAAACCAAACGAACTCTTGTCTGAGGCCGTTCATGTGAATCTCACCAAATGTGGTACATGTCATCTACAGACAATGATGACAAAACGTTATCAAAGGATTTGTCTTGAGATAAACCGTTTAAAAGTTGCATGTCAATGAAAATTTTAAACATAGCTTAAAATTCTTCCAAAGTCCATATCTTGGCTTCTACTTCCTCCAATGTTGTGAAAATTGACATGCCACCTCTAAACAGCTTTCTGTTCATGTGCATCAAATTTTGTGATATTTTGTCAAAGGGGACAATGTTTTTTGTCGAAGCTAGGGGTCCAAAAACAGGTTTTTTTTTAAAAACTCATCAACATTTTTTCCCAAGACAGTGATTCTGTGGTAGTATGTCGGGGTTACAAAGACGCATTGACCCAGCCCATAAACTGTCACTTGAAGCATGGCGCCACCTAGTGATAGGGGTAAATGCAAAAATTGGGATTTTGTATTGCCAATGTCTTGGACTGGGAAGGTGGGAACTGCACAAAATATGTCATGCACAATCAGCACAAAGACCTCTAAAAGCAGAGCACATACCATACAATTTGGCCCATAGGGGGCACTGTAATTGTACAAAATGTCATTTTGCCTATTATCTAGAGAACAGTAATGTTTACAAGCAGTTCTTTTTTGTCGTGAAATCTATTGAACCTCCCACATTGAAAACACTGGTCGACGCCCACTTCCAACAAAAAGAATTTCCGTGAAATTTTAACATTGTGAAAGCGAAACCAAATGAACTTGTCATAGGCCGTTCACATGAATCTCACCAAATTTGGTACATGTCATCTACAGACAATGCTGACAAAAAGTTATCAAAGGATTTGTCTTGAGATAAATTGTTTAAAAGTTGCTCCAATGTTGTGAAAATTGACATGCCACCTCTAAACAGCTTTCTGTTCATGTGCATCAAATTTTGTGATATTTTGTCAAAGGGGACGATGTTTTTTGTTGAAGCTAGGGGTCCAAAAACAGGGTTTTTTTAACAGGGTCCATATCTCGGCTTCTAATTGCTCAGATTTGGTCAAAGTTGACATGACAACTCTGAACAGCTTTCTTTTCATGTGCACCAAATTTTGTGACATTTCATCACATGGTGCAATGTTTCCGGTCAAAGCTAGGTGTACAAAAACAGTTTTTGTTAAATAACTTATCAAACATTTTGCCCAAGACAATGATTTTGTGTTAGTAAGCCAGTGTTAAAGAGCCGTATCAACCCATCCTATAAACACTCACTTGAAGAAATAGCGCCACCTAGTGATATAGTTAAATGCAAAAATAGACATTTTGCATTGCCAATATCTTGGACCAAGGAGGTGGGAACTACACAAAATACACACAAACACACAGAATGTCATTCCTTCAAAACCCACATCCATGCCTACTTCCAGCAAATCATTTCCACACAAACTCTCACCTCACAACACTGACCTACCACAAACTCACCATACCTATGATTCCCACACTTCAATACACTGCGGCGGTCATACCATGTACCGCTATGCGGTACATCTAGTTTGTAAATGACATCCTAAATAACAGTTCATTTTTAATATATGTGTCTTTGTAAAGCACATTTTTTCTGCTGTCCTTTCACTTACAGGCATAAAATTTAGCTATCTAACAACCCGTTAAAATGCACCAGAATGCTGGACTGGAGGCATTGAATATCAGTGTGAAATTCATTACATTTGGTTAGAAAGCATAAAAGAAACTAACCATAGTATAACACTAGCTGTTGCTGCCCTACCAAAACATTGTTACTATAAGCATGGAAAAAAGTGCTGGAGCATGATGTATACATGATGTCCCCCTTACATTTATGACTGCCCCCTTATATATGCCTGCCTAGAACTGGCCCTGCTGCCAAGCCTACAAATGACAATGTTACCATAAATTTAGCAATATACTCAAAAATGTGGAGAAATCAAAAATTTAAGATAGTGTCTGCCTTAAAGGTTAAATTCTGCCTAGTGTTATTAGAGGTAACACAAACTAATCATATGTATATCTATTGTTTCATTCTGAAAAAAAATGTTTCTAAGTACAGTATACAGTATATATTGTATAATATATGTGTACTAATATAATGCAAGGATGAGCCTGATAAAGAAGTGAAAGGACATGCCTGCAGTCATGTTAACACTGCTCAAATGGGGGTATTAGTGTGTATGTGTGTGGGGTGGTGGTGTTGATAGATTAGATAAATAGATGGTGCACAAATCTTAAGCAGACAGCAGTTAATGTCTTCTGAACCTTTTTTTTCAGATGATGCAATTGTACAAGAAGTGAAAGAAAAATACAAAGCAAAGATGAGAGACACTTGTGGCAAGATTTATGAATGCTTTGATGAGAAGTGGAACGAAGCCCACCTTAGTAAGATCTACACTGAACTCTGCATCACAGAGGGAGAGAGTGAAGGTGTTAACACACAACATGAGGTACACAGGACGGAAATGCACTCAAAATCTCAAAGGACAAATGAAAGAAAGACCAACTGCACTGACATCTTTAAGCGCTTAATGGAAGATGAACAAATCAGAATTGTGATGACCACTGGCATTGCTGGCAGTGGTAAATCAGTGTGTGTGCAAAAGTTCCTTCTAGACTGGGCAGAAGGAAAGTCAAATCAGAATGTCGATTTTGTTTTTTCACTTCCTTTGCAGCAACTAAATTTGATGCACGGTGCATACACTCTTTCTCAAGTTCTTCTTCATTTTTACCCTACACTGGATGAAAAAGTCATTAATCCAGACATGTTAGGTAAACTGAAGATTATACTGATCTTTGATGGCCTGGATGAGAGTAAATGTCTCCTGAAAGTTGAACGGAGCTTGAACATGTCTAAGCTGCAGCAGACTGCATCAGTGGATGTTCTTATGAGCAACCTTATCAAGGGCAACATTCTGTCTTCTGCTCACATTTGGATAACCTCCCGCCCAGCAGCTGTGAAACAGATCCCTTCAAAATACATAGACCAGTGGACAGATGTGCAAGGGTTCAATGACCAACAGAAAGATGAATACTTCAGGAAGAAGATTGAGAATCGAAATGAAGCTGATAGAGCCATTAACTATGTGAAAAGGTCAAAATGCCTGTACATCATGTGCCACATCCCCATCTTCTGCTGGATCTTGGCTACTGTCCTTCTGGGAGTGCTACATCAAAGTGGCACAACCCGCTTACCTCAAACTCTGACTGAAGTTTACATCAACTTTCTCATTATTCAGACAAACAGGAAACACCATAAGTATGACGAAGACATTAAACGTGATGCCTATACACTTCTTAAGTGCAACAGTGAAGTTATTATAAAATTATCTCAACTAGCATACAAAGAACTGGAAAACCATAAAGGATCTTTCAACGAGAAGAGTTTAGAAGAATGTGGTATTGATGTGAATGACCTATCATTGTACTCTGGGTTATGCACTGAATCCTACAAGGTTAAGAATAACATCTGTCAACAGAAAGTGTTTTGCTTTGTGCATCTGAGCATTCAAGAGTTTCTGGCCGCTTTATTTGTGTTTCACTCCTTTTTGAATAAGAACACAAAGGCCCTGCAGCTTTTTATCGCACAAAGAGTGGAAGACACAGCTACAGTCATGCAGGGTCCCAACTCTGACAAGAACAACTCATTTAAACCAAAATCATTCTTGTCAAGAGTAGGAAAAGGTCTGACTGGCTGTTTCAGGACAGCCTCGAGAGATGCTTCTGCAGAGGACGAATGTCAACAAACCCAAAATGGAGAAGGAAAGTGTGGGCAGCTTTCATTGGCTGATCTGTTCCAAACTGCAATACGGAGATCATTGCAAAGTGAGACTGGACACCTGGATCTTTTTCTTCGCTTTCTCTTTGGCATCTCACTGGATTCCAACCAGGAACTCTTAGAAGGCATTCTGGCACAACGAGAGAGCAGCTCGGATGCTATGAAAAAAACAGGCCAATACATTAAGCAAATTCTATGTGAAGACACCAAGTCCACTGAAAGATGCATGAATCTCTTACTCTGTCTGTTGGAGATGAAAGACAGCTCCCTTCATGATGAGATTCAACAGTACATAACCTCAGACAAGGAGCTCTCACCAATGCAGTGCTCAACACTGGCTTACATGCTCCTGGTGTCAGATGAAGCACTAGAAGAGTTCGACCTAAGCAAATACAAGACAACAAGTGAGGGACATAAGAGACTGCTGGTTGTACTGAGGTTTTGCAGGAGAGCAAGGTGAGTTTAAATGTCAGCATTTTTTAATGCTCATCACATCTTCATCTAAAAAACTCCTACTAATCCATTGCGTAGTATAGCCACTTAATGAATAAAGAGAATATTTTTGGAAGAAAAATGAAAGCAAATTCAGCATGTTAAAATGGGTGTTTTACATTAAGATCTGAAACCTTGCACTTATGTATGACTCAACGTATAAAGATTTGCATGTCTGACATGCAATCGTATGCACATATAATTTGCATTTCACAAATATGTTTTTGTATAAAATTGTTTTCCTATGATCCTATGATCCTATGTCCTCTCACCCCCTCCCCTCACACACTTTTGCCCCATTCCACCTTTGACCCCCAACAGACAAGACATAGCTCTCACACCCCCCCCCCCCCACACACACACACAGCACTGCCCCCCAATCACAGAGAGGTCTTCAATATGCCCCCCTGCTCCTGTTTGCTGAACCCCACATGTTTGCCCCATGCCCACTTCAGCATTTTTTATAGCGTTTTATAGCCTTGGTCCGCCCATACTTTCTGTGACTCTGCATTTGCATTTCGCATGCAAGGAAGTCTGGCCAAGCTGCCTCTCTACACCATTTCTACCTTTGCACAGAAATGGGGACCTATGATATTCTATTATTGCAAAAAGGCAATGACACGGTAGTTTAACGACCAGAAATCTACCTCAGTCACTGTCAACATGGTGCCCGTTGAGCAGCTGTACCTGCTGTTTTGGGAGAATTAGAAGAAGAGAAGTTCTCTCTGATAATAGAGCAAAGGGCAGCCCTTAAAGCATTTTTTGCAGGAAAGGATTTTTTCGCAATGCTACTGACCAGCTTCTGGTAGTTTAGTGACCAGAAATCTACCTCAGTCAGTAGGCTCATTTGGGTGAGGGTAAATGTTTGCAAACGCATGTAGCTGCATGTAGTCAGCAATGCATTGTGGGCTGAAAATGTTGCATGATGGTTAGACTTTGTGTCAGAGTTGCCAGAAAGGCGTGGCGATGTCACAAAAACGTCACAAGGTCAGATGACCTAAAAACCCACATGAGTTAAACGCATGTAGCCGCATGTAGACAAATCGTGCAAGCGCTTGCAGTTGCTTTCCCACGGCTACAATCATCTAACTAACGCCTCCGTGGTGACACAACTTTGCCCTGGATGGTTTAAAGTTCATTGACGTCTGGACACGTATGTTGTGTAGCGCTCTGTCACGGAACTTCTCATCTTATATGTACGTTATTTTAGTCCAGTTTGAAGACATATCTTTTCTCTCTCTTCTTAGCTTGTTCTGGGGCGTGTGTCTGATGCTGTCAAGCTCAATCTTTTATTTATTTATGTATTTGTTAATCTCGTTTTTATTTTATTGCTTTGTGTCAGTAGGCTATACCTATTAATGGTCTTTGGGTTATGGTTTTGTCGTGTTATTTTTCATCCTTGTGTTGTGCAGCACTTTGGGACATCTCTGTTGTTTTGTTTAAATGTGCTATTAAAAAAAAGACTCGACTTGACTTGAAGTCTCAATGCACCCTACTACAACCGCCCGCCCCCTCCTTGTCCCCCAGACACAACACATGACCTCTCCGTCATCTACTACGAAGATCAGGTGGTACAAACACAAGACTTGTGTCCGACTTGACCGAAGCCCGCCCATGCTGCGAGGCGGAGTTCTTGCTGATGTATGTAGACAAACTCAGACAAATGCAAACAGACCGGTTTGTCACTCGAACGCAGCTACTGTCAACATTGCGAACGTGGAGCAACAGCAAGATTTCAATGCAGCTGTAGCTGCTGTTTTGGAATAATTCAAAGGAAAGTTCTGTCTGAAGATAAAGCAAAGGGCAGCCCTTGAAGCATTTTTTGCAGGAAAGGATGTTTTCGTAATGCTACTGACCAGCTTCTGGTAGTTTAGTGACCAGAAATCTACCTCAGTCAGTAGGCTCATTCGGGTGAGGGTAAATGTTTGCAAACGCATGTAGCTGCACCAGGTAAAAGTTTGATTTATTAGTTAGCCCCGCTGATAGCCAAGTCAATGGGGCTTTGCGAGAACCCTGTTGTTGTAGTCATTTTGCATACGTCAGAGGACAGAGGGGTGTGATTGGTTGAAACTTCGTTCAGTAGCAAACAGAGGCATTTGAAAGCGGCGGGTTAAGCCCGCCCTCTGAGAAACACAGCTTGGCAAGACCAATGCCCACAGAGCACTGAGAAGTCGCAATAGCCAGGCTACAGTTTTAGACTAATGATCACCAATTTCACTGCATGTCCTACTCTACCCAATATGTCTATGCATGTGACAATAAACCATCCCTGTATCCTTGCCTACATAGAAACTGAGACTTCATGACTCGTGTAGCGCCCTCGTCCTCCATCTCTCTAGCCTTTTTGTTCAATCTATTATTTTGTTTGCAGCTGCATTTTTATCTACTACATAATGATGCAAGTTTACTAGCTCCAGATACATGTAAATAACTGTGTACTCTTTGGCTTTCTTCAGTGTGCTGACAGTATTTCTGATAGGGACAGAGAAGCATAGGCAGCAAATCGAGTTACTGAAATAAACTATATAACAATGTGAAAATGGGTGGAGAGACAGTGGCCTGGTAAACTAGCCCGTCATACTTCACTTCATTTTGCACAGAGGAGGTGGAGGTGTGGACTCTGCTGAAATTCTAAAACAATTGGAGATGCCTTTACCCCAGTCATTAACGCCTTGTGACGTTAGTTGTCTGGAAACTAACGGATTAACAACTGACAGAGCAAGATGGAAGATTAAAATTTTCCTGAACCCCATGGGAAGTAGGGCCACGATGTCTCTTCCACAAATGAAACTCCTTAAACATTGTTCTTGCTCTGACTTTAATTCTTTGATATTCCAAAGCATTGCCACAACAGACTGAATGGCCTTGCTTACTTTGTTCTTAGCTGCCATTGCTGAGCTACATTCACAGATAGACTACAAGTGAAATGTAGCTCACACAATGATATTCATCGCTCACAAACACACCCTGTGTCTGCTGATTGGCTAGGATTGAGTCTGCCTACAACCGACCCTTTCAATGAGACCTACACTGGACAAAACGATGTGAAGTATGAGGGGCTGGTTTACCAGGCTAACTTACCACCTGCTTCCGCTCTGTTTCATTGTCTTGTAATCATTGGTATAGTTTACACATGGGATGTAGGTATTTAAAACCCTACCTTAGCTTTGCTAAGTGTTTGTAAATCCTTGTGTTTCCCAAGCTTTACATTTTGTATTGATTTTGCTGAGACTGTGCTTTTGTGGATTACATTTTTTAGGAAGTTTCTGCATTTTTCTCCATCTGTACTCATGCCAACTGAGACTTTTGATTTCAGCTTTGGATCATTGTTATTACATGATCATTTTGTGTTTTCATTCTTTCTTGCAGACTTGCTGACTGTTACTTCACTGCTAAGTCCTGTGAGATTGTATCTTCAGTGCTACAGTCACCAAACTCCCTGACTGATCTGGACCTGAGTAACAATGACCTGGGAGATTCTGGAGTTCAGGTTCTATCTAAGGGACTGTCCAGTCCCCATTGCAAACTGCAGACATTAAGGTTGGTGACATTTCTGGTGCTTCCGCTCAATTTACTCATTTAGCTCCTCCACTGGTCAGCGAGCTGTCCATAGGCTTCAGTTTGCAATCTTGATCTTGATTTTTGTGGGCTAATCAGCGAACAGAGCAATGGCGTTGAACTTGAGCGTTCAAACTTGAGTTTCCAGTTTAGTTTGAGCTGCACTCAATGATGAGATGGATATAGGCGAAGTAAACATTCTGTGTTGACAACAACTCCCGAAATTGAAGTGCTAAACCAGAACAAGACGAATGCTTCAAATCTAATTCAAATTTTATCGAGGGGACATTTTTGACCTTCTTCCTATGGATTTTGGTAAAAGTTTCATGTGTCACACAAAATGTGCCACACAATTGTACTTAATCAACTGAAGTCTTCTCTGCAATGTCATTTTTTTCACCTTAAAAATACAAAATGAAATTGGTTTAAAATCTGTGCACATGGGCACAGTGAAATGTATTTAACATAATCAAAACCTGGTGACTAGCCAGGTAGGCCTACATCAAGACGGTACTATGGCTTTATGACAGACAATAATTCATAACTATTTTTAAATTACCATTTTGTTAATGTTTCTTGCAGACTTGCTGAGTGTAAAGTCACAGTTAGGACTTGTGAGATTTTGGCTTCAGTTCTACAGTCACCAAACTCTCTGCTACAGCTAGACCTGAGTAACAATGGCCTTGGAGATTCTGGGGTTGATCTTCTCTCTAAGGGTCTCTCAAGTCCTCACTGCAAACTGCAGACATTGAGGTTTGTGACATCTCAAACTGTTTATATAATCTCAAAGTTCTCAAAGTGTTTGATTATGTATATTAGCTATGGTAGCATAGCATGAATCACACATAGTTATGAACACTTTATTGTACAGTTTCTTTTGTAGTGTATCTACATGTAACAGCATGTAATATTATATCCTTGCCTTGTACATACCTAACCCTAACCCTAAGGTTACACGCTTTGTTACTCTCTATCTAATTGATATAACAGGGACAGTAAAATAAAGTGTTACCAGAAATACCATCAAACACCTTTTTGTCTTATGTCAATGTATTGTGGAACCTTTTTAAGGATTTTACCTGTTACTCTTCTGTCTGTGATATTTTCCCATACAGATTAAGCATATGGAAACTCAGTGATAAGTCCTGTGAGACTGTGGCCTGTATTCTTCAGTCACCAAACCCCCTGACAGAGCTGGACCTGAGCAACAATGACCTGGGAGATTCTGGAGTTGATCTTCTCTCTAAGGGGCTGTCCAGTCCGCACTGCAAACTGAAAGTAGTTAGGTTGGTTACATGACACAAACTTTGTAATTACTGACAACAATGTTCATCTGTTTCTTAAACACTGGCATGCACCTAATTGCAGAATAGTGACATCTGTGTTTTAATTGGTTAAATAAATCATATGTCAGAAACCTACAGCTTTACAATAGGAAATCCAGGAAATCCATTACTTTGTAATCCAGCTATTATATAAAATAACATAAATAACTTTCTTCCAATAATGAGCATTTTACTATGTACTCCTAAAAAGTAATTCTTGCATACACCTAGGTATGTTGATTTTTCTGATTTGTTTTAATTGTAATTGAGACAGTTTGTGTAATTTATGTAAGATAAGGTAGATAAGGAGATAATTGTTCTTCTCCACAGAAAGACCCCATTATTGTAGTTAAAGGAAAATTTGTAATTGCTAAAACGTCAACTGGAGAGAGCATCAGAGCAGAAACATTGAACTCACTTTAGACACTGGCAATTATATATTAATGCTGACTGTTGTGACTGACAATCCCTACAGTCTAAATTACATTTTATTCATTTCTTTTCTCTAAACCTTTTTTTCATACTACATTACAGACTTGCTGGCTGTGAACTTACAGATAAATCGTGTGAGATTGTGGCCTCTGCTCTTCAGTCATCAAACTTGCTGACAGAGCTGGACCTAAGTCTCAATGACCTGAACGATTCTGGAGTTCAGCTTGTCTCTAAGGGGCTGTCCAGTCCTCACTGCAAACTTCAGGCATTAAGGTGAATGTTCATTATTGTTTATTAAGCCTGGTAATAATCTGAAATCTTGCCCACATTTTAGAAGCTATGACTGCAATGTGATTAAAATGTCTGTCAGTCTCTTTAATTATTTTTTCTGCCTCACCCAGGCTCAGACAGGAACGGACCCAAGTGCGTTACGTAACCAAAGGACTTTTATCAGGGTTTCAGGGGAAAACAGGGACTGAGTCAGGGAGCCTAAGAGGGCAGATTGGAAGTGGGGAATGGCGTGGTCGTAGACGAGCTGGGTAAGGTAGCTGGGACAGGAGAGCAGAGCGTTGTCAGGGGCGAGCCAAGTCATGTTGCCGGGACTGGAGAGCAGGGCGGCTCCAGGAATGAGCCGAGTCAAACCACTGGGACAGGAGAGCCAAACGTAGTCAGGGATGAGCTGAGTCCAACCACCAAGGGACCGATCCAAGGAGTCGGGAGAAAACACTGGGAAGCAGGGCTCACAAAACAGGCAGACGATAGATGGGAACAAAACTACGAGGAACAGGTTACGGGGAACGAGACAGACAAGGTCAAATACAGAAGTCAGGAGTCTAAGCGCTTGCCGTGGAGAAACACACCGTGGTTAGCAGACGAACTGACAAGGAGGGAGTGAAACGTGAGGGTTTAAATAGTGGGGCAGTGCAGGTGAGAGTGATGATGAGATAAGGGAAAAATGAGGAAATGCAGGTGCAGGGTATGATCACAAAGACGGAGGCGAGAGGGGAAACAGGTGAGGGGAATTAGCGCGGCAGTGTGAGCAGAGCGGAGTGTAGAGTGAATAATTGAAACCGATAATGTGATTAGGGGAAAATAGTGGTGGCAAAGAAAAATACAGTGCTACCAGAAAACCCGAAGGAACACCGTGACACTCTCTGGTTGTCTCATCTCAGAAGAGCGTTGTAGATTACATCTTTAGCTTATTGTGGCATTGGCGTTATGACTTACAGCCCTTACAAACAGTCTATATGACATTTTATTTATCACAGACTTGCTGGCTGTGAACTTACACGTAAGTCTTGTGAGATTGTGGCCAGTGTTCTTCAGTCATCAAACTCCTTGACAGACCTCGACCTGTGTAACAATGACCTGGGAGATTCTGGAGTTCTGCTTCTCTCTAAGGGACTGTCTAGTACCCACTGCAAACTTCAGAAATTAAGGTTTGTTGCCTGAGTTTGTGACTCTTCACAATTCTGAAATCTAGGCTGTTTTTTTTGTTTATCAAATTAGCTGACCTGTTATTTGTCTGTCAGTATAAACATGTAAACGTGTAAACTTAATGGTACATGTTGTGAGATTGTTGCCTGTATTTTGAAAGAAGGAAATTCCCTAACAAAGCTGGATTTGAGCAACCTGAAAGATTCTGGAGTTTAGCTTATGTCTAGGTGGCTGTCTGAGACCGTTTGATCTGTGTGGGATAAATAAAAATAAATATTTTGTCCTCCACGCAAAGGCCTTGTTATTGTTAAATGAATGTTGGTAATTGCTAAAATGTAAACTGGAGAAAGCATCAGGGCAGAGCAATTGAACAAACTCTTTTTAAAACATTGCTCATGACATCTTTAGCCTACTGTGGCATTTGCATTATGACTGACAGTCCTTACAAACAGTCTACATGACTTTTTTATTATTATTATTTTCATACTCTATCACAGACTTGCTGGCTGTGAACTTACAGATAAGTCGTGTGAGATTGTGGCCTCTGCTCTTCAGTCATCAAACTCGCTGACAGAGCTGGACCTAAGTCTCAATGACCTGAACGATTCTGGAGTTCAGCTTGTCTCTAAGGGGCTGTCCAGTCCTCAATGCAAACTTCAGACATTAAGGTGAATGTTCATTATTGTTTATTAAGCCTGGTAACAGTCCAAAGCCTGGTAACAGGTCTCAAATTAACAATTTGAAATCTTGCCCTACATTTCAGAAGCTATGACTGCAATGTGACTAAAATGTCTCTCAGTCTCTGTAATTCATTTTGCTGCCTCATCCAGGCTCTCTGGTTGTCTCATCTCAGATTACATCTTTAGCATTTTGTGGCATTGGTGTTATGACTTACAATCTACATGACATTTTATTTATCACAGACTTGCTGGCTGTGAACTTACACATAAGTCGTATGAGATTGTGGCCAGTGTTCTTCAGTCATCAAACTCCTTGACAGACCTGGACCTGTGTAACAATGACCTGGGAGATTCTGGGGTTCAGCTTCTCTCTAAGGGACTGTCTAGTACCAACTGCAAACTTTGGAAATTAAGGTTTGTTGGTATTGACAAATTATTTGCTAATTCTGTTTACAGTTCCTACAACAACAAATCTAAAAGCCATAAGTACATTGTGATTAAAATGTCTCTACAATCATTTTTTTCTTCCTCTTCCAGGCTTTCTGGTTGTCTCATCTCAGAGAAGGGTTGTACGTTTCTGGCTGAAGCTCTTACTTTAAACCCCTACCACCTAAAAGAGCTGGATCTGAGCTACAACCATCCTGGAGAACCAGGACTGAAGCTGTTACGCGCTAGACTAGCAGACACTCGCTGTGAA
Source organism: Setipinna tenuifilis (assembly GCA_030347295.1). Classification (NCBI taxonomy): domain Eukaryota; kingdom Metazoa; phylum Chordata; class Actinopteri; order Clupeiformes; family Engraulidae; genus Setipinna; species Setipinna tenuifilis. The sequence continues at coordinate 44,777,199 of CM059265.1, forward strand.
ATTAAGTATGTACACTGACACTTGTACAGTTCACCACACAAATATGTGCTAATGTTTTTGTTGTTGACTTGAACACATTTTTGTAGAACAAAAATAACATGTTTCATTTGTGAGAATGTGTGTATTACCTAAAGTTAATTTTGTTTTTTGTTATTTACAGCACAGGCCACTGTGCAGAAATCAGACTGAGACCAGGCTTTTTGAAATGTAAGTCTTTGTTTTTTTCTCTTGATGTCATTCCTTTATCTGGTCAGCTGCGTGTGTGTGTGTGTTTTTGAGTGTGTGTGTGCGCGTGTGGGTGGATGCAGGCACATATCATTTTGATACCAAAAAGATACCAAAATTAGCATTAACTGGCATGAACATCCATCTGTGAACATTCATCCGTGATACATGTGAGTGAAATCAGCTATTTAAACATTTCCACATAAATACTGCCTAAATCTGCCTAAAGTTCATGGAGCTCATTAGATAACACTTAAACAACACTGTTTTGGGGGTGTGTAAAAGGTTGTAAACAATGAGGAGCACATACTGTTACCAGACCATGCCATCACACACACACGCGCACACACACACATAAGAGGCCAAGACTTTGGTGTAGCTGTCAGGGCTAGGAACCAGGAAACAGACAGAACATGAGAGAGGACCCAAATGTGTGGCGTAACCCCAAAAGACCTTTATTTAGTGATTCAGGGTACATGGACAGAGACAAGGTAACAGGACAAGGACAGGGACTGGAACTGGGCAGTGCTCGCTTTAGCACGTATGCTGGAACAGAGACAGATAAACAGAACAGGGCAGACAGAACACGGTGGTGCTCGCTTGAGCACGGAGGCCAGGGACTCGAACCCACGACTCTGGGGACTAGAGTCACTTGCTCAGTGCAGTTGGGTAGCGTGGGGATCGAACCCACGACTCTGGGGATCAGAGTTCCATGCTCAGTGCATGTGGGTTGCGTGGGGATCAGAGTCTGACGCTATACTGTCTGAGCCGACAGTAGTCAAGTTATTGCTGGTGAGCCGGATCGGTAGCCGTGGCTGGACACCGGAACGTAGTCACTCGCTCCACCGCCTGGACGTAGTAGAGGCACAGGTCCAGGTCGTAGCCATGGTCAGTCCAATCAGGCACGGAAAACACTGGAGGCAGGACTCACAGAAACAGGACGAGAGACAAGGCACAGGCATGACAAAAACCGGAGAACAGGAACACGACACGAGACTAGGAAATACTGGAACTGGGACTAGAAAACAGATAACAGACTGGAGCACAGAAAACAAGACCGACAACAACAAGACTGAACAGAACAAGACAGAGTTGGCAGTCAGGATGCTGAAACGAACCGACAGCAGGGGAGTGAAAAACCAGGGTTTAAGTAGGGGAAACTAAACAAGAGTAAACGAGGCTAAACGAGGTAGTGCAGGTGTGGCCGATAATCAAAGGAACAAGGAGACAAGGTGAACAGGTGAGACAGATAAACATGGCAACAAGGAGACAAGACGAACAGGTGAGGCAGATTAAGGTGGCAGTGCAGGGTGCAGAGAGAATAATTGAAACTAATAAAGTGATCAGGGGGAAATTAACCAAGAACCAAGGAAAAAACACAGCACTGCCAAAAAGCCCCAACAGAACACCGTGACAGTAGCGAATAAAATATGAACAATGTTTAATGAGGTTTGAGTTATTTTAACAGCAAAAAGTGCAAATGGACAAAACGGTGAATGAGTAGAGAGCAGAAGGGGCAGTAGGTGTCTGGGTTTCGTGTAGTGACTGTATGTGTGAGTATGTGGTGTGTGTTTGTGTGTGTGCACACGTAAGTATGTGTGCATGTGAATCTGTGTATGTGTGTTTGATCTAACATGTTCTCCTCTTGTCTGCAGATACCTGTGATCTCACACTGGACCCAAACACAGCAAACAAACTCCTCTCTCTCTCTGAGGGGAACAGTACGGTGGCACGTGTAAGTGAGGAGCAACCGTATCCTGACCACCCAGACAGATTTGACTTCTGGATGTTCCCTCAGGTGTTGTGTAGAGAGGGTCTGTTTGGACGCTGCTACTGGGAGGCTGAGTGGAGTGGGGTTGGGGCTTGTATAGCTGTGGCCTATAAAAGCATCAAGAGGAAAGGGAGTGATTATGATGTCTTATTGGGACAGAATGACAAGTCCTGGTCACTCGACTGCTCTACTAATGGTTACTCTGTCTGTCACAATGATAAAGACACCAACATACCTGCCCCCTCCTCCCGCTCCAGAAGAGTAGGAGTGTATCTGGACTGGCCGGCTGGCACTCTGTCCTTCTACAGCATCTCTTCTGGCGCAACACGCACTCACCTGCACACGTTCCACTGCGCATTCACTGAGCCCCTCTATCCTGGGTTTGTGGTTCGGTCCTCAGTGTCCCTGTGCCAGATGTGTGGAGTGTACGTGTAGGGAAAGGGGGCGACATTTTTCTCACCATTTAGCTTTTAGGAATTTTTAATAATGTACTGCTGTAAAATGTGTTCGTTGTAAGTATCTGTGCAAGTAAAACTTGCTGAAATGAGATGTTTAAATGATATTGTGTCATGCTTTTATCATTTAATTTCAAGGAGTTCTTTAATAGTGTACTGCTGTAAAAACTGTTCATTATATGTATTTTTGCAACTTAAACCTGTTGAAAAAAATATTTTAAACATGTGTCCAATGCAAATATAGGAATAACTAAAACTTGCACAAATTAAATGTTAAAATAACAAGCCTTCAATGTTAATATACATAGGTGTGACTAAAACGTGTTGAAATGAAATGTGTAAATAACACCTCTTTAAGTAAGTTTAACTGGAAGTAAAACTAGCACTATACTGGCTGTATTACCATGATAATGTCTTTATTCTGAAAAGTTAATAAACTTTGATTTCTCCAAAACCAGAGAGCTGAATCTAAAATGTGTTTGAAATGTGTGTTTTTCCCCTTGTTAACTTCGGCTGCAGGAATGACTGCACACACACTCACACACAGAGTAGACAGTAATGTGGAAAGTTTTATAAACCATTATTAAGCCTTATGAAGGCATTATAACCCTTTATGGATGTGGTTATAGAGTCTTATAAATACAAGCTTAATAGAAAGTGTTAGCAACCTTCATAGAAAGTGTTTATAACCAACCAGTGTTGGTTATAAAGCTTCACCTTGCTTCACAAATGCAGTCATGAGTTATGAACACTAGTTTTAACATTATTAAGCTTTGTGAAGGCATTATACGCATTATTATGGTTACAGAGTCTTATGAATACAAGCTTCACAGCAAGTGTTACAGAAATTATTTTACTGTGACAAATAGTACCAGTTGCTACAAGAGCAGCAACATCCCTGTTGTCTTTTAAAAGCCTTGCAAAGACAATACTCTTTCACCTTCCCTCCCTACCAATACTAAAAAAACGAATCTCTACTTACCATCTCTTACCTAGGTGCCTGTTTGTATAAGTCTGCATATATAGGGGACGCATGTGTCTGTGGTGTCCCTGCTCCAGGAGACTTACTCAAGTCACATGTATCTCCTTGTGTGTGTGCAGGCAATCTGATTATTCTGTGCTCCTTGACACCTACACTAGCTTATTTCTGTCCTCCTTTCATGTGAGTCACTTTGGATGCATGTGTCTGTAGTGTATCTGCTCCGGGAAACTTACGCAAGACACGTGCATATGTGGGTAATCTATCTACTCTGTGTTCCTCTACACCTCTGTTGTGTAATATATGTGTGTGTGTAGTGTGAGTATAGGTTTGTGTTTGTGTAGTGTGTGTGTGTGTGTGTGTGTGTTGTGTAGTGTTAGACATGCCGCTGAAAACCGTAGATGACTTTAGGTGGTCTGCTACAGTGTTGTCAAACTCTGAAAACTTGCGCAGATTCCTTTGATGTTGCTAGAAGAGGTAACAGAGGCAGCATGTGTCAGGGATATTGGCGGAATGAAGGAGAGTGAGTGTCGGGGTGAGCATCGGTCCTGTGTAGTGTTTTTGCAGACTGTAACATACGACCTCTGTATGTCTCATTAGGCCAGTGGTTCTTAACCTTTTTATATTCTGTACCACATGAGAAAATATTGAGCTGAGTACCACCATGATGACCAACGTTAGAACATAACAGCATAAGCCTTCCCTATTAGCTTCTGCCAGTTAACACAGGAGAGATGTTTATTCCTAATGTGATGGTTATTTATTGTTAACTGTTAACAGCCATTGAATCAGACATTTGTCACTGTCAGACAATTCTCACACATTCTTCCTCTCTCACAAGCTGTTGCATCTTCCCTGCAACTCAACGAAAACTGCGTAGAACCATAAGTGTTCTTCTTCTCTAATAAATTATGCTTCTAATCTGTTTCACAAATAACACAAACTTCAAGTGTTTTTTTTCTCTCAGCAAAAGACATCACAGAAAATCACAGAAAATGTACAGAACAGAACATGTACAGAAAATGAAAAAATAGTGCATTTTTCCTGTTTCCAGTACAGTATGAAGATCTACTTATATATATAACCACATGTTTGAACATTTTGTTTTGAGTAAATGCAGTTTCAAGTCCTGGGTTTACTCTTTCTCCACTTTGTAGCCGAACATAATGTTTCCCATCAAACTTCCCATCACACTTTCATTACTGAAGTAGCCTCTGGACCATCTCTCCCATATCCACACCAAATGTTCCTCAGCAAAGCTCAGTCTAGCCTTTTGATTCTTTCTGTTAATGAGAGATTTGGTCACTGCAGTGTGGGCTTTCAGTCCAAATGCTCTTAATTGTCGAGACACTGTATGACGAGACAGATCCTTGCCCTGTTCAGCACTGAACTGGTGAGCAATCCCAGCTGCAGGGTGGAAACGATTGCCCATTGAGATCCTCTGCAGTATCCTGTCCTGTCTTGTACAGTATTTGTCTTCCGTGGATGACCAGCCTTCTTGGGGGACTTGAATGAGTTTGTAATGTTGTAAAGATTCAATATTCTTGAAATCACAGATTTGTAATGGCCAACTTGTCTTGCTATGGCTGATAGGGTCATCCCTCCCATGCTTTTCTCAGATCAGAAAGTAAATTCTCATAACTATTAGTTCAACCTCCACAACATTTAGTCATTTGTGCACCTCATAATAGCAATTTCTCCTTCCTCTGAACAAATTGCAAATGCTTTTGGACATGTGTCAGTTGCTTTTATACAATACAATGTTGTTTTTAACATTATCATTTGCTTATGTCATGTCAGTCAAAATGAACTATACTTGTGGATGCTGAATAGTCATTCCCAATAAAACTAATAGTCTTAGTTTTATTGCTTGAGTCATTACATACAAAATTGTTGAACTAGTTATCAAATTCTGTCAAGCAAATTTTATACCTTTCTTTATATTTTTTTTGCTGGAAATGTCACCTAAATTGACCAGTTCCTCTCAGGTGAACTTAAGCTTTCACTCACAAGGAGGTGTGTGAAGTATTACAGTTTTTCTCAGTTGCTTTAGTGTTTTTCTCAGATCAGAATGTAAATTCTCATAACTATTAGTTCAACTTCCACAACATTTAGTCATTTGTGCACCTCATAATCGCTAAGGCTGGTCGGAGGGTGCAACCAAATGTTGGAAGAACCACCGTGAATTCAATCATTCAAAAATTTTGTATGGAGAACAGAGTACCGTATTGGACAGTAATCCACTGTCTCAAAATATCTTGTTTACTGTACATTACTGTAATGTAGCTTTAACTGCACCACATAGGACTGAAAGACAACCTTGAAGAAGTGAAAGAGGGTCCCTTTTTACCCCGTAGCAAGAGAAAGCCATTTGTGCAATGGTGATTGCAAACAATGCAATATGTTTAAAAAAAATTCAAAGTGTTGTCATAGAGGATAACACAGTATTTGTCAATATTGAATCTCTGTCAATTGCAACAATTGACAGAGTGCTCAAGAGAAATCAAATGCGCATAAAACAAATGTACAAAGTTCCATTTGAAAGGAACAGTGAAAGACTAAAAGAGATTCGTCACCAGTACTTTACACTTGGTACTTTTCTCACAACACTATTAACATTTGCGCAGCAGTTAGTGCATTTCTCAAAACAGTTAGTGCAAACTGCAAAACCTAGTGGATAACCTGCAAAAGCACGTCACTTGCTCAAAATGGATAGTCCATTCCTCAAAAGCAAGTATTCATGTCAATGAAACTGCCAGTGTCATCAAAATGAGAAGTCTTGACACCATTGTTTATGAACAAGATAGTCAAATGGCTTTGTCATGTTTTCATTATGACAATTACTTCTCTTAGTGTTTTCCAATGCAGGAAAAAGGTTAGAACTCATTGACACTTGTCGGTACACGAAACGTTAAGTTTCCAGTGAGGGTGTTAAGTTTTAGGATACGGAAATACATCATGGGTCCTTTCTGAAAACCGGAAGCAGTGGCGGTTCTATAGTGTTTTACGCCCCGGGCGAGACCACCTCTCAGCACCCCCCACATCATAATGCTTCTCTCAGAGCCATCGTCTAACACAGCATGCATGTCGACAGCTCTGTCTCCGTGATGTAAGCATACTTTCACCACCTTGAGCATTACCTTTGGAGAGCGGTTTGGTCTGTCTAGGTAGGCCTAAATCTTTGTTGTGGGATCATTGATCATGAGTACAGACTCTTGACCCTGCTGCACAACATCATGCAGTATTGTCATATGCACCACCTTGCAATGGATTACATGGTCGCTTCAGTGTACAAGCGTCAAGAGAGTTTGTCTGTCCACATTTTCAACAATGTCATCTCTCCTTAATCCATGCTAGGACCTGTCCTATGCTTAAGCTCTTAAAATCTGTGCATGAATTTAGAAAGTGCTCTTTGCTATTGCAGTAGGGACAAAATAGTTTAGAATTATGATGCTTAGAAAGAAGGGAGTAGTGAGTGTTTTCACCTGTGTTGTGGAAACTTCAAGACTTTCATCATCATTGAACAAGTGCCTGTACAACCAAATTAAACACAAGCCATAAAAAGTACAAAGTACAACGTGTTACAGTAAGTGCAAAAAGAACAAGGAAGAAGGGAGTATATACAAGCACATAATAAATAATAAAAATAGGTGGGGAAAGGGGCTAAGTACAAACAGGTACAGTAGTAATAATACTGCACTATTGTATTGTATTGGATTATAGATGGGGAAGGTGGGCTTTGAGGGGTGATGTTCTTTCTATAAAGGACATTTCACCTCACTTTGGTAGAGTGCTGCTGCTCTGTTGGCTATATGCTTTGCTTGAGATTTCATCTGAAGTCAGGCTGATAAATCTAGGAGGCTATATATTTGGTCAGGTCCCCTCGGTAGGATGTCACGGTTTAGACAGTGTTCAACAAACCTGTCTTTGCAGCTAGGTGGCATTTTACTGAGCAATCTGTCTGAGTTTTTATCCATTCTGTCCTTCCAGTGTGGGAAGCATACCCACGAGTAAGTGCACGGAGAGGGCAAATGCATCAAATGCTTCTGCATCGTGAGTATAGAATGGCACCCAATGTGTTTTGTACTAATTGGTGTGGCTGGCCATACTTCTCTTTAAGAGCCTGCAGTGCTGTAGTATAGGGCCAGGGCTCATGCATGAAGGACCTTGGTGAGCTGTAGTGTACATGGCGTCAGAGTGACATAACTAATTTTCTGTCACATATGTCCCACCAACTTTTTTTTAATCATCCTATTTTACTTAATGGAAAAAAGGACTACAGACTCCCATGGCAGAAGATTATGTGATGTCATCACCTCAGATTTCTGTTCCTTGACATTAGAAATTGAAACATTTAAACAGTAAAACATTTAAATTCAAAAATAACTGCTACCGTATTTGCTGCAACAGTATTCTCTGCCTCCACCCCCCCCCCCCCCACACACACACACACACGCTATCATGATTTATCAGTCCATTTAGGCGTAATGCAGGCCTATTTTATGATCTGGACTTTGTTTTGTTGCCTTAATTCAGTGTACTGTTTTGTTATCTTGACGATAATAAAGTCCGCAGGTTGGGTTTAATTAATGTTTACAACCCAACCTTTATGTGTCAGCAGGATTTGTTTTACTACTATTGGTTTAGGTGTAGCTAGAATGACACACAGTTACCTGCAATCCCCACTACGTTTTCAACAATGTCATCTCTAATTAATCCATGCTAGGACCTGCCCTATGCTTAAGCTCTTAAAATCTGTGCATGAATTTAGAAAGTGCTCTTTGCTATTGCAGTAGGGACAAAATAGTTAAGAATTCTGATGCTTAGAAAGAAGGGAAGTGTGAGTGTTTTCACCTGTGTTGTGGAAACTTCAAGACTTTCATCATCATTGAACAAGTGCCTGTACAACCAAATTAAACACAGGCCATAAAAAGTGTGTGTGTGTGTGTGTGTGTGTGAGTGAGTGAGTGAGTGAGTGAGTGAGTGAGTGAGTGAGTGAGTGAGTGAGTGAGTGTGTGTGTGTGTGTGTGTGTGTGTGAATGAGTGTGTGTGAGTGAGTGAGTGTGTGCGTGTGAGGATGCATCACACACCTCCTCATTACCATTAGCCAGTTTTTACACTAAGAATAACAAAATGATGTGTACTCTTAATCTATTTTCATGGCGTGTTCTTAGTTAAATCTCTGGGTGAGAAGGTGAGCAAACAGGGAGAGCAAACTTCACATGCCACCTCACCCTAAACAAAGATATGATTTCACTGTGCAGGGAAACATGCTTGTACTGTACATTTGACAATAAACTTTGATCTTGCTGTTCTCAAGAAGAGTAATGCAACATGGAAAGCATAAAATACAGAAAGATGCTAAATAAGGGCACATGGAGAAAGAGGACATGTTGTTATTTCAACGTTAAAGTGATGTTTTCAAAATTATTTCAGTTGTTTATCAACTTCTAACACAATGAATGGCACTTTTGAATTAACTTTGCGTCCCCAGGGGGCTATAACCGCACTATGTACGTTTGTTTGGGTCGCTCCAATCTGTAGTTCAAATGAGACACAAGAAAGACAATTTTGCTTCCAACCGAAGATGAAAAGTGCTTTAGTGTTGCTATGAGGCCACAGATAAGGCCAAGTTGTCGAATGTGCCAACTAAATGTGTGTGTGTGTGCGTGTGTGTGTGTGTATGTATGCTAGTGTGTGTGTGTGTGTGTGTGTGTGTGTGTGAGAGGATGCATCACACACCTCCTCATTACCATTAGCCAGTGTTTTTACACTAAGAATAACAAAATGATGTGTACTCTTAATCTATTTTCATGGCGTGTTCTTAGTTAAATTCATGGGTGAGAAGGCACAGGGAGAGCAAACTTTACATGCCACCTCACCTTAAACAAAGATAGGATTTCACTGTGCAGGGAACAGTGGCGGTTCTATAGCGTTTTACTCCCCGGGCGAGACCACCTCTCAGCACCCCCCACAGCATAATGCTTCTCTCAGAGCCATCGTCTAACACAGCATGCATGTCGACAGCTCTGTCTCCGTGATGTAAGCATACGTTCACCACCTTGAGCATTACCTTTGGAGAGCGGTTTGGTCTGTCTAGGTAGGCCTAAATCTTTGTTGTGGGATCATTGATCATGAGTACAGACTCTTGACCCTGCTGCACAACATCATGCAGTATTGTCAGGTGCACCACCTTGCAATGGATTGCATGGTCGCTTCAGTGTACAAGCATCAAGAGAGTTTGTCTGTCCACATTTTTTAACAATGTCATCTCTCCTTAATCCATGCTAGGACCTGCCCTATGCTTAAGCTCTTAACATTTGTGCATTCATTTAGAAAGTGCTCTTTGCTATTGCAGTAGGGACAAAATAGTTTAGAATTATGATGCTTAGAAAGAAGGGAGGTGTGAGTGTTTTCACCTGTGTTGTGGAGACTTCAAGACTTTCATCATCATTGAACAGCTGCCTGTACAACCAAATTAAACACAGGCCATAAAAAGTAGGCTACAAAGTACAAAGTGTTACAGTAACTTTTACACCAACTTTTTTTAATCATCCTATTTAACTTAATGGAAAAAAGGACTACAGACTCCCATGGCAGAAGATTATGTGATGTCATCACCTCAGATTTCTGTTCCTTGACATTAGAAATTGAAACATTTAAACAGTAAAACATTTAAATTCAAAAATAACTGCTACCGTATTTGCTGCAACAGTATTCTCTGCCTCCATTTCTCTCACTCTGTCTATCTTTCTCTGTCTCTTTCTTTCTCAATCCCCCCCCCCCACACACACACACACACACACGCTATCATGATTTATCAGTCCATTTAGGCCTAATGATCTGGACTTTGTTTTGTTGCCTTAATTCAGTGTCCTGTTTTGTTATCTTGACGATAATAAAGTCCGCAGGTTGGGTTTAATTAATGTTTACAGCCCAACCTTTATGTGTCAGCAGGATTTGTTTTACTACCATTGCGTTAGGTGTAGCTAGAATGACACACAGTTACCTGCAATCCCCACTACGTTTTCAACAATGTCATCTCAAATTAATCCATGCTAGGACCTGCCCTGTGCTTAAGTTCTTAAAATCTTTGCATGAATTTAGAAAGTGCTCTTTGTTATTGCAAAGTACAAAGTGTCACAGTAAGGGGGCGCCAATGTGCCGAATGCAGCGATAGAATACACAGAGCTTTTTATTTTTATTTTTTTCCCCAAGCGCTCGTGGCTGCCCTGTTCATCCGTGCTCAAAACCGCTACTGGCAGGAAAACATGTTTGTACTGGACATTTGACAATAAAATTTGGTCTTGCTGTTCTGTAATGCAACACGGAAAGCAGTTATGGCTCAGACTACTACACAAATGGTTAACATTAATGTTGTGTGCTACAAGCCCCACGCTCTAGTAGGACTGAATGGGCTGTGCTGTTTCCTCCTTTTGTCTGATAGGCTGTTGTTTTTGGTGTAGATAAGGTGCTACAATATGCAGACACGCTGCATTTGCACGAAGGCTGGAAGACACCGTCTCTCATGGAGCAGCCATGACATTCATTGTAAAATAAAATACATTCAGATACATTTACAGAAATTACACTAAAAGACAATAATGCACGAATTACACACCATCTTTAAAAATGCAAATGTATCCTTTTGTAACTGTCACATACCATATGGAAAACTTCACATTAATTATAACACCTATGTTACAATAGGTTAGCTGACTGACAGGTAGCATACTAGAGTTGTTTTTCAAAGCCATATTTCCTATCAGTAAAGGTTTACCGCGTTAAACAGATTTTTTAAAATTATGAAAATGTTTTTTCATGGTATTCACAAAATGCTTAATCTAGATACTAACTCATTGTCCTCAATTATACATAATTGTCTGTATTTTGTAAGTCGCTTTGTATGAGTGTACTGTAATGTAATGTGTAGGGGCCAGTGTTTATAGGTTAGGAAAGGCTACACAAACAGTTAATAGCTTTATCGTCCATATAGGGTTATACTGTGGTTTCTGACGTAGGATTGGCTGTGCTGCATGCTGCTCTCACCTGATAGGCTGTGGTCTACCTCCGTTGGGTTTAAAAGCCCAATCAGATGTTCTGCAACTGCAAGAAGACTGGAAGACACCACCTCTGTGAGACGCATCACCCATCGTTCATCATTACAGTAAGTGACAGTGCACTCTATTGCGAAATGCATAACGAGTAATTTTTAACTTACATGATGCTATGAATGTTATGACATACAGAAAATCATAGTCTGCTATAGTCTACAGATAAATTAAGTTTCACAAACTACAGTTTTACATATAATGAAAAATGCACTTTTGGGATGGAATATGATGTTTTTAACTGGATAGAATAAAGTGCTACTTGAAGGTTTAATTTGAGCATAAATGCGTTACTTGTTCTTAAAAACAGAGGTAGACAGACTGATTCACTTATTTTATATCAAGATATATCAGGCTGTGCTGTGTTTTAATACCAGAAAAAAATCATTGTTATTTCTCCAAATATCATTCCATGCATCAATAAAATGAGTGTAGGCCTATTTGGGTGTTACTGTACCAAACCCTGCAACCTACTGCAAGCCAAGTTTATTTGTAAAAACTACTTCTACTTTGCTGTACTGATCGAGATTTCATTTCACGTTTTAAATAGCCTACTACTGCATAACTGAGATAGTTGACCATATTCAGAGTTCAGAGACTGAACTAAATCCTGCCAAGTGTCCAGTCATTTTGAAAACGTCTGATCGCGTGTGCTTCCCTCTACCAATTTTAAGGAAGTAGTGGTACAATACAAACTAGCCACAGCATTAGGAAGTAGTGGTACAATACAAACTAGCCACAGCATTAGGAAGTAGTGGTACAATACAAACTAGCCACAGCATTAGGAAGTAGTGGTACAATACAAACTAGCCACAGCATTAGGAAGTAGTGGTACAATACAAACTAGCCACAGCATTATATGATCACGAGGCCCAATCAGCAGTGGCCTTCAAAGCCGTAAACAGAAGTTGGAAGCATATAAATAGGCTTTTTTATTTTTATAGTTCATAATCTGTCTTTGTAAGATAATTATTTAGTGCTTGGTAGCTGTAGGAGCCATGAGGCATACAAGTTAAAATGTGCAAAAAATATGTACAGTTTATAGTTGAAATTTATATTTTATTTAATTCATAATTCACATCATTGTGTAATTACTGTAATTACTCTTAGAAAATGATTTCTTATGTTAAAAATGTTTGATGACGCTCCCTTAGAGTGACGTAAAGTGCAGAGAACGTGCAGCACCAGTTCAGTCAGAGCTGCGCGAGGCACGGGAGCATATAGTTTTCTTACCGTCCGATTTGTAACCTTTAATTTCAAAGTAAAGACTCTTAAACGTAAAGAACGTCTTATGTCGTGCGCGTGAAGAAATCACTGTGTCTGCAGCTCTAAGTGGTAATTTAGGAACAGAGGAAAGTGTGCCACTACAGTAGCTGTGGTTGTAAAAAGTAAAAAGATAATATCCAATAATGGAGTTAAAAAGATGGAGACAATGGGTATAAAATCGTGTTTGTACCTGTCAGTCTCTGGTGTTACCTGTCAGCTAGCTTCTACTGTCTACTGTCTACTGTTCTACTGTACGGTGCATCTACTATACAGGCGTGGCCGAGTGCTGGGGTGGGCCTTTATCCATCTGTCATGCGTGGGTAGGTTTAGGAACGACCTGCGGTCGCCCAACGTTCTCTAGCCTGGGCACGCCCATACTTCCTTTAATGCTGCATTTCAATTTCGCCTTGAAAGTCTGGCAAAGCTGCCTGTCTACACAGTTTCTACATTAACAGAGAAACTGGGACCAATGAAAATCTAGCATTTCAAAAAGGTAATGACGCGGTAGTTCAGCGACCGGAAATCTACCTCAGTCACTGTCAACATGGCGAACGTGGAGCAACGGCAAGATTTAGTGCAGCTGTAGCTGCTGTTTTGCAAGAATTCAGAGGGAAGTTATCTCTGGAAATAGAGCAAATGTTAGCCCTTGAATTATTTATTGCAGGAAAGGGCGTTTTCGCAATGCTACCGACCGGCTTCGGTAAATGTTTGATTTATCAGTTAGCCCTGCTGGTAGCCAAGGCAATGGGGCTTTGCAAGAACCCTGTGGTTGTGGTCATTTCGCATACGTCAGAGGACAGAGGAGTGTTATTGGTTGAATCTTCGTCCAGTAGCAAACAGAGGCATTTGAAAGAGGCGGGTTAAGCCCGCCCTCTGAGAAATGGGTTTACAACACAGCTTGGCCAGACCAATGTTCGCAGAGCATTGATAAGTCGTGTTAGCCAGGCTGAACATTCTCAACCAACACGACCACAACTCGAACCGCAAATACAGCCCACACATTATTGGTTTCCACCCAACTACCAACCAGGCTGGGCCAATCAGATGCCTCTTTTTGTTTGATTGACTGTAATAATAGTAACCTATGTGTTTTGGGCTAGGCCCACATGTTTTTGTTCTGGGTCCACCCACTTTATGATTTCTGGCTATGCCCATTTGCTCCATAATCTAACATAAACCTTAACCTTTTTTATTGTAGTAATTTGATGTTACCAATAAAACATTGATGTACAACATATATCAAAAGTTTTCTACATGTTTGGAATAAATTAATTCCATTGAGTATTTCTCAATTAGCTAGTTTTTGATCATCATAAATATTATGTGTATATTTTCCATTTCAAAATAAAAACAGTTTTTGTATCACTGTCCGTAAAATGACTTGATGTTCAAAATTAAGTTTGTCGTCAATGATGGAGCATTGTTTTAATCTTTAACTCTGTGAAGCAGTTTCTAATGTCCACATAGTTGTCTTTTCTCATGCACTAATCAGCATACTCACTCAAAAAAGCTTCAAAGAGTTAAAGATTACACTGATTATACACTGACAATAAAAAACATTCAATTTTTTTTCTTTTCCATTCTATTGTATTCTATTTTACTGCGCTACATTAAATTTTATATTCAAGTCAGTCTGGCAAACCTGCCTTTGTTTGGCTACGTGTTCGTCATCAGAATCAGTGATCTGATTGGTTGTGTTTAGTAGTACACAGAGGCATTTGAAGGACACCTGTTGATCCCGCCTCTGAGAACTTCCTGTCTATAGGAGTGTAGTGAAGGGGAGGAGAAGTTACCCCACCCAGCTTTGAACCCAGATACCAAACATGCACTTTGACCACAACAGCAAAGAGCCAGGCTCATTTTTATGGCAGTCGGAGCACATTCACAACCCTAGTGATGGTCGTTCCATCACAGGGAGGTTTGACAGACTATGCTTTGTCTACGAGCTTGGTGCAACAGGGCACAGCACTCCTCCTGAGTGGTGCAAAAATACTGATTTCAAGGCCGAAGCAAAATTACTATTACCCATTTCTTCTGTTACTTCTTTTTGCTAAGGGAAAGTATAAGTGTAAGTCTTCCCTTTACAAAAAGAAGTTTATTAAAGTTTACTATAAGTATACTTATTTTATACTAAAACTGAGGAAGTATACTTGAACTTGACTTCTATAAACTATATTTTATATACTTATAGAATAGTATAGTAAAGTATACTTGGCTTATACTGAAACTTCTAAACAAAGTCTAAGACTAAGTACATTTATACTAAGACTTATAATATAATGGTGGAGTTTAAAACTAGTATGTGTGTTCAATTGCATTGTCTTTATGTACCTTAAAATCATACACAAAAACAGAAAAAACATTTGAATTGACTTTATTGAGCTAGCTACTTGGTAGTCCTTGGTATCTCTGCTGCGTCATCCTCCAAATATCTTCTATATGGTCCGTTTTTTTTTTTTTTGTGTATGAGATTAAGGTACATAAAGATAATGCAATTGAGCACACATACTATATACTGTTAAGTTTTAAATTCCACCATTATATTATATAAATTAAATGCTAAGCACGAGTCAATGACTTGACTAAAGGAAAAGTATATGTTTTCATTTTAAAGTACAGTATAAGTGTAAGTCTCAGTATAAATGTACTTAGTCTTAGACTTTGTTTAGAAGTTTCAGTATAAGCCAAGTATACTTTACTATACTATTCTATAAGTATATAAAATATAGTTTATAAAAGTCAACTTCAAGTATACTTGCTCAGTTTTAGTATAAAATAAGTATACTTATAGTAAACTTTAATAAACTTATTATATCCCCGAAGCGCGGAGCGTCGGGGATGTAATGGTTTTGCGTGCGCCGCCGCCGCCGCCGCCGCCGCCGCCGCGTCCGCCGCGTCCGCCGCGTCCGCCGCGTAAGGTCTTTCGTGTTAACGCGATAACTTTTGAACGGATGTTTGGATTTGTCCCAGATTTTTTGGGTCAATGCTCTAGGGCAGGTTCATGAACTGATTCGAGTTTGGAGGTCAACACTTTCAAGATGGCTGAATTCAAGATGGCTGAATTTTGGTTTGGCCCATAACTTCTGACTGGGTGGATGGATTTCTCCCAGATTTGGTGTGTTAATGCTCTAGGGTAGGTTCATGAACTTATTCGAGTTTGGAGGCCAACACTTTCAAGATGGCTGAATTCAAGATGGCGGAATTTTGGTTTGGCCCATAACTTCTGACCAGTTGGATGGATTTGTCCCAGATTTGGTGTTTCAATGTTCTAGGGTAGATTCATGAAATACAGTATGAATGTTGGGGGCTTTGAAGCATCGCGTTTCGGGGATATACCTTTAGCAGTCGAAGATGACTGCATAGGCCTAGTTTTTGCTAAGGGATTGGCAATGCAAAATCCCAATTTTGCATTTAACTATATCACTAGGTGGTGCTATGCTTCAAGTGAGTGTTCATGGGATGGGTCGATACGCCTCTTTAACACCGGCATACTAACACAAAATCATTGTCTCGTGCAAAATTGTTGAGTTATTTAACAAAAACTGTACACCTAGCTTTGACAGGAAACATTGCACCCTGTGACGAAATGTCACAAAATTTGGTGTACATGAAAAGAAAGCTGTTCAGAGTTGTCATGTAAACGTTGACCAAATATGAGCAATTAGAAGCCGAGATATGGACTTTTGAAGAATTATAAGCTATGTTTGAAATTTTCATTGACATGTAACTTTTAAACGGTTTATCTTAAGATAAATCCTTTGATAACTTTTTGTCACCATTGTATGTAGATGACATGTACCAAATTTGGTGAGATTCACATGAACGGCCTATGACGAGTTCGTTTGGTTTTGTTTTCGCGATGTTAAAATTTCACGGAAATTCTTTCTGTTGGAAGTGGGCGTCGACCAGTGTTTTCAATGGGGGTCAATAGATTTCACGACAAAAAAGAACTGCTTGTAAACATTACTGTTCTCTAGATAATAGGCAAAACGACATTTTGTACAACTACAGCTATGGACCAAATTTTATGGCATGCGCTTTGCTTTTAGAGGTCTTTGTGCTGATTGTGCACGACATATTTTGTGCAGTTCCCACCTTCTCGGTCCAAGATATTGCCAATATAAAATCCCATTTTTTGCATTTACACATATCACTAGGTGGCACTATACTTTAAGTGAGTGTTTATGGGCTGGGTCGATACGCCTCTGTAACCGACATATCACAAAAATTTCATATTGTTTGGTGAAACGTTCATTGAGTTATTCAGCAAAAACTTTTCGGTGTCTCCCCCTCTTTGATGGACACTGGCACAGCGAGGGGGTAGCCCTTGGGGGCCAAAAGCTTCTATTCGCTCAAAACCTTCTAGGGCTACATGCCTACAAAGATTCATGTCCCCCAGAGTTCCAGTGCCCTGGCAATCGTTGACGGAAAATCGGTGAAAAAAAAAAAAAATTAAAAAAGGGAAAAAAGTCTCGGCAACACTATAATGACCGCTTTCGCTACCTTCGCTAGTAATAATACATAACTATACAGAAGAAATTGTATAAAGTGTGCTTGAATGTGCCAGTTTCGTCATCATTGGAGCAAATATGTATGCCAAATTTCAAAAGATTTTACCAACTGGCACTATAGGCTGTAATAGACTCCCATGGCAGAACATTATGCAGGCCATGGCATGGGTATTATGACATCACTTGAGAGTTCTATTCCTTAACATTCAAAAAAAAAAAAAAATGGCAGTTGGTCCCGGTGTAACTGCCACAATATTTGCTGCCTCATTTTTAAACTGTCAAATCTCATAGCTGCCAATAGAATCCAGATCTCTATGATAAAGTTTAAATCAAGTTTATAGGTTAAGCAGTGAAACTTGACACCAGTAGCGGTTTTAGGCACGGGCGAACCGGGCAGCCGCCCGGGGCGCCATTTTGTGGGGGGCGCCACGAGCGCTTGGGGGAAAAAATAAAATAAAAAGCTCCGTTTGTCATATCGCTGCAATCGGCACATTGGCGCCCCCTGTAATGCTGCAATCGGCACAATGGCGAACTACAGGCGCCCTTGCTTGCTGAGAAGGTGGCATGCACAGAAGCAGCGCGTCTCTCTGTCTCGGGGGCAGTGCCGTAGCTCCGCACACGCACATAACGCAGAGTGCGTAGGGCACCAAGTGCTTGTGGGGGCACCACCAAAAAAATTGGCTCGTGAAAAAAATCATCACAATAGGCTAGGTACGTGCTAGTAAGGATATTTTAAAAATGTGCAAAGCATGTTAATATTTATTTTAAGCAATACAAAAGCAACATAGGTCAATTTGCTCCTCTCCTTCTCTCCTCCTGGTGCCCCCCTCCCCCACCTTTCAGTGGTCTGGTCGATTATTGCTCAGTCTTAGTTTAAGTTTGGCAGACAAATGTTTGGACAGGGCCTTGAAAAGATATCTAAAGTCGGGAGCGGAAAAAAAGAATAGAAAGCGAGATGAATCTCACGCTTGCAGATAAGACAGTGTTTTAAATAAATAAATCATAATAATAAAAAGTTCATTTTGTAGCCCTTGCTCTTTACCGTCAACAAACTTTGTAACGTTAGCTCCCAGGCTACTAGCAATGTTCAGACTGTGTTAACAAGTGTTGCAAATGATTAAAGTTGTAAATGATTGATGCTGGCTAGCTAGTTTAGGTTGTGGATATAAATATGGATATGGATATTTGAAAGCAATTTATCATGGTCACTCGACTGTTTTCAGTTAACGTTCGGATAAGACTAGCACTTTCTTCCTCAGGTTGCTAGCTAGCTATGCTGCGGTTGCCCTCGGTCACAAGTAGGCCTACATAGTTCTCGTCGGTTTGCAGGTTCATAGGCCAAGGGCAACATCTGCTGGTGAAACTAATATGAAAAGAAACAATCTTACTGTTACGTAGATTTTCCCTCTTCGTATTTATTTCAAACTCTGTACACAATGTTTTTGTTCTCCCATATGAAACCTTTATAAATGTAAAATAGAGTGCATTTTAAATGTAGGCTACCAGTGATTTACACGTAGGCCTACATAAACATAATTTATATATGCAGTTTTTTGTACTAAGTTCAAAACTGTATTTCAGTAGAATTCCTATATATTTTGTCTTTTAATTCTGAATGTAGAGCCGCCTGCAGTCATTGCACAAATCTTTGTTTAATACGCCACTGCTTGACACTGCTAAAACCCTCGTGGCATTCACCCCCTATTCCGACATGTCATTAGTCAGACATCCCACTATTCAGACATCCCACTATTCAGACATCCCACTACTCAGACATCCTGCTATTCAGACACTTTTTAGTACCGCTATTCCGACAGTTTTTTTTTCACAGTTAATGATTGACAGCTGCTCTCACGAAGCGGGACTGCTTGATTAATTGGGTTCAGCTGGTTCAGAAAGTAGGCCTACTTAAATCCTACATTGAGTTTTGTTTAATAAGCACACTATTTATCAATATATATGCATATATTATTTTTAAACATGGCAGCGAAAAAGAAAGTCCTACGACATAACGAGCATCAACTCACTCACAAATGGTCACCTCCCGATGTGCCTTCTTTGTGAACGTGTTTTCGAATGAGGCAATGAAACACGAAACGAGCACCTGACCAAGATACACACTGCAAGGCATCAGAGGATAGCCCACGTTTTTTTCCCCTAAGCCCTAAAGGAGCATTAGCCTATTCAAAGCGCAACATTGTTACCTTGTTTTGTCGGAAGGGAAGTCAAACACAGAGCGAGTTGGTGTTATTACGCATTTCTCTTTTAATTGCGAAATCGGGATCACAGTTAATTTTTGGAGAAAGACTTGTTCTTCCTGTCAATGAAGAGGTCCAGTGCTGCAGAGCAAAATCCAGCATCGGTGTTGAGGGCCATGCCACTCAGCAATGTGGCACGGAGGATCAACGAGATGGCATCGGATACTGAGGAACAGTTGTGTAAATGTCTGCGTCAGTATCCATTCAGCATACAGCTGGATGAAACGACTACTGCAGACAACAACGATGCTGATGTGACAGACATAGGCCCTACGAGGGGAAACGATTCTTTAATTTGAGTTTTATTGCGCGTACAGTGCATAACTCCTTGTTAATTGAGCGCACATATCCCGTTTACTCCTGCTGCTGGGTTACATGTCGCTATTAGTCAGACATTAGCGTCCAATTGTCGGAGTAGCGACATTATCATTTTTTAAAAAACATATCATTATTCCGACAATTTTTTTTTCCATTGTCGGAGTCGGGGCATGTTGCTATTTTTGAAACATTCCGCTTTTCCGACATGAATAGTTTTATTGTGACGCTGAAAACCAAGGCCTACCCTGGAGGCAAAACCGACTGTAGGCTAGTCAAAGTCCCTGTTAACTAGTTTTTCGGATTTAAGTTAGGGAAAGGAAAACTGGGCCGTGTGACAGCAGGCAAGGGATTTTTTTCCTCTTTTATTTTTTTTTTTTTATATCAATACAACGTAGAGATAAGCAGCAGCGACAGACACGTAGGCTACAGCAGCAGGAGTAAACGGGATAGGTGCGCTCAATTAACAAGGAGCTATGCACTGTACGCGCAATAAAACTCAAATTAAAGAATCGTTTCCCCTCGTAGGGCCTATGTCTGTCACATCAGCATAGCGTTGTCTGCAGTAGTCGTTTCATCCAGCTGTATGCTGAATGGATACTGACGCAGATATTTACACAACTGTTCCTCAGTATCCGATGCCATCTCGTTGATCCTCCGTGCCACATTGCTGAGTGGCATGGCCCTCAACACCGATGCTGGATCTTGCTCTGCAGCACTGGACCTCTTCATTGACAGGAAGAACAAGTCTTTCTCCAAAAATTAACTGTGATCTCGATTTCGCAATTAAAAGAGAAATGCGTGATAACACATTGAAAACAAGGTAACAATGTTGCGCTTTGAATAGGCTAATGCTCCTTTAGGGCTTAGGGGAAAAAAACGTAGGCTACCCTCTGATGCCTTGCAGTGTGTATCTTGGTCAGGTGCTCCTTTCGTGTTTCATTGCCTCATTCGAAAACACGTTCACAAAGAAGGCACATCGGGAGGTGACCATTTGTGAGTGAGTTGATGCTCGTTATGTCGTAGGACTTTCTTTTTCGCTGCCATGTTTAAAAATAATATATGCATATATAGGCTATTGATAAATAGTGTGCTTATTAAACAAAACTCAATGTAGGATTTAAGTAGGCCTACTTTCTGAACCAGCTGAACCCAATTAATCAAGCAGCCCCGCTTCGTGAGAGCAGCTGTCAATCATTAACTGTGAAAAAAAAAACTGTCGGAATAGCGGTACTAAAAAGTGTCTGAATAGCGGGATGTCTGAGTAGTGGGATGTCTGACTAATGGCATGTCGGAATAGGGAGTGAATGCCCTGCTGTACGTGTCTGTCGCTGCTGCTTATCTCTACGTTGTATTGATATTAAAAAAAAGAAAAGAGGAAAAAAATCCCTTGCCTGCTGTCACACGGACCAGTTTTCCTTTCCCTAACTTAAATCCGAAAAACTAGTTAACAGGGACTTTGACTACAGTCGGTTTTGCCTCCAGGGTAGGCCTTGGTTTTCAGCGTCACAATAAAACTATTCATGTCGGAAAAGCGGAATGTTTCAAAAATAGCAACATGCCCCTACTCCGACAATGAAAAAAAAAATTGTCGGAATAATGATATGTTTTTAAAAAAATGATAATGTCGCTACTCCGACAATTGGACGCTAATGTCTGACTAATTACATGTCTGAATAGCGACATGTAACCCTCACTCGTGCCATTAGCAAGAACCCAGAACTTGAGCTTTGAGAGTTTAACAAACAGACACACAGACAGTCCTTGCATTTATAGATAGATGTCAGACTTCTTTGTCCTTTTTAGTCTAACAAGTCACCATTCATGAACATGTTGATGAAAGAAAGAAAACGTCCATCAAAAAAAAAAAAAAAAAGGTTCAATGGTATGCAGCTTGGGCATCCCTCTGAGATGTTATGGTAATTTGCTCTATTTTTGTAACAGCAGATCACAGCAACACAGCTCTGTGTTTTTCTACAGAGATGTAGACATGCCAGTGTTATCCAAACTGGAGTTCTTATAGAGTAGCATGATTATAATACAATAAAATGTTAGCTCGGATAGATGTTTAGTTACCAAGACAGGTAGAACCAATCATGAAAAATTGCTGACGGTGCTGGTAATTGCTAGCGGTGCTTGTCCTAGGTTATTTAGGAGTAAACACATACTGTATGCTCACTGCAATCTGCTCCACATTGGGGTTTCACCATTTAAACAGGCACATCAGATCAGCCAATCCCAATGCTTGTTGTTAAATATATAAGTTTAAAAGTTTTTTTTAGTTAATACATTCATAAACTTTTTTTAAAGACTGTGAACTCATACTATACTGTTTCCAAAAACACCCCTATAATCATTGTATCATACAGCCTTGCAGGGGTTATTGTTTCATTAAACACTGTGATTGCCTTTAATGTCTGTTTTTTATCTCTCTGTATATGTGAAGATTCTCATTTGTTTTTTATGTATTTTATCTTTTAGAAAAACTCAGGAAAAACTTGAACACCACTGTTGTACTATCAAACAACTAATTAAAAATGGGGAATGCACCATCAGAGAGTAACATGGGAGACAACCTGAAATGCCAGAAGTGTTCCAGAGTCCTGCCTCCATGTGTGTCCTTTGACGATTACAGAAAAGAATATCACTACAATATGCAAGTGTATGCCTTCAATGGGGGAGAGTACTTCAGGGGAGTTGGCGATCATAATGCCTACCAGTGTCGTGACTGTTTTCATAAGCCATTTAGAGATCAAGAGCAAAGGAGGAGAGAAGAGGAGAGAAAGAGAGAGGAAGAGAAGAGAAGACAAGAAGAGAGAAAGAGAGAGGAAGAGAGAAGAGAGGAAGAGAGAAAGAGACAGGAAATGAGACTGGAAAAACTGAATAACAGACTTACAGAATCATGCCAACAAGCTCAGGAGCAACATGAAAAACAACTGAGCAGCAGCATTGCAGAGGAAAGCAAGACCAAGCAACACGTTCTTACTAGCATTCTAGATGAGTTTGAGCCTCACTATGGATCAGGAAATGACAGAGATGAGCTTCTAGAAGTTCTGTCAACAAAGTGTGGCATTCCAACTCCAAACCTCAGTCTCTCACAGCTGAGTGGTGATCAGCTAGGAAGCATCCTGTCAGCTCTGGACAAACTCCTGTTCGATGAATGGATCAGTGCCCCTCCATCCCCAAGCACTTTGCAGCACACTCAGGTGTTAATCACTGAGCTGTGTGCCCTGTCTCTGGAGCTGTCTGATGGTCTGTCCCTGCAAAACGCCTCCGATCATGTACAGTCACTGGTGGCATCTATCAGCCAATCAGCATGCAGTGTTTCTGAGAGCTTTCGGCTTACTCAAGCTCTGTACCTGACCCTGGTGTACTTCTTCACTGAGCATGGTGGCAGTGAAACTGATGCAGTGCTTATAGCAAAACAGTGGACAGAAGAAGACCTTTCCACTGAGGACCTCTTCCTCATAGAATTCCTTGGCACCCTCATATCATCACTTCAGAAAGCTATTGGAAGAGCTTCTGTCTTCATTTTAAAGATGGAAATCCTGAGCTTGAAGCTTCTGCTATTCACACTTACTCATCTAAATGGCAAAATCAGTCACTCAGAATCCACTGAGATGGTCCTTCAACTTGTACAAAGGCATGAATGGGCCCCTGCAGAAGCCATGACTCTTCTTAAAGCCCTGTCAGAGAAATATACAGAGGACGGTCCAATAGCCGCAGTGCTGGAACTGGTGCAGATGTATGACATATCACCCCACTGGACAGATACCTCTGGACTCTCTCTTCCCCAGGCTATCGACTTTGTTGGCCCTAAAGGATTCCAACTGCATTTCCAAAAGACTCTAAGGGAGCAGGATGAGCGCAATCTTAATTCAGCTTTAGCAGAATTGGCAAAGATTAGACATCTGGATGATCCTGTGGTGGACATGATCAGAAACATTATTACGAGCGTAATGCGATATTCAGAAAATGCCCCAAAAGACGAGCCATTTGTAAAGGATTCTATTAAATGTGTAGGCCAGAACGCAGAAGACATTACTCAGGCTTTATATCAGTTCTGCAAGGCAGTGTTTGACACAAAAGGCTGGTGGCCCACAGTGAAACACATGATAAGTTGGTGTGTTCTGGTACTCAATGAGAAGGGTGGAGCACCAGAACTAGTTGGCCTGGAAGAGGACCCATGTGTCACAGCCATGTTTGCAGCTGCACAAGTCTGCATGGGACACAAACTGGACATTGTGATACGCCCTGGCATTCACTCACAAGAGCAAATCAAAGAGTGGTCAGACTTCTACGGGCACCTTGGAATTTCTTTCCAAACAAACCTGAATGTTCCCAGTGCATCACAGTATCCGTATCATGAATCAGACATTGTGTATGGAACCCTGGATGACTTTGTCTCTGAGTGCTTCCAAAATGGATTGGAGCCGATGACAACTGGAACACCCAGAGGATTTATCATTGAAGAAGGAAGTCTCAATGCTTCTCACCATGTAGTACTTTCAAGGATCAAGGAACATGATACCCTGGCATTTGGTGCAGAGGTCCTGCAAAAGCTCATGGGTAGTTTTCAAACTGAAGAGATGGATGAGAGACATAGGTTTTTAAAAGCTCTCTTTGAGGTGCTCCACACTGATCTTAACAAAAATAGACATACCCACAATAAAATCCTAGCCATCTTAAAAAAACATACTGGAAAGGAACTGCTTCCTAATGAGGTCTACATCCTGACATTTCTAGAGGCTCTCCTTACAGTGTTTACGAGTCAAACAGACAATGAGAAACAAATGGCATCCCCAGCAGATCTATGGTGTTTGGAGAGTTTGCTTGCCTGTGCAATAAAATTCCAAGCCTCCAAAGAACAAAGCAAAGGCCTCTTCCAGATGGTCTCAAATCTTGTAAAACAACAACTGTGGTCACCAGTTGAAGCCTTAAACCTCCTTGTAGCCTTAACTGACCACCATCATGATGAAGACAACACTTCCATCATGAAGATTTTACATCTGATGGAGACTTATCAGATATCTTCGGAGTGGACAGATGACAAACAAAAACCTCTTCTTCAGCTGGTTAGCTCATCTAAAACTACAGGTCTGATCCAACATTTAGAGACGAACTTAAGAGATGAGAGGGAAAAAAGCATTGAGACTCTTTTTGCTGAAATTCGACAGATGAAAGACCTTGATGAAGAAACATTAGAGAAAGCACAGAAAATTGTAACGACAGTTCACAACTGGATTAAATCTGGTGACATTAAACAACACAAAGATATAGCTCATGCCAGAAATCTGAGTCAAAGCACAGCAACAGAAAACCTTCAGGAGATTCTAGCGGTCTTATGCAATGCTGTTCACTTGTGCAACGCTAAAGAGAAATGGTGGCCCAGAGCCAACCAGATGATAAGCTGGTGCCTCTTAGCCTTGTCTGACTCCGGAAAGCTCCTGGAAATGGGCACTGGAGAGGGAAAGTCATGTGTCATAGCAATGTTTGCAGCCCTGCGTGCCCTTAGGGGGGAAAAGGTAGATGTGGTGTCCAGCTCCTCTGTGCTATGTCAACGAGATGCGGAAGAATGGAAAGACTTCTACTCACACCTTGGTATCACAGCTGACACGAACACAAATAAAACAGAAGATGAAGATCGAAAGAAATGCTACCAGATGGATGTGGTCTATGGAACAATTGAGGCCTTTGCTGCAGATCACCTTCGCCAGATATTTGAGATGAAAGACGTGAGGCCAGATCGCCGCTATCAGTGCATCATAATTGATGAGGTGGACTCACTGCTGCTGGATGAGGGAGTGCAGCTGACCTACCTGTCCAGCCCCATGGTCTCCATGCAGCATCTGAACACAATTCTGGCCATGATCTGGAGCCATGTCAGCCAGTACGGCTTCCTGTCCACAGGTCACCAGACATTTGTGCAGGGACCACCTGTGTCATTTTTCAAAGCCATATTTGACTCAATTGACACTGAAGAAACTGGAATCGATGATGCTATTGACATCCTACGTATTGCTGAAGAGTCCAAGATTGTGCCCGAAGGATATACAGAGGAGTTCTGCAGCAGCAAAAAAGATGACATGCTCAAGAAATTGAAAAATGTGAGTCAGGATGCAGTTGTAGACTTTTTCAAAGAAATGGAACACTATGTCCCCTATGATTTTACTCTTTACACCTTAGATGACAAGGGATTGCTTCATCTCAGAAAGCCTAGCACGTACACCAACCAGGACATCCCAGACCTTTCATTTCTTGTTTTGGGGGAGGGCTTGTGTTGTCCTCTCTATGATTCTGAAGAAATTCTCATCAAGCCTATTGCAGGACTAATCTCAGAGAAGATTCAGTACACCCCCAAACAAACAAACAAAACAGACAAAATTAGCATCCCTGGATTCCTCAGAAATCTGATAGAAAAGAAGACACCTGTGTGGGTTCAGAATGCCTTTTTGGCAAAGAGACTGACGCAAGGACGGGAGTATGTGGTTGAAAATGACAGTGTCTGTCCAGTTGACTTCCGTTCCACTGGAATTGTGGAACTGAGTAAGAAATGGGGTGATGGTCTGCAGCAGTTTGTTGAGATTAAACACCAAATCAAACTGAGCACAATTTCAGCAGTGACCAACTACATCTCTAATGTTTCTTTTTTCCAAAAATATAATGGAAAAATATTTGGCACAACAGGTACCCTTGGAAGTGATTCAGAAGTGCATTTTTTGCAAGACATGTATCCACAAATTTCAGCCTGTAAAATGCCAACCTTCAATCGGAGGAAGCTATTTGAGGTCCAAGGTACTCTGCAGCCTTCAGCGGAAGAGTGGAAATCTGAGATAAAGCGTGTGGTAATGACTGAACTTTCCCCCAACTCATACAGAGGCGGGAGAGCTGCATTGGTGATCTGTGAAACGATTAACAAAGCCACAGAGATCTATGAGGAGCTCAAGGACACCATCCCAGGTGAGACCATTTTGTACTGCCGCAGTGACAGAGACAGTTTGAGCAAAATAGAGAAGGAACTGCTTCCTGGTGACCTCATTGTTGCCACAAACCTTGCTGGACGTGGCACAGACATTAAAGTCTCCAAACAGGTGAACAACAGTGGAGGATTGTTTGTGATCCTGTCCTTCCTTTCGGATAATACAAGAGTGGAACTCCAAGCATTTGGTCGCACTGCACGCAAAGGTAAACCGGGATCAGCTCAGATCATCATGACCCCTGATCATCTGCCAGAGGAATTCAGAACTTCAGTGTCTTCTCTGGAGGAGGCAAAGAAAACAAAAGAAAGGCTGGCAGCAGAAAAAATTAAAGAAATGATGAATGATGTCACTGAGATGAAGTTACGAGAGGACCTGTTTTCAGAGTACTGCAAAACCCTTCAGGACATTCACAGGAACACAAATGAATATGAAAAAAGAGCTATTGTTGCCATCATGAATGAGTTCTGGGGGATTTGGTTGCAAACTAAATCAGAAGACATTGACCACTTGAAAAGAGATGAATTGCAAAAGAGCTTAAAGTGTGATTTAGCTCTGGCAAGAAGTCAGTCTGAAAGACAGACTTCACCATGTTCAAGCATTTACCACTACATTAAGTTTGGTAATATTGCACTGGATGAGAAAAAATGGAACGTCAGCGCTAGTTTGTTTGAAAAAGCTATGGCCCAAGATGAAAGCTGGGCAGCCATAGCATTTTACAGTCATGCATACTGCACCATCCAACAGCAGGAGGGAGACTACCTCACTAAAGCCAGGGATGACCTCTTGAAAGCACAGAACTCTCTCAAGTACCTCAGTGAGGAGTGTATGGTCTGCCTTCAGTTTTTCCAAATGTCCTTTCCTGCCCAAGCCGACAACGGCCCAAACAGTCTTGCAAAACAGTTTACAAACAAGTGCAATATGTTGAGTTACTTTGATGAAAACATTAATGAGGCAATAAAAAAGCTGGAGGACATAAAGGAGAGAGAGAAGGATGCAATTGCCAGAAAGTCACCCACATTCACCCTAGTGTCAAATACTGATAAGGATCTCCAGGATGAGGCCTATAACCTGTACACCAGAGGTCTGCAATATGTCTACGCTGTGGAAGAGGAACCTCGTTTTCCATGGGGAGCTTTGGCTGTGTTCTTACTTGGACTTCTGCAGATTACTGCAGGAATACTACTCACTGTCTTTACATGCGGGGCAGTTTCCCAAGTTGGCATGGGACTGATCAGCGAGGGAATATCAGACTGCATTACCGGTGTTGAGTCCATGGTGACCGGAGAATTCAGTTGGAAATCATGGGCAATAGAAAAGGCTATTTCTATTGGTATATCTCTCATCGGGTTTGGAGTTGGAAAGCTGATTGCGAAGGGCCTCAAGGCTACCAAAGTGTTGCTTAAGCAGTTTGGGAAAGAACTAAAGGCAATGCCAAAGTTCCTCTCAAGACAGGCCAAAGACACTCTCAGTAAGGCTGTGAAGACAAACATGAGGCATGCATTTAGCTACACTTCAAAAAAAATGGCTGAAGAGCTCGCCATGTATGGATTTGGGAAGGTGGAAGAGATGTTACTAAATGAAATTCTAAATGCTATTAAAAATGATATTAAAAAAGGAATTGATGACAAATTGAAATCCAACATGCGAATGGATCCCTTCGGTTCCTTAGTAGACTCCATTATACTGTCACATCTTGAGGATAGACAACAATTTTCTGATCTTCTGCAGAATGAGAATAGAAAGAGGAAGCTGCTGGGCCTTTTCAGAGAGTTAACCAACACTGCATTGCAGCCATTTGTCTCAGACCTTGACTTGCAAAAACAGGTGAATTCATCCATTTTCAAAGTGATTGACAATGTTAAAGCCAATCAAGAGGTCAAAGGTGGAGCACGTTTTTTTCTGACTGCCATCAAAACATTCCACATGGCAGCACTGGCAGGAGATGCCATTGGCTCTGTAGCCCGCCTCTCAGACAGGTTTTTCTCAAAATACCAGGTGGTGTTAAATGAATTTAAAAAACGTGAAGGTTTTTCAGAGAAAGTGCATAAGAATGAGCTTTCTACTTCTGAAATTGACTTGCTGGGAAAATTCAGTCAGGAGGTAGCTGACACCATCAGCTCTCTTTTGGCTGATGCTGTGGTAGAAATGTTCCATCAAAAGTTTTCTACTCATATTGTGAATGTGGTCCAAGGCAAGATAAATGGCTTCATCAGCAAAAACATCAGCATTAAATTGAAGACTGAAGAAACGGAAGGTAGACTCAAAGCTGGACAAAACAACAGATACGTTGCATACATGCCAGTGGAGCTCAAGTCTATACATAAACCTGCTGGAGATCTGGGTAGAGACGCACAGGCTCATGCTGAGAACATCAGGAAGATAACAACACCAGGTACAATCCTTGATATCAGAGTCCTCTCGGAAGCTACTGCCACTAAGGTTGTCATTTTAACACCGGACAGCAATGGCAAGCTTTCGAAAATGCAAGAGCTTAACCCAAACACTAAACCTGCCAGTCAAACGGTGACACTGATCTACAGACCAAAGAGTGACCAATACCCAGATGGCCATTATGATGTCCACATCAATAATCAGACAGGGAGAGAGACCAAGAAAGGCTGTCTGTTTCAGGCTTTGGCAAGAGGTATGAAACCAGATGCGGGTGAAGAAGAGATTGATCGGGAAGCAGACCGACTCCGATCTGTGGAGGCTGACGCCCTCTTGAAGCACCCAGGCCAATGGGAGCCTTTCATCAAGCACAAGGAGTGGGCAGAATCCATCCGAGGAGGAGCCTGGTACATGGCAGAGGGAGCTGGCCGTGAAAAGATTGTCAAGGAAAACAAAGCAAGACTCAAGAAAGAAGTTGGAAAAGTAGAATTGTACAAACATTGGACACAAGATGTAATCAAAACTCCAAGTGTTGGACAGTTCATTAATGTAGACCACCAACCACCAGTGGACAGTATATTGCAAGCTAGGCAGCTAAACCAAAATAGCAGATTAGCAGAAACTATGCTTGGATTGGTGGCAAAAACGTCTGCCCTGGACACCGATCGGATTTGTGATGTGCAAAAATATCATGGACTTGGACTTCCAACTGTTTATGTGCCACAGGAAATCTATACAGAATTTCCCAGTACAAAGTCAGCACCCTGTAGCTTGGCCACTGCCATAAGCAATGATGATGTTGTGGGCACCTTCAAACTGACTATCCTAGGTGGAATGCCCAGATTCATGTTAAACAGCAACAAGAACCTCAAGGACTTTCAGAATGTCCCGATGAGTAAAACCAGACTTGATATTTTTGAACAAAGTTTTCAGCAACATTCCTCAGATCTGGTGCAGAAATGGTTCAACCTTCTCAGTGGGAAGAATGTGATGACACCTGGTGATCTCAAAGCCTACTTTGAGACCACATGGATCAACAACCAGGGCTACAAAAATCAGAATGATCCACATGTCTCCAGTCTCCTGTAATGCTGAGGTGAGGATGGCCATTTAATGTAAACAACAGCGTGTATAGCATGAGGGCACTGAACAAGGGTGTGGGGTGAGGACATAGAGGCACATGTTCATAATGCAGCTTTCTACACATTCTCTAGCCATTCCCCTGGTGGCCTAAGACTTACTCTGGCTTGTATGTAAGGGAATATACTGTAAAAACAGCTGCTATGTTTGGTCATCCTGTACTTTAAGCATCCCTAGCAGTACAAGCCCCCTGATGCAGCTCTAGTGTCCCAGAGGACAACTGCTCAGAACATTAGATCAAATGAAGGACGACCTGTATTAAATAGCTTGTACAACAGTCAGCAAATCATTTATGTGAAATGAACTGATGATTTGTCATTTTCTGTTGTATTTACAGTTGAGAGAAGAAAAGTGCAGAGATGTACAACCCCATGTTGATGAAGACACCCGTCTGAATATTTGTAGGAGAGAAAAAGTGCGAGATGTCTGGCTGAATATGTTTTACCATTGCTGATTTTGTTTTATTCTGCTTTAATTTACAATCAGTTTAGGTCTACAGAAATCGTTACTAAAAACTCTTACCTGAAATGTTTGAATTAAGTATGCTAATAATTAATGAAAGAAACGAAAGAAAGTTCTTTGTATATTGTCATTCTATTCTATGCATGATCCATAAAATGAATTCGGAACATTGACATTATTTGTGAACTGACATTAGATGTATTAGTTTTACCATCAGGCTGTTTAAGTGTTATATCCCAGCATATTCAGGGATATAAAAATCATGTTTAACATGATTTATCATGTAAAACAATATCCATTTAAACGCATAGCCACATGTATTGTTCCTAATGGTATTTTATTTAATTTACTGCTTAAAATGATGATTAAAATTGTGTGATTATTCCTTTAGCATGGTTATTAGTTTGTGTGTCTGCCATTTTACTCAGTTAAGTATTTTTTAAATAATTATGACCGCTGCTAGCAAAGCTAGTGAAAGTGGTCATATTGGTGTTCACAGGAACTGTTAAATGGTTAAAACGACAGTTAGATACACACCACATGCAGGATTAAATTAAAACAATAAAAGATATGTTGAGGTAAACAGATGTGTCTTTAGCTGCCTTTCAGACATGTGGTCAGCAACCCTTAGTTAAAGGAACACTCCACTTTTTGGCTTAGGAACGCTCATTTTCCTAAAGGAACACTCCATTTTTGGGGGAAAGTATTCTCATTTTCCAACTCAGTTGAGTTTAACTTTATTAACGGTATCATGCTACTGGTCTTATCTGATTCAATATGTTATGCTAAGCTAATAGCTAATACCTGAGAGATGCTAAAGTGGTACTGCAAAATCCAGAGAATGGATTCAACAAGGAGATCATAGACTCTACAAGGACAGGACAACATAAAACGTTTCGAGTTACAATTTGTGAAATAGATATAAAAAAGTAAAGAAAAACAGTTATAGCCTTAAGTAATAAACAGCGTTTCAGTAGTCCCTGTCGATCAGCAATCCACTTTGTGCAATCCAGCAATTGTGAATGAAAGATACTACATTAACTTTTACTGGCTTTTTAACAAGAAAACCCCATCCACTTTTACTTCACAAATAGAGGAGACTCCAAGCCTGTGTAATGGACTGCATTCGGTGGCAGGTCGAAGGCAAAGAGAGACGGACAGGGGCTGGCTCCAGCTCACTTTTATTCTGGTCAACACGTGAGAAGTACAATGCAGCACAGTATATTACCTCCAGCGTAGACAAATCTTTCTAGTTTGGGTTGTGATCGTATAGTGATTATTAACATTCAGAATTATCGTCAAGGTGAAACGCGGAGCCACTGTATTTTACACACAGCAAGTAGGCTTGCCATTTTACATGGTAGTTATTGCGTCCATGTACAGGTATGTGCCCCCAGTGGAGAGGGAGGAAGAGGCCAAAGCAACAGCAGTGGTAGGGGAGTGGAGGGGTGGGAGAGAAAGGGGTGGAGTGGGAGAGAGAGACAGAGAGTGGTGAAATGAGAGTGATGGGGTGAGGAGGTGGAGGAGTGGAGTGAGGAGGAGTGGGAGAGACAGAGAGTGGTGGAGTGGGAGGTTGAAGGAGAGGGAGAGAGAGAGTGGTGGGGAGAAAGGGGGGGGCATGGAAAGGGGGCTGTGTCTAACACTGGTTTGTGTGTGTGTTTGCGTATGTATTTGTGATGTTGAACACTGGTTTGTGTTTGTGTGTGTGTGTGTGTGTTGCTCTTGATGGGTGGGGTGAAGTGCACCGTGTGTGTGTAGGTCTTGGCCCGATGTGTGTGTGGTCTGATGTTAGTGTGTGTGTGTGTGTGTGGGGGGGGGGGGGGGGGGGTGTTTGTGTGTGTGTGTGTGTGTGTGTGTGTGTGTGTGTGTTTGGGGGGGGGGGGGGGTGCACCGTGTGTGTTGGTCTTGGCCTGATATGTGTGTGTAGGTCTGAAGTTGGTGTGTGCGCTGTATCAAAATTAAAACTAAAACCATAATCCTGAAGAAAACTATTGATAAAAATTGTTTACACAGAATAAACATGTTAGAATATAGAATTAATAAAATGCATTTTATTGTCACTATAGACATGTGTACCCAAGCACAATTATATTGAAAGCATCTCACTGTAGTGCAGACATGTAGGATATTTACAACATAGAGCAAACATAAATAGGCCTATGCAACAAATGGCTTTATCGTCCATATAGGGTTACTATGGTTTCTGAAGTAGGATTGGCTGTGCTGCATGCTGCTCTCACCTGATAGGCTGTGGTCTACCCCCATTGGGTTTAAAAGCCCAATCAGATGTTCTGCAACTGCAAGAAGACTGGAAGACAGCACCTCTGTGAGACGCATCACCCATCGTTCATCATCAGGCCATAGTAAGTGACAGTGCACTCTATTGTGACATGCATAACAAGAGTATTTTTTTTTAATTATATGATGCTATGAATGTTAGGACATACAATACGAAAGAACAAAATATCGTTATTGTACATTCGATCAGATGTCATTTGATCGAATGTAGCCTACAATAATGTCATTTTGTTCTTTCGTAGTGGATCAAACTAAGAAATGACATTGCAGGACTCCCACAATTAAAAAAAATATATTCTTACTTGACAATGCAATAATTGTAGGCTTTCTGAGTTTTTAAAAATCACATCAAATGAAAAACGCCAATGTTTTACTTTTTAAAGTGCAGGCTATGATTTGCTGTAGCTTATGTCATTACAGAATAGGCCTATGTCTTTGGTACAATTTTATGTACAAACTGCGGGAATGTAGGGTAGCGTTGGCATTCGATTAATTAACGTATCCTTTATCAGCAAGCTGCTAGCATTTTCAAAGAAGCGTTGGCTGTTATGTCACCTGTTGCTAGTAGGGTTGTTCAAAAGTAAGAGCAGGTTCGCACACTGAAAAAGGCACTAAGGTCAAGCACAAGGAGTTCTGTTTTATTTTTTCTGAGAGCAGAGTAGAGCAGACGTTTTAGGGTTCTGCCTTCATCAGTGCTCTCTCTGCTCACCTAGTAGGGTTGTTAGCATTCCTGCCCGTGTCTGTGGCCGGTAGTCACATGCCTCTGCTCCAGTTTACGAGAGTGTTTTGGCCAAAGTAGATGGGCTCAATTATTATTACCGTAAGTGTTACTCAGCTGAATTAAATAACCCTCCACTCGGGTGTAAGTCACGCCATTATAGAACATAACACCGTGTACTTTAAATAAGCGAGGTGCGGGAAGAGACAGGACCTGAATCAGATATAGCGTTTTAACCTGGGTATGCGGGTTTAATATAAAACAACCGGACAACAGAATGTAACGTCCTCTCTCTGACTTCACTGAACTTCAAATTCATCGAACATACAGACAGACATAAGTAATCAACAGGGTCTCAGCGGATCCTTAAAAAAGTCTTATTTTAAAAAGGTGTCTTAAAAAGTCTTAAGAAGCATTATATTTCACTATTTTCTGAAGTATGGCATTAACTTTCACAAGGTAGGTATTATTTTTCATCCGGGTAGCCTATGGTCAATAAAACAAAATTGGCTGATTTTTTTCCGCGCTACGTGATTTATTTAGCCAGCGTTGTTTGTTATCAAGATGCTGAAAACTCTATCATAGAGCCTAACTCTATCATAGAGCCTAACTATCAAAATAAATGAGTGCATAAAGGTTCGGTTATGAAGTTTGCTTTTGCCGATATTTCTATGTTTTTACGACGTGGATGGGTTGTAACTACCCCATCTGTAGCCTATGTAGCCTACAGTGTGGCTTAGGCTAATTTTACAATTTCAGTAGACTGGTCTTGCAAGTTAAGCTAACATTTTATCTCAAGACCTGCACCTCCTCCGGCTTCACAGCAGGGATGGAAATTCGCACCAGCCACCAGCCAAATGCTAGTAATATATGAAAGTGGTTAGTCAATTTTGGACACAAAATAATAATTTACTATTGAGTGGCTGGTGAATTTTATCATTTATTTGTCAGTGGCTGGTAAAAATTGACATTTCACAAAGTTAATTTCCACCCCTGCTTCACAGTCAGACATCCCGTGTCTCCTAGCAGCTCAGGGAGTACAGAGCGACTGCCAGTAAACAGCATCTAGGCTAAGTAGCGCAAATTTCTTAACCGACTGGGAAAACCAGAAAACAAATGATGAATCAATAGTGACAGTGAGACAAATATATCCGATGTTGAAGATGTACCATTAAAAAAGACTTGGAACAGATTTGTTTAATTGTACAAAACTAAACTTGCACATACCTTAAATTGGCAAGTAAAATACATGACAGTAACTTGCATGCAAGATCTTAAGTAAATGTCTTTAAAGAAAACTTAATAATACATTATAATAATACATTAGTTTTTTATAGCGCTTTTCATGGTACTCAAAGACGCTTTACAGATATATTGATACACACATACATACACATAAACACACACACACACACACACAAAATACAAAAAAAAAAATACGAAAAAAGAGAGGATGATCAGTGGTGGTGGTGGGGGGGGTGGTCATGTGTCATATGCAATCTTGAACATCTTGAGGTGGCATTTGAAAGAGAGTAGTGAGTCAGAGTTGTGGATGGCCAGGGGGAGGGAGTTCCAGAGGGTGGGGGCAGCGATGGCGAAGGCCCTGTCGCCAATGGTCCGGTATTTGGTTGTGGTGATAGGGGTGAGGAGATTTGCATCAGCAGAGCGTAGTCGGCGTGTGGAGGAGTGTCGGTGGAGGAGGTCGGTCAAGTATACGGGTGCAAGGTTGTTGAGGGCCTTGTAGGTGATGAGGAGGATTTTGAAGTGTATGCGTTGTTTTATGGGGAGCCAGTGAAGTCGATGGAGGACAGGTGTGATATGCTCTCTGGAGGGGGTGCGGGTGAGCAGTCGGGCAGCAGAGTTTTGGACGTATTGTAGTTTTTGGAGAGCAGTGGAGGGGAGGCCGTACAGGATGCTATTGCAGTAGTCGAGTCTGGAGGTTATGAAAGCGTGGATTAGTGTATCAGAAGCTGTGGAGGAAAGAGTGGGTCGAAGACGTGCAAACTTGTAATTTGTGTTATTTGTATAAAACATAAGTGTTATGCTTTCGTATGAGAAATGTAAAGTGCCCATAATGAGTAAGTCATGCATATTATGCATTTGGCTGTTAATATTCAGCCAGAATATCCAGACAATTTAAATTTAGTGGGCATCATGCCAAGCAGGCTAACATATTCCATTAAGGATCACTATGGACCGGGACCTACATGGGCAAACTCTCAATTACAGTTTTTCCTCAATCACTTTGGTACATTTTTCGAATCATTCTTGCAATTTGCAGAAGATCAAGTGCATTTTTCAAAACAGTTTGAACAAATAGCAAAACACCATGGATCACCTGCAAAAGCCAGTCTCTTGCTCAAAATCCTTAGTCCAGGTGTGATGACAAGTGTTGTACGTTTGACCCCATATAATGTCTATGTGTAAGATTGATTGGAAAAGACAAGATTCACATTTACAGAATGACTTCTTTATTGGCAGACATTGACATTCTTCCTCTTCCTCTTCCTACTCCTCCACCACGCAGCCTCACCCCTCTTCCTCTCCTTCTTCTTGGCTGTTGTCCTTCCATTGTCAGACATTGTAACTTTCTATTGTGCTCTGGTTACCTATATACTCCCCAGTATATTGTTCATGAGATGCTCCCTTGAGCTCATTCAGAAAACTGTTGATCATTGGTTGATCAACTCTTTTCATTAGAGAAAGTCTGGATTCACCTGGAAGGAATTTACCAATTTAGATCATATTTACAGACAAATGTCTTATGGAAATGTATATATGCTTGACATGTTATGATGGCTTGGTAAATCATTTTGCATGTGAAGACTTATATGATGAACTATAGCCTAAATGTTTTGGGGAAAGAGACTATTTGATAGATTCCTTTTACAAAGCATTTTGATTAGCATGACAAAAGCTATTGATAATGTACGAAAACACTGAGAATTGTACACAATCATTTGCATGGATGGACAAAAGTATTTGCAATTTGTTCAATGCAATGAGAAACTGCCTTTTTCATCTGCACAAATGGCATGGTGATGTGACAATTGAACAAGAACTTTTGAGAATTTCAATTCTGATGTGACAAATGTACCAAACCAATTGAGAAAAACTGTAATAGGCCTAACTTACTATGATTTTAAACAGTACCATATTAAGACCTAGTCTCATCCCCATATCACATATGCACAACTTGTTGTTTTCTCAGCCACACAATTTCAAGGTCATGTGTGTATTACTATGGTAGGTCTAATACCATTCGGCTGCCATTTTCTATGGTCTGGTACCTACATGGACGAATTCTACATAAATACCTGTTAATATTCTTAAAGTAAATGATATAAGGATTTAATTTTACCCCCATACCACATATGCACAACTTGTTGTTTTCTCAGCCACACAATTTGAAAGTCATGTGTGCATTACTATGTTGGGCCTAATACATACCTTTCGGCTGGCATTGCATGAGGACTGGTACCTACACAAACAAATTCTACATAAAGGCCTCTGAATAATGTTAAAGTAAATAATGTAAGGATTTCATTTTAACCCTTTTACATATGCACAACTTGTTATTTTCTCAGCCACACAATTTTAAGGTCATGTGTGCACCACTATGGCAAACCCAACACATACCATTCGGCTGCTATTGTCTATGGCCTGGTACCTATACGGACAAATTCTCCATAAAGGCCTCTGAATAATGTTAAAGTACATGATATTAGGATGTTATTTCACCCCCCTTTTATATATGCACAACTTGTTGTTTTCTCAGCCACACAATTTCAAGGTCATGTGTGTATTACTATAGTAGGCATAATACGTACCATTCGGCTGGTATTTTCTATGGCCTGGTACCTACACGGACAAATTCTGCATAAATCCCTGTTGATATTCTTAAAGTTAATGATATAAGAATTAAATTTTACCCCCATATCACATATGCACAACTTGTTGTTTTCTCAGCCACACAATTTGAAAGTCATGTGTGCATTACTATGTTGGGCCTAATACATACCATTCGGCTGGCATTGTCTATGGCCTGGTACCTACATGGACGAATTCTACATAAAGGCCTCTTAATGTTGTTAAAGTATGAAGTATACCTGTGAAGTATAGTGCCCAGGGGCACCACATTGGCTTAATACGGCCCTGCGTGGAACCTTGAACCAGCTCTGGAAGTGGTTTGGTGTGGCGGTCCTAGTGGCGCTGCTGACGGGACTGCAGGCGCTGTAGTCGTATGTGTGTGTGTGTGTGTGTGTGTGTGCTGCTGCTAGGCCATGGGCCCAGGGCAGAATTTTCACTTATTGTTATGTGTGTGTGTGTGTGTTTGTCCTGTGTATGTGTGTGTGTGTGTTTGTCCTGTTAGGCCATGGGCCCAGGGGAGAATTTTCACTTATTGGTACCATCCAAGGTGGCAAATTCTGTCCTTGCTTTTTGGAATAGCATATATCTATAGACTATATTTTGCTATGATAGACATTCCAAAGTGGTAGCTTAGTCATAGAAATACTGCTCGAAAGTGGAAATTGGAGGCCCGAAAACGTGTCATCGGGACATTATACCTGAAAAACCAACACAAATTCAACCATTGGGTGGATATTTACTGGTGATCTGTGACTTACAAGGTTATAAAGGTCACTGAATTGAATACATGTAGTTTGGATGATATCTTAGCAAAATATTATATAAAATAACAACAAAAATTGAAAAGATACATAAGGGTGAATGCAATGTAGACTAGGGACAGAAACAGTTGAATCACCGCACACTGAAAAGACTTAGTTTTTGCTGTTTTATTGTGAACGACGCGTTTCGCTCGTTGCTTCCTCAGGTTCACTTTGAAAGTTGTGTCCCTCCCATAGGTGAAATAGATTCCCAGGTGAGGTCACATGACCTCACCAAAATACCCGTGCTCCACAACATTGCATATTAACAGTATTTACATTGCATATTTACAAATTGCATATTTACATATCAAGTCTTCAACATATCTATATCTATTCATTATTCAGTCCATCCAGTTCATAGTTGATCAATGCAAGTCCATCCGGTTATTAGTCCAAATCAATCATCCCATGACATCATGCGTAAGGTTCTATGGTTGTCTAAACAAGTACAATCACAGAGCAGTTCAATAAATATACATAAGCATGTGCAACATGGTGTTCAACTTAATAAGAATACACTTAAATCCTGCAATTCATTTAGGCCATGGGGTTCTACAGTATTCAGCTCATTCATCCAGTAGGCCTCTCTCTGTAGGAGCTGTTTAATAAGATTGCCCCCTTCGTGGATTTGGTTTTACCTGTTCTAGGCCAATGAATTTTAAAGAGGTGGCAGATCCATGGTTAAAAGCTTTATAATGCCTGGCAATAGCATAGTCTATATTGCCCTTTGTTATTGCACCTTTATGTTCTGCAATTCTCAGTTTTAAATTTCGTTTTGTTTGGCAGATGTATACTAGTCCACGAGGACATTTCAACATATATACAACATGTGTTGATTGACAATTGATGAACTGTTTTATATTGTATTTTTTGCCCGAGTGTGGGTGGTTGAAAGTTTTAGTATCGGAAGTGTGAGAACAGTATGCACATTTTCCACATCTGTAGTTGCCATGTAGATCCCTCGTTAGCCAAGTTGTCTTTGGGGGATCCATATATGTAGAACTCACCACATCATCATCATCACCATATCTCTTATGTTGTTACCCCTTTTAAAACAGAATCTAGCTGATGATGATGTCAGATGGTCTAAACTGGGGTCACACTGTAAAACTTTCCAATGTTTTTTAATTATGTGTGTAACCTGTTTTGATGCAGTGGAGTATTCTGACACAAAAGTAATTCTGCTGTTTGTGGTTTTGGGTGTGGGGTATAATAATGTCATTCTATCTCTGTTCTGAGCCTTTTTAACAGCTTCATTGATTAATGTTTCATTGTACCCCCTTTGTTTAAACCGTTGGGACATTTCATTGGCTTTAGCTACAAAATCATTGTCATTGCATATT
The DNA here is from genome assembly GCA_030347295.1 of Setipinna tenuifilis. Classification (NCBI taxonomy): domain Eukaryota; kingdom Metazoa; phylum Chordata; class Actinopteri; order Clupeiformes; family Engraulidae; genus Setipinna; species Setipinna tenuifilis. The sequence continues at coordinate 44,817,092 of CM059265.1, forward strand.
CTTCTTAACCTTACAAACTGTCCATAGGGGATGTTCTTGACTGTGATTAGGATGGAAACTTGATGCATGTAAGATAGTGTTTCTATCAGTAGATTTTCTGTAGATTGAGGTTTTTAATCTATTTTCACTATTTACAGTTATGAGCAAGTCCAAGAAATGTATTTTGTCACAATCGTGTTCCATACTCAACTTCAGCGAGGGTTATGTACCATTAATGTAGTCATTAAAATTTAACAGTTCATCAATAGAGCCCACAAATATTGCAAAAATATCATCAATTGTTTTCCATGGCATTCTTTAAAATGCGATCTTGCTCACTCATGAATTTCTCCATCGGGTTCTGTTGTAGCTGTTCGTAAAAGTCAGAATTATTTAGTTGTCTCATGGCTTCAGTCTCATAATCTTTCGTATTCTGTACCACAATTCCTCCGCCCTTATCGGCAGATTTTATGATTTTGTCAGTGTTTTCTTTTATCTCATTCAATGCTTTTCTTTCCAATGTGCTGATGTTGTGGTTGATCTTTCTGTTTGTAGACTTGATCATTTTGTCAATATCGTTCTCCACTAATTTGCTGAATGTCGCCAATGTGGCATGGGGACACCAGGGGGCATGAACGTTGACTTCTTCTTTAAATGTATTGATAGTCGGCCTAGTAGTATTGGAAACATCAGTAAAAAAAACAGTAAAAAAAAAAACACAGTAAAAAAGTGTTTTAAATGTAGTTGTCTGAAAAAATTTGAAAGAGTCTACCTTTAACTTGAAAGCGTTCACCTTGTTTGTTGGGACGAAGGATAATCCTCGGCTTAGTACTCTTGATTGAGGGATAGTCCGAAATGTTTGTCACAGTGTTTGGGATTGACTGAGGCTCCTCGTAAATCTGTTTGGGTCTCGATCTCCCTTTACCCCTCCTCGCCTTCTTCTGTACACTTGCCCCCCTCCGCGACCTAAAAAAAGAGCCGTCGGTGGAGGACGCGCTGGTGCTTTGGTCACTTGTTTCGGCCTCGCTTGTCAGGAGCAGGTCCCGGTGTTGTTCTGTCCCGCTGCGTCTCTCTCCAGCGCTGCGTTGACCTCTTGCCTGCGGCAGTGGCGGAGCTTTTTATGTTATTCTTTTTTTTCCCCCCCAAGCGCTCGTGGCGCCCCCCATGAAATGGCGCCCCGGGCGGCTGCCCGGTTCGCCCGTGCCTAAAACCGCTACTGGCCTGCGGTCTCCGGCTCCGCTTGGTGTAGTTGGTCCTATTCCAATTATAAATTGATCCTTTGCTGTAGTCATCTGCGTCCCATTTGTATTTCTTAATCTTGAAAGCTTTTAGTTCATCTTCAATTTTTTTCAGTCCGTCTCTTATCTCATCTTCTAGTTTGGTTGACTGTGAGGTATCCGAAGCATTGATTTCACTTTTCATTTCTTGTAATTCAGACATGACTTTTTCAGCGTCTTTTTTAGTTTGTTCTATGATCAAGGTTAAGTCCAATGAGCATTTATTAAGGATTCGCCCCCACTTGTTTATAAGCTCGGCGTCATGGTTGCCGAGTGCTGGTCTCTTGTATATTCGCAAACCTCTTGGAATTTGTTTTTTACGCCAGTATTCTGAGAGTGCGATTCCATGCCATTTCAGACGGATGTTCTTTTTTTCCAAATAAATAAGTTTGGTTTTGTAGTCCTCGTTGATGTTTCACTCTTCTCTCTGTTGTTCACCAAACAAGGATTGTTGCGCAATTATGTTCTGTGTATGTGTGTGTGTGCGTGTGTGTGTGATAACATATGAGGGTGGCTGACCCCGTTGACTGGCGTGGGCCAAGAATCAGAACATCCATCAGGCCACTCATCACCCTCTGAGCTCCAGGAGCCCCACCACCACCAACACACACCCACCCACCCTACACAAGACCTACACACACACTCACACACACACACCAACTTCAGGCCAAGACCTACACACGGTGCACCCCCCCCACACACACCCACACACAGTAACTTGAGATCTACACACACACACACATCAGGCCAAGACCTACACACACACAGTGCACTTCCCCCCACCCATCAAGAGCAACACACACACACTCACACACAAACAAACCAGTGTTAGATATCACACATACACTGCACACATACACACACACACACACACTCACACAAACACACACACACACACACACACACACAAACCAGTGTTAGACACCACACACACACACACACACACACACAAACCAGTGTTAGACACCACACACACACACACATATACACCAGTGTTAGACATCACACACACACAAACACACACACCAACCCTCGTCCTATTAGCACCCTGAAGGCCACATAAGTCTGGGGGTAAGGGGGTGGGGGGCAGTTACTGAAGATCTGTTCAGTAGGCCCGACCAACTGACCGGCCAACTGACCACAGCACCGGGAGCACATCCCAGCACGGCCCCCTTTCCCGCCATCACCCCCCTCCCCTTACTCCCCTACCATGGCCCCCCCTTTCTCCCCACCACTCTCTCTCTCCCTCTCCTCCACCCTCCCACTCCACCACTCTCTCTCTCCCACTCCTCTACCTCCTCACTTTACCACTCTCTTTCTCCTACTCCTCCACCCTCTCACTCCACCACTCTCTCTCTCCCACTCCTCCACCCTCTCACTCCACCACTCTCTCTCTCCACCTCCTCACTCCACTCCTCCACCTCCTCACTCCAGCACTCCACCTCCTCACTCCACCACTCTCTCTCCCACTCCTCCACCTCCTCACTCCACTCCTCCACCTTCTCACTCCACCACTCTCTCTCCCACTCCTCCTCACTCCACTCCTCCACCTCCTCACTCCATCACTCTCATTTCACCACTCACCACTCTCTGTCTCTCCCACTCCACCTTCTCACTCCACCCCTTTCTCTCCCACCCCTCCACGTCCCTACCACTGCTGTTGCTTTGGCCTCTTCCTCCCTCTCCACTGGGGCCACATACCTGTACATGGACGCAATAACTACCATGTAGGAAAGTTCCTGTACAATAGGCCTGTGTTTGGCAATGCAGAAAATAAATAAAAGAAAAAGGGATACAATAAAAGAAAAAATGAAAACAAATTATATGAACTGGGCTAGTATTTCTTAGAAATCTAAATCAAAGCTCAAACTAAGGTCAATTGAATTTTGTAATCACATTGCACTAGTGCACCTAGTCATAGGTTACCAATGGGCTAGTGGTCCCTTTGCTTTTTCTGGATAGGACTCTAATGAGTGACACAAACTGCAGGATTTTTAAAACAGATCTAACAAGAAATTTTGCCCCAACAAGAAAGTGACCCTGACACCTTTTTCTCCATACTGGACTATTAGACTATTCTTGGAATTGTGGGCTATTCATTTCTAGCACTAAACCCCTACTGTAAGATTGGATAATAGTTTTGGTCACTTTAGTCCACACAGACAACTGCAAGGCACCTTATCAGAATGCTTTGCACCTTGTTGGTAGGCCAACATTATGCGTGTTGCTGCTTCTTTCAATCTGTCAAATGTCTGATGCCTAAAGTAGGCTAATTATACAGTAATATACTATTTTTAATGTTACAATCTAATACCCTTGCTGTTTAAGTTTTCACTCTATATTTTACATCCTAAAATAGTAAAACATAATGTTGACAGCATGGTTTTTATTCAAGGTATTCACACCGTGAATAATACAGTAATGTGCTATTTTTAATATTACTGTCCAATGCTGTTGCCATTTCAGTTTCTCACCATATATTTCACATGTTAAAACAGTTAAAAATACAATATCCGACTATTTTTAAATTTATGGTAATCCAATGTTTATTCTACAACAATAAGCTGCTTCTTACTTTACATTTTTTTCTTGTTGCCAATTCACATTTATTCACTGTATTTTTCACGGACATTTTTTACAGTGTAGCATGATTATAATACAATAAAATGTTAGCTCGATAGATGTTTATACTGTATGCTCACTGCAATCTGCTCCACATTGGGGTTTGACCATTTAAACAGGTACATCAGATCAGCCAATCCCAATGCTTGTTGTTAAATATATAAGTTTAAAAGTTATTTTTAATTAATACATTTATAAACTTTTTTTAAACACTGTGAACTCATACTGTACTGTTTCCAAGAACACCCATATAATCATTGTATCATACAGCCTTGCAGGGGTTATTGTTTCATTAAACACTGTAATTTTATGTCTTTTATCTTTTAGAAAAACTCAGGAAAAACTTGAACACCACTGTTGTACCATCAAACAACTAATTAAAAATGGGGAATGCACCATCAGAGAGTAACATGGGACCCGACCTGAAATGCCAGAAGTGTTCCAGAGTCCTGCCTGCATGTGTGTCCTTTGACGATTACAGAAAAGAAAATCACTACGATATGGAAGTGTATGCCTTCAATGGGGGACAGTACTACAGGCAAGTTGGCCATGATAATGCCTACGAGTGTCGTGACTGTTTTCATAAGCGATGTCAAGAGTGGAGAATCGAGAGAAAATGACAGGAAATGGAACTGGAAAAACGGAATCAAAGGTATTTTCTTGTAGCCCTAGCCTGGGCCCGCCTATACTGTACATGCAATATCACCCTGTATATAAACCCCTGTGCAGCTTTCTACACATTATGTAGCCATTCCCCTGGTGGCCTAAGACTTACTCTGGGTTGTATGTGAGGGAATATACTGTAAAAACAGCTGCTATGTTTGGTCATCCTGTACTTTAAGCATCCCTAGCAGTACAAGCCCCCTGATGCAGCTCTAGTGTCCCAGAGGACAACTGCTCAGAACATTAGATCAAATGAAGGACGACCTGTATTAAATAGCTTGTACAACAGTCAGCAAATCATTTGTGTGAAATGAACTGATGATTTGTCATTTTCTGTTGTATTTACAGTTGAGAGAAGAAAAGTGCAGAGATGTACAACCCCATGTTGATGAAGACACCCGTCTGAATATTTGTAGGAGAGAGAAAGTGCGAGATGTCTGGCTGAATATGTTTTACCATTGCTGATTTTTTTTATTGTGCTTTAATTTACAATCAGTTTAGGTCTACATAATAATTAATGAAAGAAACGAAGAAAATTCTTTCTATATTGTCATTCTATTCTATGCATGATCCATAAAATGAATTCGGAACATTGACATTATTTGTTAACTGACATTAGATGTATTAGTTTTACCATTAGGCTGTTTAAGTGTTATATCCCAGCATGGGATATAAAAATCATGTTTAACATGATTTATCATGTAAAACAATATCCATTTAAACACATAGCCACATGCATTGTTCCTAATGGTATTTTATTTAATTTACTGCTTAAAATGATGATTAAAATTGTGTGATTATTCCTTTAGCATGGTTATTAGTTTGTGTGTCTGCCATTTTACTCAGTTAAAGACCGCTGCTAGCAAAGCTAGTGAAAGTGGTCATATTGGTGTTCACAGGAACTGTTAAATGGTTAAAACGACAGTTAGATACACACCACATGCAGGATTAAATTAAAACAATAAAATATATGTTGAGGTAAACAGATGTGTCTTTAGCTGCCTTTCAGACATGTGGTCAGCCAACCTTAGTTAAAGGAACACTCCACTTTTTGGCTTAGGAACGCTCATTTTCCTCCATTTTTGGGGGAAAGTATTCTCATTTGCCAACTCAGTTGAGTTTAACTTTATTAACGGTAGCATGCTACTGGTCTTATCTGATTCAATATGTTATGCTAAGCTAATAGCTAATACATGAGAGATGCTAAAGTGGTACTGCAAAATCCAGAGAATGGATTCAACAAGGAGATCATAGACTCTACAAAGCAGGGGCGGTTTTAGGGATTCTGAGGCCCTGGGCAAAGAACAGTTTTGATCCCCCTGTCATATTCAGCAGATTATTACTAGCTAAATAGGTTTAGGCGTGCGGTCAAAAGTTTGTTAAGGTGGTGCTAGCTGTCAGACAGTGACTAGCCTGTCATGCTATGAATTTGACGCTAGTAGAAGTCACAATAAGTAGACGCTAAATCCTACGTCAAATGATTTCAGATGCAATGAAAATAATATTACTTGTGACTGTCTTGGTAACTAAGTGCCACGGCAGGCATGTGATAAAAGAAACCCTCTGTCCTACCTTAAGTTGGTGCAGCTATGATCCACTTGTGTTCTTGCTAACCCATCCTGACATCTTACTTACTTTAATTTCACGATTGCAAGTGCACTTGTTTTTACATCAACAGTTCTTTTATTGTAGGCCAAGCAACTTGGTATATTCTGTATGCGAGCAACCCTCACTATTTGAGGAACCAGAACTCGGGATTCACCCAGTTGTGCATGTCTAGTTAGTAGTAAGAAGCTGACTGGAGGTAGCCTGCGATGTAATTCTTGCCTGATGTATCATTTTTTCGTGAGAGTGGGGGAGGGGTAGCCAAGTGTGTAAACTCTGTGCATTAAATCGCGTTCAGTTCTCTTACACAGGCGTCTCTCTCTGTCTCTCAAATTCAACTTATATTAAAATGTGCTTCATTCGCATGACATCATATTGCCAAAGCATCTATAGCGGTAACAATAATAATAATTAAAAACAAAAAAACTCTTTCCCCAAGACGCCTTGTGCGTACAGCCGCCACTGATCCGGGGCTATTCCCAAAAGATCCGGGGCTATAGCCCCAATGCCCAGGTGTAACGACGCCCCTGGTGTGTGATGTCACGTCACAGACTGTTTTTTCACTGAGAGTACACGCATTGAGAATATAATATAATATGCCTGCTCGAATGATGCTTAATATTAATATTGCTTTTATTACTGTCATAGAAGTGACGACGAGGCCCCTGATTGGACGAGGCCTCGGGCAAATGCCCATGTTTGCCCAATGCAAAAACCGCCTATGCTACAAAGACAGGACAACATAAAACGTTTCAAGTTAAAATTTGTGAAATAGATATAAACAAGTAAAGAAAACCAGTTATACTTAACAGGGATTCTTGAGACAAGGGACAAAATGGGTTTTTAATTTCTAAAAATAAAATGATGATTTTTCCAAAATGCATTTATATATTATAGTTGTCCCAGGTGTTGGCCTTTTAATGCTGTAGAAATACAATCTCCCAGGTTTAACATTTTTAACATTTTTGTCATGTTTGCTGGACAAGCCTGGGATTTTGTGCTCCAAAATGGTCCGATTCAATGCGAACAAGGGGGCAGGAATAGACGTGGATGTTGAAAGGGCCATAAACAGTAAAGGAAATGGACTGAAGGATGGCGATGCGAACCAAATCTTATAAATTGAGTGGAAGCACTAGCCTGCTACCCTGTACGCACATCCAATCAGAAACTGGGCCACAGCCCTACACATATCCAATCGAAAACTGCCCTTTATATATATCCAACTAGAAACTGGCCCATATGCATATCCAATCAGAAACTGGCCCGTACATCAGAAACTGCCCTATATGCATATCCAATCGAAATTGCCCTGTATGTATCCCCCAATAATAATAATTGATAACTTCATAATTAATTTTTTTTATTTAACACTAGGAGTTTGAAAACGTGGATAGACCAGCAGAGATTAAAATAATCTCCAATAGTCAAAATAATTGCAATAATTTTATTTCAAATACATATTTTATAAGTTTCTGTGTGTCTTATGGTGTTGGCTGAAAGTGATGACGTTGAACCCGAATTGAGCTTGAGTGTCCGGTTCGAGCAGCACTGAACAAAGCTGATTAGGCGGTTGTTGGCAACGATTCCCGAAACTGAAGAGTTGACGCCAGAACAAGACGAATGTTTGAACAATTGTATCTGGATTAAAAACATCACTTGCCTACTTCCTACGAGTTTTGGTAAGTGTTTCATTTACCAGTTGGCTCCACTAGTGATTGAAGCCGACCGTGGAGTGAACATTTGCCAAAAGATGGCAGAAGTTATAGGAGGATGGACATAGGAGGATGCATGACAATTTATCAATGTGTGTTTAAGAGGGCAGCTTTGAATAACTAGTACTAGCTGTTAGTCTATGGAATGCCTCAATGCATTACACTATTAGGGAGCGGAAGTTGTTCAACCCTGTTACTCAGACTGTAGCATGTTAAACAGAAAGAAGAGTATTACTGTATAAAATAGGTGGCCAGACAAATCTCTCCTCTAATTTGACAATCAGCCTTATACCCTAGTATGTTTTTTATTTTTATGTTGGAGTTTTATTACCTCTGTAGGTAGCATGACTGTTCTCCTCACTTGCAGTGGAACAGTATTTTTAACTAGTATGTAAAACTACACACATAAAATGTGAATATAACTTGCAGCATTGACGCCAAATATTATCACTATCACAGAGGACATTCCTGATGAGATGTCCCAGGTATTTTACTTTTCTACACTGTAAAAAAATTTTGGCTGAAATTTACAGCAAACTACTGGCAAAAAAGTTGCCAGCTAATTGCTGTAAAATCACAATAATTTCCATTTTTAAGGAATTACAATAAATTATTGTAACATTAAACCGACAACTTACTGTAGTTTTGATACAGTATCTTGATGTTTTTATACAACATTTAAGTGTGAATAAAGCCAGTGGGATTTTACAGCAAATTACTGACAAGAAAGTTACCAATTAATTCCTGAACAATTACAATAAATTTCAGTGATAAGGAATTGCAGTACATTACTGGATTGATGATGTTTTACACCATTTCACTGAATAAATTTTGTAACATACAGTTTTATTATTACAATAGTAAATCGTGACCTTTGCTTTACTTTACTGTAAGAAGTTTAAAATTAATAATAGCCTACTGTGCCTAAATGAATGGTCAAATAATTACACTTGTACACAAAGAATGATTCAAAATAACATGTTTATTATGCACCCAAAAGGGGTGTCAAACAAAGTGACCACACACCATACATAGTATGTTAAAGAAAAAAAGAGAGTACTTTTTGTCACCACCGTCTGTGTCTTACAAGGTTTCATTAACCAACAATTCAGTAACCTGTGGAACATGAGTAAGATCAGTCAAAAAAAAAAAGTTATAAAAATATTAAAATAACAATATATATTTTTTCCGGTAATAAATGAATTGGTGGCCTATTTTACCTGAACACATTTTGCCTTCAGTCAAGAAGGAGCAACAAACACTAAAACTTACACGTTAACATCGTAGACAACATTTAAGTCTGTCCAAATTTGCAAACAAGTGGTCAAATTTACCTGAAAACACCCTTTGTAAAAATATAAAAAATATATTTAAAAAAAAAGAATATAAAAAATTCAATTACCTTCCCACTACACCACCGCTAAGCTAAAAACCCAGCCAATGGAAGTCCATGAGCTTCCTCATTATAGTCGCAACATGGGTACTCATGGACTGCTTCTTTTTCATGGCTGACTTGCCCGTCCCGGAGTCAGGATTTATGCCAACAAAGCACCTGCATAGGGAGTTGGAGGAGGGGTAGATAAAAGAGAAATGAACAATGGCAGTAGCAAGCAGTCTTTTTTAACACTTCATCTGCAGACGACCAAAATCACTGCAGGCAGACAAACAGTGGCACACACTTTTCTGTTAAGATTTAAGATTAAAAGGTATACCTTTGGATGAATTCCAAGACACATGAGGCCTCCTCTTGGTATTCTAGATTGAACGTGTAATAACACGCAAATAAAGCCGCAAGGCCAGCTGTGAAGGAGGACTGTGGTGCCGTCATGACCACTTTCTTTTCTATGGCCAGCATCCACATGCCAGACAGGAACTTGTTGCCTGAAATACATGAACAAATACACAACCAGTGAAATATCTGTACACACATATGAATTTAAAGGTATTTTTCAGATGACAAACTACTATTGTGGTGACAATGTTACATCAGTTCATCAATACATGGCTGTCTAGGTTACGTACAATCCTGACTGCCAACCTCGTTCCCTCCACCACAACACTGAAGGTGGGTAATGAATGGGCCTACCAATATGACAACAATCCACAACATACAGCCAAAGCAATGAAGGAGTGGCTCCAGAAGAAGTCATGAAGTGGTCTAGGCAGTCTCTAAACATTAATCCTGTAGTGATCCTTTGGAGGGAACCCATTTGCCCAGCTACAGCCACAGTATTTTAACGATTTAGAGAAAAGTAGAGAAAATATGCACAAAACCATTGTCATCAACTAAAAGAATCATCTGACCTCTGTGCTACAAAACAAAGACTTTGGCACTAAGTACTTTGTCTTCTTTAGCTACAGAGGCCAAACACTTATTTCCCTCAATGAAATCGAAAGATTATATTTTAATTGATTTGCAAGTTATTTTCATGATTTTCTGTCTGTCCATGTTAGAATACACCCATCATTTAAATTATCGACTGATTGATTAATAGTGGGTAAACCAGCACAATCAGCGAGGGATCAAATACCTTTTTCCCCCTCACGGTAGTTGTTTTGTTGTTACCTTTATTTTTGTGAGTAGTGGCACATTGGAGCGCTTACCTTGAAGTACAAGTCGTGGTGTGTCTGGCAGATCCATAGCCTCTATGTCAGCAGGTGTGGCCGATTCCTGAAACAGAAAAGCACAAAGCACAAAACATCACACAAATGCTTTAAAACAGCATCTTCATAAAGACACAGCAAGACTAAAATGTAATAAATAAATAAACATACTTACACCAACTTGCACCAGTAGGCCATCAGGGCTCTCCTTGAAGTGGGCCATTAAGCACATGATGACGCATGGTCCAAGAATGGTTGTGCCAGTCTCATCAAACTTGGACAGGACCTCCTTCACCTGTGCATTAGTTGGTTTTCCCCTAAAAAACTGGAGAATCATTTTGCCCTTCTCTCCAATTGCACCCTCCATTTTGTCCAGGATGGCTATGTCAGTGAGTTTCTTGAAGTGGCTGTAGATTCCTCTCTGGCTGAAGAGATATGGCCAGTCTTCCATCAGCTGAGAAAAAGTGGGAGGAGGTGTTGTATTGATGGACTTGCGTTGCAGAAAGTAGGTGGCATCCATTAGCTGGGGAACAGCACCTCCCCCCCCCCTGCAGCCCCTTCTTTGGAAAAGATGTCTTGCATTTCTTTTTGTTTTCTTTTTATGCTGTCTTCAGTTTCCTCAGTAGGACACTCAGGCTGCCAATTGACACACCCGTATTGGTCTGATGGTCCTGTTGATCTCTTGGGGGTGGAAGAGCCTGGCAATGTTTTTGCTCTCCGGCGTCGAACGGTTGCGTCATTTCTATTCACATGTTCAATTCTGGACTTTAACTGGTTGACGAGGGAAGCATACCCACTCCCAAGTTTTGTGCCATCCTTCAGGATATCCGCGAAGCTCATTGGGTATTGTCTTACAACCTTCTTCGCAACAGCAAAACAGTCAGATCTTGACGGATTGGCTTCGATGACCCTCATTTCGTCAACAATAATACGAACCATCTCCCGGCGGTCTCTTGGGGACGGGCGTTTTTGTGAGTGCACAGCCATTGATATGGCATGAGGCATTTTGGACCAAGGCACTTGAAAACATTCTGGCCAGGAATCTATATCAACTGTGCTGGTGCTGCTGTTTGTACTGATTGGGCTGATGCTGCTGGCTGGGCTGATCGAGGAGGGTGAAGCTGCGGATGGGCTGGAAGTGCTCGTACTCAAGTCCGTTTGTGAATTTTCTGTGAACCTCAGCTGCCCTGAAAATGTTTAGATATACATTTTATAAACACACATCAGTCAACTTTCACATTCATACAGTAGGCAAAGTATTGTACATCCTTTGAAATATCTTAATTCCCCCCTAATTTTGTCATCATTATAAAATGTGGTTGGAATTTCAGTTCAGTTCAGAATTTCAGACTAGAATGAGCAAATAAGTTTTCTTAAGCTCATACCACCCAATAATTACATGTAGTCATATATTTTGGCCATAACATCAACATTCACAAGACAGGGAGGAATAAGTAAGCATGCCCTACTACCACAGGTTATGTATTTGTATACAAAATAGCTTAGAAAACAGTCTCTAAAAGATATGATTTTCACAAATGCATAATTACAAAGGTTGTTTGTAAATAGAGATAGTTCAGCAGTGCTACTGCTGCCAAGTAATGCCTGCCCTGCGAAAAATATTCTGAATCTTTAAGGTATTGCTGTCAAAAGACGGTCAACCAGAATGTAAGGGTGTAGTTATGTGCACCTTATGGCCAAAGAAAAGATAACATGCAATTGTTTGAGTGGTGTATTTTAAAAGGAGAACATATTACATGTTGGATTACCAATTTAGGTATAAATTCAAGAAATTTCAAAGGGTGTACTTTTCTCTCCCAATGCATGTACACAATAAAACGTATAGTACAGTCTCAACACGTCACTTATCATAAAATTATCAAACTGATGATGAAATAATTTTAACAAACTACACCACATAGAGCCACATAAACTATCAACAACAATGTTAATCAGGTATAATGTTTTTGGAATATGTTGCTTTTCTAGCCTAAATGAAAATATTTACAAAATGTTTTAACAAGGTGTGTGATTCTGTGTGACATGACAACAAAGCAGATATCAATACCTTCAATTTTCCAGGAATTCAGCAATTTCCGGGATTCTATTGGTAGGAGATGGTCGGAAAGATCGTCCTCCTTAACATACTGCAGATCTGACAGGCAACCAACTCCAATGCTGTTTAATTTGGTCAGAAGGATGGAAAGGGTTTCCTCTGGTAATGTAGGCAAGACATCCAGGATTGCTTTCCTGATTTGTTCAGTCATGGTCCTGAGAAGAAGGAAAAGAGTGGTGAAGGATGAGCACAGACATGTCATTTACTTTATACAGTGGCAAGGCATAGTAATCAAGCAGCTCCTCATGCCGGAGACATTCAAAGCGGGAGCCCTGTTCTAACTCTTGCACCGAATAGACACCCAAATGAACTTCGTGAATTGCTCGACATCTCCTGACAACAAAGTACACAGCAGACTGAGTGTGAATCAACACAAGTTTGATTTCACCAACAAGTAGTGAGTCATCTTCCTTTCCAATGACAACATAGAGTCCCTTTCTGTATTTGGTGCCTTTGATAGTTACGTCATTAGTGACCAAAGTGACACTGGGAGAGAAATGGAACTGAGAAACAGCATTTTGAATCTGTGTGTTGTAATCCAAGCAATGGAATTCATCCCCTTTGTCACTGTTAATCAAAGTAGGAAGGATGTTACCGGCGCTTAAATAAGCTTGCAAAAGCTGATGCCTTTCTGCTAATGTGGAACACAAATTTTTGAAATTATGTAGTTTTCGAGCACACTGTTTGAAGTAAGTATGTTTACTCTCGAATCTTAAGGTCCAGAGACGAATTAGTGGCCCAAACCTCAAGATCAGCTCTGGATAATGACAGAGATAGTGATGCTTAGGCCTCAAAGGCACTTGAGGAAAGAATTCAGCACGGTCCGAAATGTATTCTTCAATGAGAATTCTCAAATATGCCACCTGGTCTGCAGTAATTGCTGGAGCGCAAATGTACTCCACAATTTCTCGAAGTAGCAGTACCAGTTGCCATACTTTGCTTTGCGCCAGGGTGTGTATTTTGTTTGCCACTAGCAGAGGCAGCAGTCTTAAAAGGCACCAGTTTTGCACAGCATGCCCAGATAACTTTTCACTTCCTGAATTGATTTCTGGTGGCTTATCGTTTGCGTCATTGCCAAGAAAGTTCAAGTGTGTAATTGCCCTGTTTAATTCCAAATGGGAAAAATGTTTCTCCACAAATACCAAATGATTGATGAACAACCCCAAATCAAAAGAAACAACGCCTTCAAAAAGGTCGTGTCCCAAGCAAGGTGGCAATCCAGGCATGCAAACATGAAAGTTTTGAAGCTGATTGAAAACAGAATCAGACTTGATACCCATTTCATTGCTCTTTCCAGTCCTTTCTAGGTTTCTGAGAGCGCCCTGATAATTTTCAGAAGTTCTGGGGTTAGCAGTGAACAGGGGGTCTGATTCAAATTCACCTCTGCTAATTTCACAGAACCGGCAAAAATATTCACTTCGACTAAAATTTTCCAGGAAACCTCCAATGTTATGAGAGCCTAGATTGTCTCCCGCAATAGCACACAGACCACCTCTGATGACAGTGCCATCTTTCAAAATACCATTCTCTTCCAGGCTTTTCAAGTCCTTTATCAAAGGACTGAAAACTACCTCCTGCCCAAATGTCTTAAAATCCTGTTCTTTACACAAAAGCACAAGCTGCATGTGATCAACATTTGACCTGCACCATGGGGAAATATTACCCAGGGTTAGGTACACAGCTAGCACCTTGTGCTTTTTCTTCCCTGATCCCAGGGGGTTCACCACCTCAAATGAATCTTGGTATAAAATCAATGCTAAAGGCGATTGGTCAGACTGAAATAGTGTGTTGTTGGACATGACCTCTCCATCCCAAATGTCCTGCATTACACCACTATTCACACGACTACACACTTCATCATACTGTTGCTTTACAGACTCATTGCCCAGGAGGCTGAGCAGTGTGTCTTGTATGGGAACGTATTGGGAATATGCTTCTTTCCCAGAACCAGTTAAACCTAAATAAACTCGCACTGGTTCAACATAATTGAAAGTGGTCTTAAAGATGGTCTTACGTCGCTGATCTGTTCTGAAAAGACTGTTAAAGCGTGTAAACAGACTTTCTTTTTTAAGTTCTTCAATCACAGCTTTGACTGTGCTATCTGACAAACCTAGAAGCATCAACTTCTCAGTCAATTTTCCAAATGTATGGCACTGTGCAACATCATGGACATCCTGGAATTCGTCAAAAATTGTTTGAATTACAGAAGCTGGTAGTAACAGCTTGGCTTGAAGCTTCAAGTAAAACAGGGTCAGATTTTTCAAGAAGAGTGTTTCATCATAATCATCATCAAATGCATCCTGCTGTTTCAGCCTTTCAGCTGTATCACCCTCTCCCCCATCATTGTGAATGTCAAACCGACTAGCACTAGCCTCACTGGCGCGGTCACTGGCTAAGGCTGGCCCTGCTGTGCCTACAAGCTGATCCGCTGAAGTGTTTTTGTGTGATCGAGATATGTGAGATGCAAAGGAAGATTTCACGGAGAATGATTTGTTGCATTCTCTAAAGGGGCAACGAATTGTCCTACCCTCTTGCATGTGCCCCTTTAGATGCGAAATTAAACATTTTTCCTCACCAAACTCTGCCTCGCAACCTTCAATATGGCAACGAATGGTATCTGGCAATACTCTCTTCCGAAATCGATCCCTGTGATGTCTGTATTATGTGCGACTTACAGGCACAGAAATTCCTAAAATTGCGTGTGCAACCAGGGACCCCACACGTGAAAGTCTGATTCGGAATATTTTTGTGCTGTTTAAGATGCCTACAGAATGACAAAATGCTGCTAAGTTCAGCAAAACACACTTTGCAAAGAAACATACCTTGTGGATCAAACTACTTCTTGCAAGTAGTTTATCCGAGGCTCTAATAATCTGAAACACACCGCACAAAAATCAGTAATACAATCTGCTACGAGCAAGCTAGAACGGCTAACAGTCAAGCAGGTATGCTACCCGAGATAACGAGTGCTGCCGAGCCACATGCAATGCTACCCTGACCTGACCTGCACAATGCTAGACTGCCCTGCTGCTTTTAGATTCTGCAATGAAACGGCGAAACGATGTAAAGAATTCATAAGTCTACTTACAGATAAATGTAGATTTCCTTCTGCGTCGTCTCGTGTATCTCGGCGTCTCGACTGAGCTCATCTTCTGCTGGCTCTGCCTTACCGTGGGAAATGGTAGAGGGCCTGCTGAAATTGAAACAATGTATGCGCAACACTCCAAAAACGTGCTGCAAAAAAAACTTGGTGCAGCCATTTAATTTCCATTTCCGCAGAAATTTACAATTGCATTTCAAACGCTGTGTTGCAATAAAAAATTGCTGTTATGCTAGCGTGCTTGCTTGCATTAAGTATTTACTCCTATGATCATACTACATTACCCATTTGCTTGTCCTGCAAGGCTGACCCACATAAACATCATGCACTGAATAATGTCGCGTTCTTGCTTGCTTCACCAATGTAATTGCTATTGCTTGCGCAAGATCACGCATCTCGCGCTTCATTTCTCAAAGTTGTCCCTGGCTGTCCTAGCAACGAATTGTTGACTATTTGTCACCGCGGCTACCTACAGACTGCGTTTTAGCGACATTTCTCTATCGTGGATTGCTGATTACCACTGATTGCTAACTAACAATAAGTTTTAAAACATATGCTTGAACAGATGATGTGCAAAGCCGCAAACGTGAGCAGAGAGACATTTCTTTCCCAATTGTGCGCAGCGCGCAGACCATACCTGTATGCCTCTCTCTCTCTCTCTCTCTCTCTCTCTCTCTCTCTCTCTCTCTCTCTCTCTCTCTCTCTCTCTCTCTGATATAACCAAAGATAACTTTGGAACCTTCCTATACTTTTGCCATCCACCTTTATCAATGCCCATTAGTGCCATAGTGTCAAGATCATGTATTAGTAAATTGACCAAAAAAGCTTTACAGTAGTACAAAGCAAAGAAATAAACTCAACATATTCGTATGAAAAAAGGATGTGATCAGTCATATGTAATATAAAACTAAGTAACTGAATCACCTGGGCCTAGTTAAACCAGAATACTTCACATGACATACAGTAGTAAGCAATGGCTTCATTCAACACTATTTTACTATTGTACAACATAAGTGGCCGGTAAAAATATTTTTTGGCCAGTCAGACATTACAGGCCATTGGCAGGTATATGTCAAAAAGTTAATTTTATACCCTGAATACAGACCTTACATAATGTGGTTATGCATAGGGCCTACCATTGGTTTTTCATTATGGTTGAGATCCTGACTAAATAAGAAATTACATCAGCATCTGGTAAAATAACCCTAGCTTATTCTAAATTTACAACTGTGAACTGTATTCTGCATGGTATCCCATAATGCATTGCAGATTCCAATATTTTACTGTAAACCTGAATATACAATGATTTCCTGTAAAATATTACCGGAAATTTACAGCGATTTTTTACAGTGTATCTTAAAAGATAGCAAATAATGCATCGAAACAAACATTTTTGGGTACTTTGCCTTTAACCAGACAGTGGAGAGTAAAAGAAGGGTGCAAAAAAGTAGATAGAATTGTATTGGGAAATCAATCAAATACACTTCACTTAAAAATATTCAATGAGATCAGGCTCCATTTTATGAGAATATAACACTGAAAAAAGAACACAGTTTACTGTTCCAGAATTAATGATTTGGTTTAGAAGCAGCCAAAACCAGGAGCGTTCCAAATACCAAACTCCAAATTGGACTTGAAGAGTGCTAAATTATCTAACTGTATTGGGATATCAACCCAGCTCCCTGTGCCCACCTGCACACATCTTATAGACACTGTAGCCTGTTGGGTATGCCACATAATAAAGTACTGTATGACTGACAAATCAGACTCCGAATGAATCATCAATGCTCTGCTAACTGTTGCTTAAGTGTGTCAAAACAACAACATTTCTCTCTTGTGTCGATGTCAGTAAACTTCAGTTTGAACAGACCATATGTAATTTTAATGATGAAGAACATATATTTTTAAAGGAAATTAATTGTTACACATGTCAAATTATTAAAAGAAAACCCTTAAACCAGAAAGGAGATGTAAATCTGTTTATGTATCTTTTAAAAGATTTAAATCACTCTCCCACACTACTGCTGTTTTTTCTTTGATTTCTATTTCCCCTTCTCCCCTTTTTCTATTGAATCCACTGTCTCTCCTGAAAACACATATTGATGAATGAAGAGAAACACAATAGTGTTCACCAGCCAAGCTTTCCACAGAGGAAAGTGTCATTTTGTTTAAGAAGAGTGATAAATGTCCTACAGGCATTGTTACCCTTCTTCAACAACATGTCAACTAGGCATGACACCTTGTCCTCGGTCACATGGTATGTCTGCAGAATGTGATTCCTCTCCCTGGGCTGAAGAACTTTAGCATCATCAAGGCCATCCAACACAGCTTTCAGACAGCTATCCTCTATGCTGTTGATAAGCTCTCTCCGAGCTTTGCGCACTGTAAAAGAGACATCTTTGTTTTGTTTTTTTCAACTATGATTTCAGACAGCTTTTCCTGGTCAAGGCACTCACATCCACAAAAGCTGAACTGCACAATAAATATTTGACCCTTAGTCAACATGTCTGTTGTTACTGGCTTTCATCTGCCTTTTTTGACTGAAGGTCCAGCAGGTGCTCGTCCAGCATCACCCCAACATGTGAGAAGGGGTTTACAACTACACATCTGATATATCACAGACAGACAGACAGATGTCTGTCTATCAGCTTAGCATAAAGCATTGAATCAGATAAGACCAGTAGCATGGTACCATTAATTACCATTAATTACCATTAAGGGAGTTGGAAAATGAGCATACTTCCCCCAAAAAATTGAGTGTTCCTTCAGGGAAATGAGCGTGCCTAACCCAAAAAGTGGAGTGTTCCTTTAACTAAGGGTTGCTGACTACTTGTCTGAAAGGCAGCTAAAGACACATCTTTTTACCTCGATATATCTTAGAAATACATTCACCTTTGTCTTCACTGGCCATGTTGACTTCTGACGGTGCACTCCAGATGTCTATTGACGTCCTCCGTAATGCAGCAGTGATGCCCACAGCCAACTTGCAAAGAAATGAAACAAGAAAAAGCTAAGAGTCCATTTTAGCATTTTAAGTAAAGGAAAAAACATTAATTTCAGTGACATCATTGCAGTCACTTTCTGAAACATTTGGCACTTGGCATTATGTATTTAATCAGCTGGATATTTACAAGAGCAATTACTCTCCTGGCTGGCCTACTTGCTTGCACAGTAACACCGTTGCAAATGATCTGTGTATTCTCACTTTTGAGGATTGTGTTGTACAATGTGTACCCCTTACTATGTGTGATTATATTTAAAAAAACTGCATAATGGATAGGAACAATTTAGTTGTTTAGATTTAGACCTATTTAGACATTTTGTTATTAAAGGACGTTTAATTTTACTGACAGAAAAGTATCTCATCATATCCTTGACTTTTCTGCTGGCCAATGCCAGTCACCATTACCAACTAACCTATTGTCACAACACAAACAAGTTGTTTAAGGTTGCCTAGTAATGCATTTCCTAAAAGAAAATATTGTGACTTACTGTAATGAAGAGAAATGGTGTCTTCCAGCCTTCTTGCAAATGCAGTGTGTCTGTATCTTGCAGCACCTTATCTACACCAAATACAGGAAGGTAAGACAAAAGGAGGAAACAGCACAGCCAATTCAGTCCTACTAGAGGGTGGGGCTTGTAGCAAAGAACATTAATTGTTAACTATTTGTGTAGTCTGTTCCTGTTGAAAACAGCAAGTTCAAAATGTATTGTCAAATGTACAGTACAAGCATGTTTCCCTGCACAGTGAAATCCTATCTTTGTTTAAGGTGAGGTGGCATGTGAAGTTTGCTCTCCCTGTGCCTTCTCACCCAGAGATTTAACTAAGAACACGCCATGAAAATAGATTAAGAGTAAACATAGTGGCATTGCAAAATGTTTCATGCTTCATCTCATTTTGTTATTCCTAGTGTACTTAGTGGGTGGTATATAAGGGTCTCACTCTGCATCAGAATACATTAGTTAAAATACTTACCTATGATTTCAGTCATAGTAAAATACCTACCTATGCATTTCAATCAGTAAAAATACTTACCTATGATTTCAGTCAGTAAAAATCCTTACGTATATTTTCAGTCATAGTAAAAATACTTACCTATGCTAATAGGGAGCTGTGTGATGCATCCACACACACACACACACACACACACACACACACACACACACACACACACACACACACACACACTCAGTCCAACTCAGCACCCATTAATTATGCCATTAATTATTAACATTAATGGTTATTAAAGGAACACTGCATGTTTGGGAAATAGGGTCATCAGGGTCAGCTCCCTTAGAGGTAAACCCTCCCTTAGAGTTTTACCCTTTGGAATCCATTCAGCCAATTCAGACATTGTATGTGGCAGTACAACTGCTTCAGCTTGTAAGGTGCTTGTCTGATTTTTTTGGGTGAGGGGTAGAGACTGCAACGAAAATAGATTGAGAGTAAACATCTCATCTCATTTACTCATCATCAGTTACTCTTAGTGTACTTACTGGTGTATAAGGGTCCCATTCTGCATCAGAATACATCCGTTTTTTTTTACATTACATTACATTGCATTTGGCAGACGCTTTTATTCAAGGCGACTTATAAAAAAGAAGGACATAAGCACACAGAGGTGTAAAGGAACACAGAGTAAGCAGACAACCTTTGCAGTGAAATGAAGGCCTTCATTTCAGTGACGGTTACATCATCATACCACTGATGGAATCTGGAGTGTGGCTTCAGGGGCACGGCATGGGAGGAGAGAAATTGGTGGGCGTGTCTATTTGTCTCAGTTATGAGCAAGTTCCAAAACTCAGCACCAAGAAAGAGAGACAGGAAATCTACGGCCGAATTAGAATGTGATAGTTGTCTTTCCCCCAAATATCCAATTGGTTGATCAAAGTGAGTGATCCAACATGCCTGCTACTGCGCAAAGGCACACCTCTCCCCTGTGCTGAATTCCCTGTGCTCCTGCTACGAGCTGCAGCTCTACCCCCAGTAAAAAGTCTGTAAAAAGACTGCACACCTACGCTTCCAGCTTCACTATCTTCACCGGTAAGTCTGATCCTACCCTCCCTACGAACACCCCGACCCCATGAAACAACAGACATCCCAAGTCTCCCGAAAGTTCCGGGAGTCTCCCTGATCTTAATAGTGGCTCCCTGATGCCCGCGAGCTAGGTAAAACATCCCGGATTTTGGACTACGCGAGGGAGGTTTTTTTTCCCACAACAATGCGAGTGCGAGACAAGATACTACCACAGCTACATTATACTACATCGCGCGTCATGCTCGGATTTCTTCAGTTACATTGCGCTGGCACAGGCGAGAGGGGTGGAGCTATGAACTACTCCGAGAGCTCTGTTCAGGGTGTTCAGAGCGACTGGTTGCAAGAGAGCGCGCCGATTGGTTTGGTCAGCAAAATAAACCAATACGCATTTTGTATGGGAGGGCTTCGATGTACTCTCTCAGACCGTCATTAGACTAGCGTTACTAGTTATCACACATTCATACAGTCTATGTTATCACCACAGGCAGGTTTAAAAATTCCGTTTTCACACATCCGATGCAGCTTGCAAAATGGCAGAGGGCGAATCCTCCAAGAAACGAAAATATAAAACTAAGTTTACCGCAGACTATTCTAGTATATATATATATATAAGTATATCCCTGCCTGGTGAAGGTAAAGAATGATGACACCGTGGCGAGGTGCACTGTTTGCGACAGTGTCTTCGGTATTTCCCATGGTGGACTCAATGATTGTAAAAGACATGTCGAGGTATGCCAAGTTCATCATGCCATCACCTGCATTTTTATTTCTGAAGGTTAGGGCCTACAGTAAATGCTGTCATGAAAGTTGGCAAAACATTAAGCCTTCTGTGAAGTCATAATGTATATATTTTGGGATACTACCCAGCTAGCATATCTAGCCCATAAAAAATGGCCATTTTAATATGTTGTTAAATTAAGGCTAAAATTAAGTTAGGGTAAATGAATGGTAGAAAATGTGCAGACATGATGGGTCTAATTGTGTGATTTATTCTTTAGGGACAAAACCATATCAGGGAGGTTAAGCGCAGGGAAGGCTGCTCCAATATATCTCAGTTATTTTCTGGAGAAAAGCAAAATCTCACTGAGAAGGTCACTGCAGCTGAGGTGTATTTCACATCATTTGTTGTCGAACACAATGTGCCATTCAATGTCTGTAGGCACACTGGCAAGTTGTTCAGGTAGATGTTTCCAGATTCAGAAATAGCCAAATATTATGCCTGCTCATCCACCAAAGCAACAGCCATAATGAACTTGGCACTAGAGCCTGAATGTTCAGAGGATATGTACAAACTAATCCGCACAGAAAAAAGGCCATGCAGTATTTTGGTTGATGAGAGCAATGACATCATGTGTGAGAAAGAATGTGCTATTTTAGCCAGGTACTACTGTGAAGCACATGATAAGGTGGCCGTTGGATTTATTGATATGCCAGCAATGATGCTAAAGCTGAAAATATATTCAACTGCATTGCATCATCCATGGATGAGAAGGGAATTGAATGGTCCAACTGCATAGGATTCAGCAGTGACAATTGCAATGTCATGATTGGCAAAAACAACTCTGTCTTGTCAAGAGTGAAAGCACAGGCCCCTCACATATACAGTGTTGGCTGTCCTAGTCACTTAGTGAACATATGTGCCAAAAAAGTTCAAAAAGAAGAGAGGAACTGAAAGAGTTTCAGGAGTTCTGTAATGTAGCCCAGCAGAGAGTACAGAAACACTGCCCGACACGATGGCTTTCTTTGGGGAACCAATGGCCTGCCTTCAGTTCATATTTTCAATCACACAGTGAAAATCAGAAGTCCCGTGATATTGAGAAGAGGCTGATAGATCCCATGATGAAAATCTACACTTGCTTTCTCCACAATGCTACACAATCTTTTGATAAATTTAATTTGATTTTTCAAAACAAGGCACCCATTCTCTTCAAATTGAATGACAGTGTTGAGGAGCTCCTGCATGACATTGGAAGCAGATTCATTGTGCCAAAGGTGTTGAGAGAGCAGAATGTGCAGGAGATAGATGTGAGCAACCCTGAAGTCCACTGTGCAGATGAAAACCTTTTTGTTGGGTTCTTGACAAGAAGACACCTAGTAAGTGAGGAAGAAATCCCTTCTGACAAGACAAGGCAATTCTTCAAAGATGCCAGATCTTTCTATGTCAGGAGCTTCCAAAAAGTAAAGGAAAAATTCCCAGTGAGAGACAAAATCTTGACAAATTTGTCAGTTGTTAATCCAGAGAACCAAGATGATGTGACACCAGAGCAGATTTTGACTTTAGCAGAGAGATTCCCCAATGCTGTGAAATCAGATACACTTAGAGGTGCTGGATTACACTTCAACCAATTTGGAGAAACTCATCCCAAATTACAGGAATTTGTCAATTGAAGAGTTCTGGGGGAGGCTATCAAAGGTCAAATCAATTAGCACAGGTCAGATCAGATTCAAAGAGCTCCGCCAACTAATGAAGCTGTTGCTGATTCTGCCCAATTCGAATTGTGATGTGGAGAGAGCATTCAGTTTGGTGCGTCATATCAAAACAGAATTCAGATGTCAGATGTCCCACCAAACTCTTGTGAACCTGATGTCATGCAAGATAAACAAATTCAATGACACTGAGTGTCATGACCTGGAAGTCTCAGGGAAATTGCTGAAGTCTGCAAAACAAGCAGCAAGTACATATAATGAGAGCCTGAAAAAGTCCCAGGAAAAATAAAGCATGATGTGCAAAGGTGGTCAATGCATGCTGAAAGATTAAAAAGACATGGAGATATGTTAATACTATGTTTCTAATATCTTAATATTGTTTTAAAGAAATCACCGGTAGTTAATAAAAAGCTGGTGAAAAGTTCTTGGCCTTCAGTGTGTATGTATGGGGCGCGGATGGGGGGTGGGGGGGTTTGATAAACATCTCCCTGAAATGACTTTTTGGAACTTGGGATGTCTGGTACTCCCTGAGCTGCTAGGAGACAAGGGATGTCTGACTGTGAAGCCGGAGGAGGTGCAGGTCTTGAGATAAAATGTTAGCTTAACTTGCAAGACGAGTCTACTGAAATTGTAAAATTAGCCTAAGCCACACTGTAGGCTACATACAGGTGGGGTAGTTATAACCCATCCACGTCGTAAAAACATAGAAATATTGGCAAAAGCAAACTTCATAACCGAACCTTTATGCACTCTTTTATTTTGATAGGCTCTATGATAGAGTTTTCAGCATCTTGATAACGCTGGCTAAATAAATCACGTTAGCGCGGAAAAAAATCAGCCATGTTTTTTTTTATTGACCAGAGGCTACCCGGATGAAAAATAATACCTACCTTGTGAAAGTTAATGCCATACTTCAGAAAATAGTGAAATATAATGCTTCTTAAGACTTTTTAAGACACCTTTTTAAAATAAGACTTTTTAAGGATCCGCGGAGACCCTGTTGATTACTTGTGTCTGTCTGTATGTTCGATGAATTTGAAGTTCAGTGAAGTCAGAGAGAGGACGTTAAATTCTGTCGTCCAGTTGTTTTATATTAAGCCCGCATACCCAGGTTAAAACGCTATATCTGATTCAGGTCCTGTCTCTTCCCGCACCTCGCTTATTTAAAGTACACGGTGTTATGTTTTATAATGGCGTGACTTACACCGGAGTGGATGGCTATTTAATTCAGCTGAGTAACACTTACGGTAAGAGATCGTAAACTGGAGCAGAGGCATGTGACTACCGGCCACACACACATCGGCAGGAATGCTAACAACCCTACTAGGTGAGCAGAGAGACCACTGATGAAGGCAGAACCCTAAAACGTCTGCTCTACTCTGCTCTCAGAAAAAATAAAACAGAACTTGTGCTTGACCTTAGTGTCTTTTTCAGTGTGCGAACCTGCTCTTACTTTTGAACAACCCTACTAGCAACAGGTGACATAACAGCCAACGCTTCTTTGAAAATGCTAGCAGCTTGCTGATAAAGGACACGTTAATTAATCGAATGCCAACGCTACCCTACATTTCCGCAGTTTGTACATAAAATTGTACCAAAGACATGTAGGTCTATTCTGTAATGACATAGGCTACAGCAAATCATAGTCTGCACTTTAAAAAGTAAAACATTGGCGTTTTTCATTTGATGTGTATTTTTTAAAACTCAGAAGCCTACGATTATTGCATTGTCAAGTGAAAATATATTTTTTTAATTGTGGGAGTCCTGCAATGTCATTTCTTAGTTTGATCCAATACGAAAGAACAAAATAACATTATTGTACATTCGATCAAATGACATCTGATCGAATGCACAATAATGATATTTTGTTCTTTCGTATTGTATGTCCTAACATTCATAGCATCATATAATTAAAAAATTACTCTTGTTATGCATGTCACAATAGAGTGCATGGTCATAGGTGTAGTAGTCGTCGACATGATGGAAGTCCTAATGAAACTAGAGTGTGCTGATGCATAGGAATATGACCACACTTGCTGATGTTTATGTTTGTTGTTTGATGTCATCGCCTCTGGCTGAGGTGGACGTGACCTTACCTAACCCCCCCCCCCCCCCCCCCCCCCACACACACACACACACACACACACATACACATATACATACACACACACACACACACACACACACATACACATATACATACACACACACACACACTAACTTCAGACCTACACACACACACATTGGGCCAAGACCTACACACACACGGTGCACTTCACCCTACCCATCAAGAGCAACACACACAAACAGTAGGCCCGGCCAACTGACCACAGCACCGGGAGCACATCCCAGCACGGCCCCCTTTCCCGCCATCACCCCCCTCCCCTTACTCCCCTACCATGCCCCCCCCCCTTTCTCCCCACCACTCTCTCTCTCCCTCTCCTCCACCCCCCCACTCCACCACTCTCTCTCTCCCACTCCTCTACCTCCTCACTTTACCACTCTCTCTCTCCTACTCCTCTACCATCCCACTCCTCCACTCTCTCTCTCCCACTCCTCCACCCTCTCACTCCACCACTCTCTCTCTCCCACTCCTCCACCCTCTCACTCCACCACTCAATTCAATTCAATTCAATTCAAGAAAGCTTTATTGGCATGAACGTTTCAGTAACATTATTGCCAAAGCTCAATTACATAGGTATATACATACAGAGTATATATATCCACAACACGTGTACATGTAGACTCACACAAAAACAGTTAGTACATGAATACTTCAGTATTATAGTAGCAAGACAACATGACAATGCAAAACATGAAAAGCAAAACATTTACAAGGAGTACATTTGGCTAGTAACAAGTGTTGTGTTTTTTTTTTTTTTTTTTTTTGTTTGTTTTTTTGTTTTTTTTTCAAATAAGATGACCTGACTGGATGTCCCTGAGGTTATGGCAGGCTGTTACATATTTTGCGGCTAGAGTGGCCATATTGTCTTTTTCCCCAAGGATGTATCGCAATTGTGCTTCCTTTGAATTTGTTGGAAATTCAGGGATGACTGAGTGGAATTTAGTGAATGAGGATCTTCTGATTTCTTCGAATTTCGTGCATTCTGTGAGGAAATGTAATTCTGTTTCTACAGCTCCCAAGCTGCAGTGTGGGCATATCCTGTCCTCTCTAGGCAGCCAGGTCTGCCTGTGTCTCCCCTTTTCTATAGCGAGATTATGCTCGCTGAGTCTGTACATTGTTAGTATCTTTCTTAATTTGGGGTCTTTTACTGTGCTCAGGTAAGTGGCTGTTTTGTATTCATGGTTTAAAGTCAAATAACATTGCAATTTGGATTGTGTTTTGGTGATTTCTTTCCAATATTTAATGTAGTTGCCTTTTTCTGTGGTTATGATTTCATTCGGCCTAATTTGTCTAACAATTGAGTGGTCCTGGGACTCATTTATGTGAGTTGCAGTTAAGTCACTGAGTCTCAGGACAAGTTGGCACAGTGCACTACCTTGCATATTCTCCTCTTGGCTTTTCAGGGCTAAGTATTGGAATGAGAGCGGGTCACTGATTTTTATGTGTTGCCAGAATTTGAGGGCCCTTTTTTGAATATCGAATATGAGGGGATATTGGCCTAATTCTGCCCTGCATGCATTGTTTGGGGTTTTCCCCTGAACCCGGAGGATATTTTTACAGAACTCTGTATGCAGGATTTCGGTTGGGTGTTTGTCCCAATTTGGAAAATCACAGTTTGTTACTGGACCCCACACCTCGCAGCCATATAGTGCGATTGGTTCAATTACGCTTTTAAATATTTTTATCCAGATTCTAATCGGTAACTCCATCCTAATTGATTTTTTGATAGCATAAAATGCTCTTTTTGCTTTTTCTTTAAGCTCCGTCACAGCCAAACTAAAATTTCCTGTTGGAGTGAAGGTTATACCTAAGTAAGTGTATTTTTTTGTATGTTCAATTTTGGTGTTGCCAATTTTGAAGATGTTTGCGTTTCCCTGCAGTCCAGACCGTTTTTGGAAGACTAGGACCTTGGTTTTTTGTGGATTTATTTTTAGGGCCCATGTCTTACAGAACTTTTCTAGTTCATCCATATGGAGCTGTAGGCCCTGTTGTGTTGGGGACAACAAGATTAAGTCATCGGCAAAAAGCAAACATTTCACCTCAGTGTCCTGCAGCATAAGTCCTGGGCCTGCGGAGTTCTGTAGAGCCTTTGCAAATTCATCTATATAAATGTTAAAGAGGGTAGGGCTCAGGCTACAACCCTGTCTGACCCCCCTCCTTTGGTGGAAGAATTCTGTTCTTTTGTATCCAATTTTGACACATTTACTGCTTGAGTACATTGATTTGATTGTATCATATACTTTTCCTCCCACACCACTCTGGATGAGTTTATATAGGAGGCCTTTGTGCCAAATGGAATCAAAGGCTTTTTGGAAATCAACAAAGCAAGAGAATAATTTACCTTTATTTTGATGTACATATTTGTCAATTAGGGTTTTGAGGGTGAATATATGGTCCGAAGTCCGGTGGTCTGGGAGGAATCCAATTTGACTTTTGTGTAAGACATTATGTTCTGTGAGGTGGTCAACAATTCTGGTGTTGATTATACTGCAGAACACTTTACCAAGGTTGCTGTTAACATAGATGCCCCTGTAGTTGTTCGGATCTAGTTTGTCGCCATGTTTATGTATGGGGGTGATAAGTCCTTCATTCCAGGCGTCAGGGAAGTAACCTACAGTTAATATAAGATTGAAAAGTTTTAGAATAGCCAATTGAAATTTTTGATCAGCGTGTATCAACATCTCATTAAGAATGCCATCTAGACCACAAGCCTTTCTGGCCAGTAGTTTATGTAGCTTTGATGAAAGTTCTTTTTTGGTTATTGGGGAATCTAGTGGATTTTGATAGTCTTTTATGGTAGTCTCTAGGTTTTCTAATTTGTCAGCTATATGTTGTTGTTCAGAATTTGGGGTCAGATTATTGAATAGATTCTTGAAATGCTCTTTCCATATATCACCATTCTGTATAGATAAGTCATCCTTAGGCTTTTTGCTCAAGTTTTTCCATTTATCCCAGAATTTATTTGAGTCGATAGATTCTTCTATAGCGTTAAGTTGGTTTTCTATATACTGTTTCTTCTTTACTCTTACTATGTGTTTGTATCTCTTAAGGCATTCCATGTACTGAGCACGCACATCTTGGTTGTCTGGTTGGTGGTGTTTTTGATTTGATAGTTTTCTTAGAATTTTCCTCTGTTCTTTGCATTCAGAGTCAATCCACTGGTCCGCTTTTATTTTCTTTTGTTTGTTTTTACTTGTCGGTAAATTTGAGGTTTGGGCCACATGATCGAATATTTGGTTTAACTGCAATAGGCCTAGGTTAATGCCTTCTTTGCTGGGTGGGTAGTATGTAGATAAGAAATTGTTTAAAAGTGACTGTGTATCTGGGTGAGCTACTGACCTTTGATAGCTGTCAGTGCTGTCTCTTCCCCAGTGGTAGTTGGGTTTGATTTTATACATTTTCCCAGGTTTTATGAGGGTTTTGGGGATTTCAGTTTTGTTCAGATATACTGTTATTTGACTATGATCAGACAATGTTGTTTGTGGTTTGACTGTGAAGGCTCTCAAAAAGGTCGAATTTAAATCTGTTATGGCATAGTCTACAGTGCTACAGCCAAGAGCTGAGCTGTATGTATATCGACCAAGGGAGTCACCCCGGAGTCTACCGTTGACAATGTACAGACTCAGGCTTCTACAAAGCCGTAGCAGTTCCCTCCCATGTGTGTTTGTGGACTTATCATAGTTCAGTCTGGGTGAATAAGTGGGGAAATGGATGTTGTCTCCTGTTATGAAGCCATCTCCCTGTGTGCTGACAAAGTCTTGCCCCTCCCCAGTTCTAGAATTTAAGTCTCCTAAGACCATAACATGTCCTTGAGACTGGAAGTGGCTGATCTCACTCTCTAGGTCACAGAAGGTGTTGTCATTAAAATAAGGGGACTCTAAAGGGGGAATGTAGATTGTACAGAGGAAGAGATTTTGAGGTGTCAATATTGTTTCTTTTTTTATTTTTAGCCACTCTCTCTCTCCCACTCCTCTACCTCCTCACTCCACCCCTCTCTCTCCCACTCCTCTACCTCCTCACTCCACCACTCTCATTTCACCACTCACCACTCTCTGTCTCTCTCTCCCACTCCACCTTCTCACTCCACCCCTTTCTCTCCCACCCCTCCACTCCCCTACCACTGCTGTTGCTTTGGCCTCTTCCTCCCTCTCCACTGGGGCCACATACCTGTACATGGACGCAATAACTACCATGTAAAATGGCAATAACACGCAACTCGCTATTCTAGCAAGATCTGAAAAAGCAACAAAACAACCTTCTTCTCCTTAAAATCTGAAAAATCAATACAAATGTAGCATGAGAAGCTTATCTAAGGGCGCAGGAAGTCACCCAGGGGATCTCCTTACCATAC
Source organism: Setipinna tenuifilis (assembly GCA_030347295.1). Classification (NCBI taxonomy): domain Eukaryota; kingdom Metazoa; phylum Chordata; class Actinopteri; order Clupeiformes; family Engraulidae; genus Setipinna; species Setipinna tenuifilis. Next base: position 44,846,711 of record CM059265.1, read on the forward strand.
TTCACACTTGAAATCGCGAAACACCGTACATGGCAAAACGCATTATTTGACGGATATTGACATGGCATGTAACGCTGATAGGCTACTCCTTTGGAAAGTCTATCATGGCTTAATATACTCATATGTACCCTAGAAACAAAGTGCCACCACAAAAGTTTTGCCACCTCGGATGGTACCAATATCTGGTCTGGCCCATGGCCTATGTGAGGTGGATTGCTGTAACACAGCACTGGAGCATGGAAGAGTGCTTCTCAGGACCCTTCCCATTAACATCTGAGCAGGTGATTCGTTCAGGCCTGTCACTGGTGTGTTTCTCAGCGACAGTAGCACAAGATGTGGATCTGTGCCTGTTTGTAGTGTTTTCAGTCCTTTCTGCAAGTCCATTTGACTGTGGGCAGCCTGGGCTAGAATGTGTGAGTGTGAACCCCCATGCTGCAGCGAATGTTTTCATCTCATAGCTGCCAAATGGTACATTGTCACTAACAATTTGTTTCGGGATACCGTGTCTGGCGAAGACAGACTTCATCTTCTGTATCACCGTGTGTGCCGATTTGTCTGGGATGTTCAACACTTCTGGGTACTTTGTCAGGTAATCTACAAGCAAAAGATAGGATTGACCTCTCAGTTCGAAGATGTCTGTGCCTACCTTCATCCAAGGCAGCTCGGGAATGTCGTGTGCGATGAGGGGCTCCTTCTGCTGTTGTGGCTGCAGCTGCTGGCACGGTCCACACTTCTCTGTCATGAGCTCGATGTCACGCGTCATTCCAGGCCAGTAGAGGACTCTTCTTGCTTTGGCTTTTGTACACTGGATGCCTTGGTGAGCTCTGTGTAGCTTCTCGAGGATGACTTGCTTGAAGCTGTTGGGAATGATGATTTTGTCGATCACCATCATGATGCCGTTCTCTGTGCTGATGCTGTGTCGCATCGGCCAGTAGCTGTGCAGGTTGTTGTCTATGCTGTGTCTCTTTCTTGGCCAGTCCTTGTCCAGCGTCTCGCGGAGAGTCTGCAGCACGGGACCTGCTGCCGTAGCCTCTCTCAGCTTGTTGAGTGTCTCTGTGCTCAGGGCGTCCGTTGCTTGCAGGGCGTGCAGAACCTTCTCGTTGCACAGGTCGTCAATATCATCTGCCTCTCTGTTGTCTGTTGCACAAGACAGCGTGTCTGCAATGTACATGTGTTTACCAGGGGTATAGCTGATGTTAAGATCATACCTTAGCAGCATTCTCTGCAGTCGAGCCGGTGCTTTGCAGAGTTTCTTCACGATGATCTAGAGTGGCTTGTGGTCTGACTGCACTGCTACTGTCTTGCCGTAGATGTACTGATGGAACTTCTTCGTGGCAAAGACTATTGCCAGTAACTCCTTCTGTGCGTACCTTTGTTCTGTTTCAGTGAGTGTTCTGGAAGCATTGCAGAGAGAGCGGCCTGCTTCAAAAAGACATGCTCCCAGTCCATCTTTCGACGAGTCTGCTTGTGTGGTCAGTGGGAGTCTGTGGTCGTAAAACTTCAGTACAGGTGCTTTTGTGAGGGCGGTCTTCAAGCTCTCCACCGCAGCACTGTAATGAGCACTCCACTGCCACACAGCGTCTTTACGCAGCAGCTGTCTCAGAGGTGCTGTGAGTGAAGCTTCGTGGGGTATGTACTGTGCTAAGTACTTTGTCATACCAAGCAGTTGCTGCAGGCCAGGCTTATCAACTGGAGGTGGCATGTTGGTGATTGCTGTTACCTTGCCGTCGTCAGGTCTCTGTCCCTCTGGGGTGATGATGTGACCCTTTGAACTGGATCTTGTCGCTGTTGAATCTCACGTTGGCCTCTCGTGCTCTCGCCATGACTTTATTCATGATGGCGTCGTGCTCTCATTCCAATGATGCAGCGATGATCATGTCGTCTGCGATGACGTACACACCTGGGATGTCTCCAAAAGCCCCTATGTTCTTCTGCTGGAAGACTTCACTTGCTGACTTGATGCCAAATGGGAGACGCAGGAAGCGATATCGGCCCCATGGCGTGTTGAATGTACATAACTTATTCTACGGCCCTCTAGAATGTTGTGACAGCTCCCATTCACTTTGAATGGACTTTCCCAGCGTTCTACGGGCGGATATTTTTCGATAACCGCCCGCTGTGCCATTAACGCCCGCTGCCAATGGCAACGAGTTTTGTCACTTCAGATTCACAGTACCATATCACTCCGCAAGTAGTTCGACCACTTTAAAAAGTAAATATTCGCTACGGTAACCTGGCAGTTGTAACGGCTATTTTATCCTTCGGCGTCGGGGTGCTGTTCGCCCCTGTCAGGAAATATTTTCCTATAGTCGCCCGTGGACAATACATTATCCCTTACTTCGACGATGGTTCATCCAGCTTGATCTGCCAATAGCCGTCCTTCTCATCGAGGATGCTGGAGAGTGGGGATGCAGTAGTGCTGCCCCTTGATTGCAGTGTTGAGGTCACCAGGGTCCAAACACACCCTCAGTGCACCGTTGTTCTTCTCTGTTACTACTATACTGTTCACCCACTCGGTTGGCTCTGTCACAGGTGTTATCACTGAGCGTTGTACCAGGTCTTGCAGTGTCTCTTTAAGGTTGTCGCGGATGGAGATGGGGATGTTTCTGCACCCATGGACCACTGGCATGACGGATGGATCGAGGTGTATGTGATGAACGCCAGGGAACTCACCCAGGCCCTTGAAGATGTCTGGGTGCATCTGTAGCAGCTCCTCTCTGATCACTGCAGGCTTTGTGTTGGGCCTTGTGGCGACTGTCTCGATCCTCTTCACTAGCTGTAGATCTTCACACGCTGCTCTCCCGAGGATGGGCATGTCTGACTGAGGTGACACATAGAACTCCAGGGTGGCTTCTGTCTTGGCAGTTCGGCATCTCAGTGACACCACACTAGAGGTAAGATCGGGCCTAAAAAATCCAGCCCGACCCGACCCAGGCCCGCGGGTATTAAAGCCCGACCCAGCCCGAGCCTGACCAATTAAGTTGATTTGCAGGCCCGAGCCCGAAGCAAACCCGAAATTTCATATTTTAAAACATCGTTTTAGTATATATTTTTTTTAAAAAAGTCAGCGAGAGAGAAGCCCGGCCCGACCCGACCCGAACATAATGATTGACATTTTAGGCCCGACCCGGCCCGAAATTCGGGTCAGGTAGGGCTTGGACTCGGGCTTGGGCTTAAGATCTTACCTCTACACCACAGCCTTTGGGATGAGACGAACGCCCCCGAACGCAACCAGTACAGTCAATGTCTGCTTGACTGGCAGTGGACACGGCATCTTCTTTACCACAGACAAAGGCAACACGTTCGCCTCCGTACAATAGTACTTGAGATTGTCCCACAGGGAGCTGTCTGTGGCAGGGAGACCCCGTTTCTGTGAGGACTGGCTCGTTCTAAACTAGTGCATTTTACACACAGTAAACCAAGACGGCTCTGGTGTAGGCTGTTCATCGCTACTGATTTACTCTGATTTACTCTGAAGGTGCTTCTGAAGACGAGACGTCACTTTTGCGTCTTCTGTTTTAATCGTCGCCGTATAAACGTAGCATTAGGCCTACATTCTTTGTTTTATTTTACTAATCATGAGCCATGTGCATCATCTTAAGCTCAGCTTCACATTTGTTTTGTTTTGATCGTTTAGGACATGCCAGAAAACCATCTACCGGTGGCAATCCAGAGGACCTTTACTGAAAGGAAGGTGATAATCGAGGGCACAGAGGTCCTGAGGGTGCCCTCAACAGCAGCTGCTAGGCCTGTAACGGTATGTGTATTCGTACCGAACCGCTGGAAAAACAGACGTTCGGTTCAATACAGTGCTGTACCGAACGAATACAGTCAGTATGTGTTTTACATGCTGCTACCACTACATTTGGCTCTTTTTAACATTCATGAGGATAGCCGTATATGATTGGAGTAGTAAGGGAAGTTCTTAAGAGAAACTCGTTTGTGATTTGTGCTCTTACGACCACGTGAAGGTAATGTCACATGGCGAACCAAACAGACGAGCCTTTCTATTCTTACCACTTCACTTCAAAACTTTTACGCATCGTTTCGACCCGACAGGTCGAAATGCCAGGCTGGCTGGCCAACATAAGTTATCCCGCAAGCTAGCCTACATCTAACAGCAGCAACTGATTCAAAATTGCATATTGCAGGGGCTACATGGCCATCGTTGTGTTGCCTAGATGATATTTAAGTGTTGTAATATCATTCTACAAATGCAAGAAGTGTACTAGTACAAGCTTGTGACTGTATTTGTTAGCCAGCTTGCTAATAGTTAGCTAGTCGTAAGCTAACTTTGCTAGCTTAAAACTTTGAGTGATTAAATGGTAATCTAGAGTACTCTGCTTGTCTTAAGTCAGTTCGTGGCACATTTAAATAACAATCCGTGACGGCACCATCACTTTTGGTTACTCAGAGACTTTAAATCATACAAACACTTTAACGTTAGAGGTCCCAGAAGTGTCCCCCATGTCGGTCTGAATTTTTTGTAACTCCCCTTTCTTAAGCAAACGTCACGCACTAAACACACCACACGCTGATCTAATTGGTCATAACCATCGACTGTATATAAGAGGTCATAACATCTACCTCATTTAAATAAACTTATCTTCCTTGCAAAAAATATAAAGATTTAGATTTACAACGAATTCCTTATTGTAACTGGAACTGAGTGCTGCACTTTAAATGTTGATTTAGTTTACTGTAAAAAGGAATGTATTTTTTATTTCAAACATTGGTTAATTTGAGAATATTTCATTTCACTCATTGGTACCAAGCAGGACTTTGAATTTTTTTACTGTTTCCATTTCTGTATTGACATTTTGGTTAAATAAACAACACCATGCTGAGGAAGGAAATGGTTTCGCATTTTGTTTTCATACTGTACCGAAAATGAACCGAACCGTGACCTCAAAACCGAGGTACGTACCGAACCGTGATTTTTGTGTACCGTTACACCCCTAAGGATTTCAAATACTGTATGATCTGGTAATGGAGATAGTGGCCGCTGTGGGGCATCAACTAAAATGCACTACTTCAATGTTCTTGCTTCCGTATTTATTTTCCAAATACACCCCAGTATGGGTGTGTATGTGTTTGTGTGGTTCTACAATGACAAACAGAAAAACACTTATGAATACTAAAGCACTGACATGTGGTTAGCAAGCTTACACTAATACATCTATTTAGCCAATCTAATCATCAAGCAATACACAATATACATATTCTACCTGAAATATACATAACAATGAATCACTTACTGGTCTCTGAACGCACACTCGATAGGAAAACAAGTGGATGACAAACTACAAACGAGATACACAACCGATCCAGTACACAGTAATTCACCTTCTGTACAGCTTGTCAAACACATGGCATGAACACTAGCTGCAGTTCCTATAGTTTACCAAAGGAGGGCACTGAATGGCTGCTTTGTACGAACTACTAACTACTTCACATTAACAAATACACAAGTCCTTCAATACAGGTATTATGACATCACTTGAGAGTTCTATTCCTTAACATTTGAAATTTAAAAAATGGTAGTTGGTGTGTAACTGCCACAATATTTGCTGCCTCATTTTTAAACTGGTAAATATCATAGCTACCAATAGAATCCAGACCTCCATGATAAAGTTTAAATCAAGTTTATAGGTTAAGTGGTGAAACTTGGCACTGCACTCACTCGTGCCATTTGCAAGAACCCAGAACTTCACCTCAGTGGAATTAATGGTTTGACAGTTGAACGTTTAACAAACAGACACACAGACAGTCCTTGTATTTATAAATAGATGTCAGACTTCTTTGTCCTTTTTAGTCTAACAAGTCACCATTCATGAACATGTTGATGAAAGAAAGAAAACGTCCAAAAAAAAAAATGGTATGCAGCTTGGGCATCCCTCTGAGATGTTATGGTAATTTGCTCTATTTTTGTAACAGCAGATCACAGCAACAAAAATGTGTTTTTCTACAGAGATGTAGACATGCCAGTGTTATCCAAACTGGAGTTCTTAGAGTAGCATGATTATAATACAATAAAATGTTAGCTCGGATAGATGTTTAGTTACCAAGACAGGTAGAACCAATCATGAAAAATTGCTGACGGTGCTGGTAATTGCTAGCGGTGCTTGTCCTAGGTTATTTAGGAGTAAACACATACTGTATGCTCACTGCAATCTGCTCCACATTGGGGTTTCACCATTTAAACAGGCACATCAGATCAGCCAATCCCAATGCTTGTTGTTAAATATATAAGTTTAAAAGTTATTTTTAATTAATACATTCATAAACTTTTTTTAAACACTGTGAACTCATACTATACTGTTTCCAAGAACACCCCTATAATCATTGTATCATACAGCCTTGCAGGGGTTATTGTTTCATTAAACACTGTAATTGCCTTTAATGTCTATTTTTTATCTCTCTGTATATGTGAAGATTCTCATTTGTTTTTTAATGTATTTTATCTTTTAGAAAAACTCAGGAAAAACTTGAACACCACTGTTGTACTATCAAACAACTAATTAAAAATGGGGAATGCACCATCAGAGAGTAATATGGGAGACGGGCTGAAATGCCAGAAGTGTTCCAGAGTCCTGCCTCCATGTGTGTCCTTTGACGATTACAGAAAAGAAAATCACTACAATATGGAAGTGTATGCCTTCAATGGGGGAGAGTACTTCAGGCGAGTTGGCCATGATAATGCCTACCAGTGTCGTGACTGTTTTCATAAGCCATTTAAAGAGGCAGAGCAAAGGATGAGAGAAGAGGAGAGAAAGAGAGAGGAGGACAAGAGAAGACAAGAAGAGAAAAAGAGAGAGGAAGAGAAGGCAAGACAAGAGGAGAGAAAGAGAGAGGAAGAGATGAGAAGAGAGGAGGAGAGAAAGAGAGGAGGAGAAGAGAAGACAAGAAGAGAAAAAGACAATGAGAGGAATAAGGATGAGAAGAGCAGAAGAGAGAAAAGGAGAGAAGAAGAAAAGAGAGGAGGAGAGAAAGAGACAGGAAATGGAACTGGAAAAACTGAATAACAGACTTACAGAATCATGACAACAAGCTCAGGAGCAACATGAAAAACAACTGAGCAGCAGCATTGCAGAGGAAAGCAAGACCAAGCAACACGTTCTTACTAGCATTCTAGATGAGTTTGAGCCTCACTATGGATCAGGAAATGACAGAGATGAGCTTCTAGAAGTTCTGTCAACAAAATGTGGCATTCCAACTCCAAACCTCAGTCTCTCACAGCTGAGTGGTGATCAGCTAGGAAGCATCCTGTCAGCTCTGGACAAACTCCTGTTCGATGAATGGATCAGTGCCCCTCCATCCCCAAGCACTTTACAGCACACTCAGGTGTTCATCACTGAGCTGTGTGCCCTGTCTCTGGAGCTGTCTGATGGTCTGTCCCTGCAAAACGCCTCCGATCATGTACAGTCACTGGTGGCATCCATCAGCCAATCAGCATGCAGTGTTTCTGAGAGCTTTCTGCTTACTCAAGCTCTGTACCTGACCCTGGTGTACTTCTTCACTGAGCATGGTGGCACTCAAACTGATGCAGTGCTTATAGAAAAACAGTGGACAGAAGAAGACCTTTCCACTGAGGACCTCTTCCTCATAGAATTCCTTGGCACCCTCATATCATCTCTTCAGAAAGCTATTGGAAAAGCCTCTGTCTTCATTTTAAAGATGGAAATCCTGAGCCTGAAGCTTCTCCTATTCACACTTACTCATCTAAATGGCAAAATCAGTCACTCAGAATCCAATGAGATGGTCCTTCAACTTGTACAAAGGCATCAATGGGCCCCTGCAGAAGCCATGACTCTTCTTAAAGCCCTGTCAGAGAAATATACAGAGGACGGTCCAATAGCCGCAGTGCTGAAACTGGTGCAGATGTATGACATATCACCCCACTGGACATATGCCTCTTGACTCTCTCTTCCCCAGGCTATCGACTTTGTTGGCCCTGAAGGATTCCAACTGCATTTCCAAAAGACTCTAAGGGGGCAGAATGAGCGCAATCTTAATTCAGCTTTAGCAGAATTGGCAAAGATTAGACATCTGAATGATAATGTGGTGGACATGATCAGAAACCTTACTACAAGCGCAATGCAATATTCAGAAAATGCCCCAAAAGACAAGCCATTTGTGAAGGATTCTATTAAATGTGTAGGCCAGAACGCAGAAGACATTACTCAGGCTTTATATCAGCTCTGCAAGGCAGTGTTTGACACAAAAGGCTGGTGGCCCACAGTGAAACACATGATAAGTTGGTGTGTTCTGGTACTCAATGAGAAGGGTGGAGCACCAGAACTAGTTGGCCTGGAAGAGGACCCATGTGTCACAGCCATGTTTGCAGCTGCACAAGTCTGCATGGGACACAAACTGGACATTGTGCTACGCCCTGGCATTCACTCACAAGAGCAAGTCAGAGAGTGGTCAGAGAGTGGACTTCTATGGGCACCTTGGAATTTCTTCACAACCAAAACCTGAATGTTCCCAGTGCATCACAGTATCTGTATGAGCCATTTTTTCCTTTTGCCCTGCCTTGTGTTTTGGTTGTAATTTGACTCCATGCCACTAAAGGGATTCTTGTATACGATGGACTAAGAAACATTTAAATACCCATGGTGAAATCAAACACGGGTAGGGGCTGATGGGAAGCAAACAGTTTTCGACTGTGTCCTATGCGTTGTTTGCTGTTTAAATGTTGCTCTCAGGTAAATGGGACTATGGTTTGGTGAGCAGTTTCTCTTGTGTTGTTTTCAGTTCGTTTATTTTCGTTTATTATGAGTTATTTGCCGTTGTGGTCGTAACCTGCCATGGAAATGAAACCCACTTGATCATCTAACTCGAACGCTTTAGTCTCCATCGTTTAATGCATAGGCGCACGTCATAACTTATCCATCTATCAGCCACCGGTATCTGACCATACAGGGTTTGGTCAGTACAGTATCCGTATCATGAATCAGACATTGTGTATGGAACCCTGGATGACTTTGTCTCTGAGTACTTCCAAAGTGGCTTGGAGCCGATGAAAACTGGGACACCCAGAGAATTCATCATTGAAGAAGGATGTCTCAATGCTTCCCATCATGTAGTACTTTCAAGGATCAAGGAAGATGATACCCTGGCATTTGGTGCAGAAGTCCTGCAAAAGCTCATGGGTAGTTTTCAAACTGAGAAGATGGATGAGAGACATAGGTTTTTAAAAGCTCTCTTTGAGGTGCTCCACTGATCTTAACAAAAATAGACATACCCACAATAAAATCCTAGCCGTCTTAAAAAAACACACTGGAAAGGAACTGCTTCCTAATGAGATCTACATCCTGACGTTTCTAGAGGCTCTCCTTACAGTGTTTACGAGTCAAACAGACAATGAGAAACAAATGGCATCCCCAGCAGATCTACAGGTCAACTTTCATAAAGTCCAGTTCATGTTTGTTTATTTCTCCCTTTTCAAGGAAAATTTGGAGAACAGATTATTTCCTTTTTAAACGTGTCAGTCGGGTTGGATTTTAGTTTTTTGTAGAACAGCGTGTTATCCAACTGGTGATTTATTTCCAATTCATAGTCCTTAGTGTCCATCACTACGACAGCACCACCCTTGTCCGCTGATTTAACTACAATCGTATTGTCTCTTTTCAGTTCATCCAAAGCATTTCGTTCTTCTTTGGTTAAGTTGTCATGTACTTTGTATTCCCTTTTGTTTTTATTATGGAACACCTTTGACATGTCCGTTTGAACAAGACGGCAAAATGTCTCTAGGGATGCGTTCCTATTCCTAGGTGGAATAAAAGTAGATTTACCTCTGAACTTGGTGGGTTTTTCCAAATATCCTTTCCTGCCCAAGCCGACAACGGTGCAAGTGCAATATGTTGAGTTACTTTGATGAAAACATTAATGAGGCAATCAAAAAGCTGGAGGACATAAAGGAGAGAGAGAAGGATGCAATTGCCAGAAAGTCACCCACATTCACCCTAGTGCCAAATACTGATAAGGATCTCCAGGACGAGGCCTATAACCTGTACACCAGAGGTCTGCAATATGTCTACGCTGTGGAAGAGGAACCTTGTTTCGCATGGGGAGGGTTGGTTGTGTTCTTACTTGGACCTCTGCAGATTGCTGCAGGAATACTACTCACTGTCTTTACATATGGGGCATTTTTCAAACTTGGCATGGGACTGATCAGCGAGGGAGTATCAGACTGCATTACCGGTGTTGAGTCCATGGTGACCGGAGAATTCAGTTGGAAATCATGGGCAATAGAAAAGGCTATTTCTATTGGTATATCTCTCATCGGGTTTGGAGTTGGAAAGCTGATTGCGAAGGGCCTCAAGGCTACCAAAGTGTTGCTTAAGCAGTTTGGGAAAGAACTAAAGGCAATGCCAAAGTTCCTCTCAAGACAGGCCAAAGACACTCTCAGTAAGGCTGTGAAGACGAACATGAGGCATGCATTTAGCTACACTTCAAAAAAAATGGCTGAAGAGCTCGCCATGTATGGATTTGGAAAGGTGGAAGAGATGTTACTAAATGAAATTCTAAATGCTATTAAAAATTATATTAAAAAAGGAATTGATAACAAAGTGAAATACAACATGCGAATGGATCCCTTCGCTTCCTTAGTGGACTCCATTATACTGTCACATCTTGAGGACAGACAACAATTTTCTGATCTTCTGCAGAATGAGAATAGAAAGAGGAAGCTGCTGGACCTTTTCAGAGACTCAAGAAGCACTGCATTGCAGCCATTTGTCTCTGACCTTGACTTGCAAAAACAGCTGAATTCATCCATTTTCAAAGTGATTGACAATGTTAAAGCCAATCAAGAGGTCAAAGGTGGAGCACGTTTTTTCTGACTGCCATCAAAACATTCCACATGGCAGCACTGGCAGGAGATGCCAATGACTCTGTAGTCAGCCTCTCAGACAGGTTTTTCTCAAAATACCAGGTGGTGTTAAATGAATTTAAAGAAAATTAGGGTCTTTCAGAGAAAGTGAATAAGAATGAGCTTTCTACTTCTGAAATTGACTTGTTGGGAAAATTCAGGCAGGAGGTAGCTGACGCCATCAGCTCTCTTTTGGCTGATGCTATGGTAGAAATGTTCCATCAAAAGTTTTCTACTCATATTGTGCATGAGGGCCAACGCATGATGAATGGGTCCATCAGCAAAAACATCAAAAGTGGCTTGAAGACTGAAGAAACGGATGGTAGACTCAAAGCTGGACAAAACAACAGATACGTTGCATACATGCTAGTGGAGCTCAAGTCTATACATAAGCCTGCTGGAGATCTGGGTAGAGACACACAGGCTCATGCTGAGAACATCAGGAAAATCACAACATCAGGTACAATCCTTGATATCAGAGTCCTCTCGGAAGCTACTGCCACTAAGGTTGTCATTTTAACACCGGACAGCAATGGCAAGCTTTCAAAAATGCAAGAGCTTTACCCAAACACTAAACCTGCCAGTCAAACGGTGACACTGATCTACTGACCGATACCCAGATGGCCGTTATGATGTCCATATCAATAATCAGACAGGGAGTGAGACCAAGAAAGGCAAAGGCTGTCTCTTTCAGGCTTTGGCAAGAGGTATGAAACCAGAGGCGGGTGAAGAAGAGATTGATCGGGAAGCAGACCGACTCCGATCTGTGGAGGCTGACGCCCTCTTGAAGCACCCAGGCCAATGGGAGCCTTTCATCAAGCACAAGGAGTGGGAAGAATCCATCCGAGGAGGAGCCTGGTACATGGCAGAGGGAGCTGGCCGTGAAAAGATTGTCAAGGAAAACAAAGGAAGACTCAAGAAAGAAGTTGGAAAAGTAGAATTGTACAAACATTGGACACAAGATGTAATCAAAACTCCAAGTGCTGGACAGTTCATTAATGTAGACCACCAACCACCAGTGGACAGTATATTGCAAGCTAGGCAGCTAAACCAAAATAGCAGATTAGCAGAAACTATGCTTGGATTGGTGGCAAAAACGTCTGCCCTGGACACCGATCGGATTTGTGATGTGCAAAAATATCATGGACTTGGACTTCCAACTGTTTATGTGCCACAGGAAATCTATACAGAATTTCCCAGTACAAAGTCAGCACCCTGTAGCTTGGCCACTGCCATAAGCAATGATGATGTCGTGGGCACCTTCAAACTGACTATCCTAGGTGGAATTCCCAGATTCATGTTAAACAGCAACAAGAACCTCAAGGACTTTCAGAATGTCCCGATGAGTAAAACCAGACTTGATATTTTTGAACAAAGTTTTCAGCAACATTCCTCAGATCTGGTGCAGAAATGGTTCAACCTTCTCAGTGGGAAGAATGTGATGACACCTGGTGATCTCAAAGCCATTACCACATGGATCAACAACCAGGGCTACAAAAATCAGAATGATCCACATATCTCAAGTCTCCTGTAATGCTGAGGTGAGGATGGCCATTTAATGTAAACAACAGCGTGTATAGCATGAGGGCACTGAACAAGGGTGTGGGGTGAGGACATAGAGGCACATGTTCATAATGCAGCTTTCTACACATTCTCTAGCCATTCCCCTGGTGACCTAAGACTTACTCTGGGTTGTATGTGAGGGAATATACTGTAAAAACAGCTGCTATGTTTGGTCATCCTGTACTTTAAGCATCCCTAGCAGTACAAGCCCCCTGATGCAGCTCTAGTGTCCCAGAGGACAACTGCTCAGAACATTAAATGAAATGAAGGACGACCTGTAATAAATAGCTTGTACAACAGTCAGCAAATCATTTGTGTGGAATGAACTGATGATTTGTCATTTTCTGTTGTATTTACAGTTGAGAGAAGAAAAGTGCAGAGATGTACAACCCCATGTTGATGAAGACACCCGTCTGAATATTTGTAGGAGAGAAAAAGTGTGAGATGTTTGGCTGAATATGTTTTACCATTGCTGATTGTTTTTTATTGTGCTTTAATTTACAATCAGTTTAGGTCTACAGAAATCGTTACTAAAAACTCTTACCTGAAATGTTTGAATTAATTATGCTAATAATTAATGAAAGAAACGAATCAAAGTTCTTTCTATATTGTCATTCTATTCTATGCATGATCCATAAAATGAATTCGGAACATTGACATTATTTGTGAACTGACATTAGATGTATTAGTTTTACCATCAGGCTGTTTAAGTGTTATATCCCAGCATATTCAGGGATATAAAAATCATATTTAACATGATTTATCATGTAAAACAATATCCATTTAAACACATAGCCACATGTATTGTTCCTAATGGTATTTTTTTTTAATTTACTGCTTAAAATGATGATTAAAATTATGTGATTATTCCTTTAGCATGGTTATTAGTTTGTGTGTCTGCCATTTTACTCAGTTAAGTAGTTTTTAAATAATTATGACCGCTGCTAGCAAAGCTAGTGAAAGTGGTCATATTGGTGTTCACAGGAACTGTTAAATGGTTAAAACGACAGTTAGATACACACCACATGCAGGATTAAATTAAAACAATAAAATATATGTTGAGGTAAACAGATGTGTCTTTAGCTGCCTTTCAGACATGTGGTCAGCAACCCTTAGTTAAAGGAACACTCCACTTTTTGGCTTAGGAACGCTCATTTTCCTAAAGGAACACTCCATTTTTGGGGGAAAGTATTCTCATTTTCCAACTCAGTTGAGTTTAACTTTATTAACGGTAGCATGCTACTGGTCTTATCTGATTCAATATGTTGTGCTAAGCTAATAGCTAATACCTGAGAGATGCTAAAGTGGTACTGCAAAATCCAGAGAATGGATTCAACAAGGAGATCATAGACTCTACAAAGACAGGACAACATAAAACGTTTCGAGTTACAATTTGTGAAATAGATATAAACAAGTAAAGAAAACCAGTTATAGCCTACTTAAGTAATGAACAGCGTTTCAGTAGTCCCTGTTGATCAGCAATCCACTTTGTGCAATCCAGCAATTGTGAATAAAAGACACTACATTAACTTTTACTGGCTTTTTAACAAGAAAACCCCATCCACTTTTAGTTCACAAATGGAGGAGACTCCAAGCCTGTGTAATGGACTGCATTCAGTGGCAGGTCGAAGGCAAAGAGAGACGGACAGGGGCTGGCTCCAGCTCACTTTTATTCTGGTCAACACGTGAGAAGTACAATGCAGCACAGTATATTACCTCCAGCGTAGACAAATCTTTCTAGCTTGGGTTGTGATCGTATAGTGATTATTAACATTCAGAATTATCGTCAAAGTGTCAACAAGGAATACAGACCTCCTCTGACTAGCAGCAAACTGACCACAACGTGGTCAGGAATGATCGTTTAAAAATAACATTACAATATTCATGTACAATCGTTTGCGACTCCGTGACCGTGTTGCAGTATTACTCAAAACAACATTTTAATTGCAAACCTTATGCATCTATCGGTCTGTCTGTCTGTCTGTCTGTCTGTCTGTCTGTCATACATCAGATGTGTAGTTGTAAAGCCCTCCTCTGTACACATTTACAGGTGATGCTATACAAGGAAGTGTATTTGTGAAAATTGTAAAAATGAAATAAATGGTTTTATTTATTTTTAGGAGTAGGAGTTAGGAGTAGCTAGACATGGGCAAATGAAGCCTCATGAAGCTTTTGAAGCTTCTTCCTGATTGTTTCAGACACAGACAGTAAAAGGTTTTAAAGCATCAAAGCATCAGGGACAGCACGGTGCCATCTAGTGGTTAGCAGAACTTACTGCAGCTCTAAACCTGATGTAACTGTACACTGGCACTAGCCTGGTAAACCAGCCCCTCGTACTTCACTTTATTTTGGACAGAGGGTCTGGAACGGCTGTATTGAGAGGCTTTTTCTCCGGTAGAATTCTTACCTGGCCAATCAGCAAACAGAAGGAGTGTTTGTGAGCGATGACGTTGATTGTGTGCGCTATATTACACAAAGTAAACAGGCCATTCAGTCTGTTGTGGCAATGCTTTGGAATATCGAGGAATTAAAGTCAGAGCAAGAAGACTGTTTAAGGAGTTTCATTTGTGGAAGAGACCATGTGGCCTTACATGGGGTCTGGGAAAAGTTTAATCTTCCAGATTGCTCCGTTAGTTGTTGTTTCCAGAAAGCTTTTTTACTCCCTTCACAATCCAGCGCATTGCATACGTCACGATTAGGCGTTAACATTTGGGTGTGAGTCCACACCTCCAGTAAGAAAAGAGCTTTTCAATAGAGCAGTTCCAGACCCTCTGTACAAAACAAAGTAACAATATATGTTACTGTTTTTTTCTACAGAACATACAGAGGTCAACCGTAAAAAAAGAGGAAGCATGCCATAATATATAAAATAGAAAACACAGAAATATTTTCTTTTATTTTTGGTAAAAATGCATTGCGGGACTCTGCAGAGAGTGCTTAATGAAATAAATGAATGAATAAAAGAATGACTATCCCTTTAGGCATCATCCTATACATTTGGATTGCATCAACGAATTTTCCCCAGACTAGTGTAGGCCTATAGATGATGCTGCATCCACAAGGCCAGACACAATCAACCACTGGTGGCAAGTTAAGGTAAGTCATCATGATGTCTGAAATGAAGATGACAATTTAATACACTGAAGCGTGTGACTGTAGATTGGGACAGGGAGTACTTGGCACTATGGCTACATGCCCACAAAGTTGGTCCTGTCTTTTGTTGACGAAAAATCAATGAAAAAAAAAACAGTGGGGGAAAAAAAAACAGAAAAATTCTAGCGGCAGTCATAATCATGAACGAAGTGAAGTGCGAGGGGCTGGTTTACCAGAGTAGGTAGAATGGGCAGTCCCTGGGTTCCTTAAAATCATGGGGTGGTGTAATTTGCAAAAATATTACACTTCCATGCTACACATGCAAGCATCTTGAGTTACTGTACACACATAACAGAACGATTACTTATAAACTGTGCATTGCCTCCACAATGACAGATGCAGTAGAAAAATGCTTAACCTGATGTCATTACTTTGAGGCAATGCATGGGGTGTTTGTGTGTGTGTGTGTTTGTGTGTGTGTGTGTGTGGGGGGGGGGGGGGGGGGGGGTGCACCGTGTGTGTAGGTCTTGGCCTGATATGTGTGTGTAGGTCTGAAGTTGGTGTGTGTGTGTGTGTGTGTGTGTGTGTAGGTCTTGTGTAGGGTGGGTGTGTGTGTGTATGTGTATGTGTGCAGTGTATGTGTGATATCTAACACTGGTTTGTTTGTGTGTGTGTGTGTGTGTGTGTGTGTTGCTCTTGATGGGTGGGGGGAAGTGCACTGTGTGTGTGTAGGTCTTGGCCTGATGTGTGTGTGTGTGTAGATTTCAAGTTACTGTGTGTGGGTGTGTGTGTGGTGGGTGCACCGTGTGTGTAGGTCTTGGCCTGATATGTGTGTGTAGGTCTGAAGTTGGTGTGTGCGCTGTATCAAAATTAAAACTAAAACCATAATCCTGAAGAAAAGTATTGATAAAAATTGTTTACACAGAATAAACATGTTAGAATATAGAATTAATAAAATGCATTTTATTGTCACTATAGACATGTACAATATACAGTGTACACAAGCACAATGATATTGAAAGCATCTCACTGCAGTGCAGACATGTAGGATATTTACAACATAGAGCAAACATAAATAGGCCTATGTAACAAATAGCTTTATCGTCCATATAGGGTTACTATGGTTTCTGAAGTAGGATTGGCTGTGCTGCATGCTGCTCTCACCTGATAGGCTGTGGTCTACCTCCGTTGGGTTTAAAAGCCCAATCAGATGTTCTGCAACTGCAAGAAGACTGGAAGACACCACCTCTGTGAGACGCATCACCCATCGTTCATCAGGCCATAGTAAGTGACAGTGCACTCTATTGTGACATGCATAACAAGAGTATTTTTTTTAATTGTATGATGCTATGAATGTTAGGACATACAATACGAAAGAACAAAATATCGTTATTGTACATTCGATCAGATGTCATTTGATCGAATGTACAATAATGTCATTTTGTTCTTTCGTATTGGATCAAACTAAGAAATGACATTGCAGGACTCCCACAATTAAAAAAATATATTTTTACTTGACAATGCAATAATTGTAGGCTTCTGAGTTTTTAAAAATCACATCAAATGAAAAACGCCAATGTTTTACTTTTTAAAGTGCAGACTATGATTTGCTGTAGCCTATGTCATTACAGAATAGGGCTACATGTCTTTGTTACAATTTTATGTACAAACTGCGGGAATGTAGGGTAGCGTTGGCATTCGATTAATTAACGTGTCCTTTATCAGCAAGCTGCTAGCATTTTCAAAGAAGCGTTGGCTGTTATGTCACCTGTTGCTAGTAGGGTTGTTCAAAAGTAAGAGCAGGTTCGCACACTGAAAAAGACACTAAGGTCAAGCACAAGGAGTTCTGTTTTATTTTTTTCTGAGAGCAGAGTGGAGCAGACGTTTTAGGGTTCTGCCTTCATCTGTGCTCTCTCTGCTCACCTAGTAGGGTTGTTAGCATTCCTGCCGATGTGTGTGTGGCCGGTAGTCACATGCCTCTGCTCCAGTTTACGAGAGTGTTTTGGCCAAAGTAGATGGGCTCAATTATTATTACCGTAAGTGTTACTCAGCTGAATTAAATAGCCCTCCACTCCGGTGTAAGTTACGCCATTATAGAACATAACACCGTGTACTTTAAATAAGCGAGGTGCGGGAAGAGACAGGACCTGAATCAGATATAGCGTTTTAACCTGGGTATGCGGGCTTAATATAAAACAACTGGACGACAGAATTTAACGTCCTCTCTGACTTCACTGAACTTCAAATTCATCGAACATACAGACAGACACAAGTAATCAACAGTGTCTCCGCGGATCCTTAAAAAGTCTTATTTTAAAAAGGTGTCTTAAAAAGTCTTAAGAAGCATTATATTTCACTATTTTCTGAAGTATGGCATTAACTTTCACAAGGTAGGTATTATTTTTCATCCGGGTAGCCTATGGTCAATAAAAAAAATTGGCTGATTTTTTTCCGCGCTAACGTGATTTATTTAGCCAGCGTTGTTTGTTATCAAGATGCTTTAAACTCTATCATAGAGCCTAACTATCAAAATAAAAGAGTGCATTAAGGTTCTATGTTTTTACGACGTGGATGGGTTGTAACTACCCCACCTGTAGCCTATGTAGCCTACAGTGTGGTTTAGGCTAATTTTACAATTTCAGTAGACTGGTCTTGCAAGTTAAGCTAACATTTTATCTCAAGACCTGCACCTCCTCCGGCTTCACAGCAGGGATGGAAAGTCGCACCAGCCACCAGCCAAATGCTAGTAAAATATGAAAGTGGTTAGTCAATTTTGGACACAAAATAATAATTTACTATTGAGTGGCTGGTGAATTTTATCATTTATTTGTCAGTGGCTGGTAAAAATGGACATTTTGCAAAGTTAATTTCCACCCCTGCTTCACAGTCAGACATCCCTTAGCAGCTCAGGGAGTACAGAGCGACTGCCAGTAAACAGCATCTAGGGCAAGTAGCGCAAATTTCTTAACTGACTGGGAAAACCAGAAAACAAATGATGAATCAGTAGTGACAGTGAGACAAACATATCCGATGTTGAAGATGTACCATTAAAAAAGACTTTGAACAGATTTGTTTAATTGTACAAAACTCATATGCACATACCTTAAATTGGCAAGTAAAATACATGACAGTAACTTGCATGCAAGATCTTAAGCAAATGTCTTTAAAGAAAACTTAATAATACATTATAATAATACATTAGTTTTTTATAGCGGTTTTCATGTTACTCAAAGACGCTTTACAGATATATTGATACACACATACACATAAACACACACACCCACACACACACACACAAAATACAAAAAAAAAAAATCCGAAAAAAGAGAGGATTATCAGTGGTGGTGGTGGTGGAGGGGGGGGGTGGTCATGTGTCATATGCAATCTTGAACATCTTGAGGTGGCATTTGAAAGAGAGTAGTGAGTCAGAGTTGTGGATGGCCAGGGGGAGGGAGTTCCAGAGGGTGGGGGCAGCGATGGCGAAGGCCCTGTCGCCAATGGTCCGGTATTTGGTTGTGGTGATAGGGGTGAGGAGATTTGCATCAGCAGAGCGTAGTCGGCGGGTGGGGGAGTGTCAGTGGAGGAGGTCGGTCAAGTATACGGGTGCAAGGTTGTTGAGGGCCTTGTAGGTGATGAGGAGGATTTTGAAGTGTATGCGTTGTTTTATGGGGAGCCAGTGAAGTCGATGGAGGACAGGTGTGATGTGCTCTCTGGAGGGGGTGCGGGTGAGCAGTCGGGCAGCAGAGTTTTGGACGTATTGTAGTTTTTGGAGAGCAGTGGAGGGGAGGCCGTACAGGATGCTATTGCAGTAGTCGAGTCTGGAGGTTATGAAAGCATGGATTAGTGTCTCAGCAGCTGTGGAGGAAAGAGTGGGTCGAAGACGTGCAAACTTGTAATTTGTGTTATTTGTATAAAACATAAGTGTTATGCTTTTGTATGAGAAATGTAAAGTGCCCATAATGAGTAAGTCATGCATATTATGCATTTGGCTGTTAATATTCAGCCAGAATAGCCAGACAATTTAAATTTAGTGGGCATTATACCAAGCAGGCTAACATATTCCATTAAGGATCACTATGGACTGGGACCTACATGGGCAAACTCTCAATTACAGTTTTTCTCAATCACTTTGGTACATTTTTCGAATCATTCTCGCAATTTGCAGAAGATCAAGTGCATTTCTCAAAACAGTTTGAACAAATAGCAAAACACCGTGGATCACCTGCAAAAACCAGTCTCTTGCACAAAATCCTTAGTCCATCCCTCAAAAGCAAGTTTGTGTGTCAATATACTGTCAGTGCCATCAGAATGTTTAATCATTGTGTCATTGTGTACGGATAAGACAGTCAAATTCATTAGTCATGTTGGCAATTGAATAGTGCACTTTGAAAGGACATGTTGACGTAAAATCTGGTTTAGGTGTGATGACAAGTGTTGTACGTTTGACCTCATATACAGTTTTTCTCAATCACTTTGGTACATTTTTCGAATCATTCTTGCAATTTGCAGAAGATCAAGTGCATTTCTCAAAACAGTTTGAACAAATAGCAAAACACTGTGGATCACCTGCAAAAGCCAGTCTCTTGCTCAAAATCCTTAGTCCATCCCTCAAAAGCAAGTTTTTGTGTCAATATACTTGTCAGTGCCATCAGAATGTTTAATCATTGTGTCATTGTGTACGGATAAGACAGTCAAATTCATTAGTCATGTTGGCAATTGAATAGTATACTTTGAAGGGACATGTTGATGTAAAATGTGGTTTAGGTGTGATGACAAGTGTTGTACATTTGACCTCATATAATGTATATGTGTAAGATTGATTGGAAAATACAAGATTCACATTTACAGAATGACTTCTTTATTAGCAAACATTGACATTGCAGTGCATAAAGAAAAAAAAAGACAGCACTGCACATACAGTAGTAACAAAGGTGAAATACAATACATAAGTAAACATAGTTCAAAAATATAAACATAGATCAACTCTTTTCATTAGAGAAAGTCTAGATTCACCTGGGAGGAATTTACCAATTTCGATCATATTTACAGACAAATGTCTTATGGAAATGTATATATGCTTCACATGTTATGATGGCTTGGTAAATCATTTTGCATGTGAGGACTTATATGATGAACTATAGCCTAAATGTTTTGGGGAAAGAGACTATTTGATAGACTCCTATAACAAAGCATTTTGATTAGCATGACAAAAGCAATTGATAATGTACGAAAAAACTGAGAATTGTACACAATCATTTGCATGGATGGACAAAAGCATTTGCAATTTGTTCAATGCAATGAGAAACTGCCTTTTTCATCTGCACAAATGGCATGATGATTTGACAATTGAACAATAACTTTTGAGAATTTCAATTCTGATGTGAGAAATGTACCAAACCAATTGAGAAAAACTGTAATAGGCCTAACTTACTATGATTTTAAACAGTACCATATTAAGACCTAGTCTCATCCCCATATCACATATGCACAACTTGTTGTTTTCTCAGCCACACAATTTCAAGGTCATGTGTGTATTACTATAGTAGGTCTAATACCATTCGGCTGCCATTTTCTATGATCTGGTACCTACATGGACGAATTTTACATAAATCCCTGTTAATATTCTTAAAGTAAATGATATAAGGATTTAATTTTACCCCCATACCACATATGCACAACTTGTTGTTTTCTCAGCCACACAATTTGAAAGTCATGTGTGCATTACTATGTTGGGCCTAATACATACCTTTCGGCTGGCATTGCATGAGGACTGGTACCTACACAAACAAATTCTACATAAAGGCCTCTGAATAATGTTAAAGTAAATAATGTAAGGATTTCATTTTACCCCCCTTTTACATATGCACAACTTGTTATTTTCTCAGCCACACAATTTTAAGGTCATGTGTGCACCACTATGGCAAACCCAACACATACCACTCGGCTGCTATTGTCTATGGCCTGGTACCTACACGGACAAGTTCTCCATAAAGGCCTCTGAATAATGTTAAAGTACATGATATTAGAATATTATTTCACCCCCCTTTTATATATGCACAACTTGTTGTTTTCTCAGCCACACAATTTCAAGGTCATGTGTGTATTACTATAGTAGGCATAATACGTACCATTCGGCTGGTATTTTCTATGGCCTGGTACCTACACGGACAAATTCTGCATAAATCCCTGTTGATATTCTTAAAGTTAATGATATAAGAATTTAAGTTTACCCCCATATCACATATGCACAACTTGTTGTTTTCTCAGCCACACAATTTGAAAGTCATGTGTGCATTACTATGTTGGGCCTAATACATACCATTCGGCTGGCATTGTCTATGGCCTGGTACCTACATGGACGACTTCTACATAAAAGCCTCTTAATGTTGTTAAAGTACATCATATTAGGATTTTATTTCACCCCCTTTTATATATGCACAACTTGTTGTTTTCTCAGCCACACAATTTTAAGGTCATGTGTGTATTATAATGGTAGGCCTACATACCATTCGGCTGCCAATTTCTATGCTCTGGTACCTACATGGACGAATTCTACATAAATCCCTGCACCACTGCTCTACCACTTCTGGTGTGGCGCACAGAGGAGTCGTCTCCTTCAGCCGGATGATCTTGCGATGGCGGGTCAGCTGGCAGTCACTGGGGTGGTGTGTCCTCTGAATGTTCAGCGTCTGTGCCTCTGAACAGACTCTGGTGGATCTTCCGTAGATGACGGCTGTTCCTCCTGAAGATCTGTCCTGTCGGTGTCTGCGCGGCGTAAGACCATGGCTCAGCTCGCTTGTGTGGTACTACAGCAGGCTCCCATCCACGCCGTGTGCGCATCTGCACTGTGTAACCAAGGCCGGATCATCCATAAGGGCCAGGGGCACCAACCATTCACAACCATTTGTGGGGGCACCACATGACAAACTTTAAATATATTTTTCATAAATTTGTATGTTATTCACTTGAAATTGTTAAATGACCACACATAACTCATCATGAACACTAATTTCATAATAACAACAACAATAATAATGATAATATTGAACAGGGGGGGCACCTGTGAAGTATAGTGCCCAGGGGCACCACATTGGCTTAATACGGCCCTGCGTGGAACCTTGAACCAGCTCTGGAAGTGGTTTGGTGTGGCAGTCCTAATGGCGCTGGTGACGGGACTGCAGGCGCTGTAGTCGTGTGTGTGTCTGTGTGTGTGTGCTGCTGCTAGGCCATGGGCAGAATTTTCACTTATTGTTATGTGTGTGTGTTTGTCCTGTGTGTGTGTGTGTGTGTGTGTGTGTGTGTGTGTGTGTGTTTGTCCTCTCTCAGCTTGTTGAGTGTCTCTGTGCTCAAGGGCGTCCGTGGCTTGCAGGGCGTGCACAACGTTCTCGTTGCACAGGTCGTCAATGTCATCTGCCTCTCTGTTGTCTGTTGCACGAGACAGCGTCTGCAATGTACATGTGTTTACCAGGGGTATAGCTGATGTTAAGATCATACCTTAGCAGCATTCTCTGCAGTCGAGCCGGTGCTTTGCAGAGTTTCTTCACGATGATCTAGAGTGGCTTGTGGTCTGACTGCACTGCTACTGTCTTGCCGTAGATGTACTGATGGAACTTCTTCGTGGCAAAGACTATTGCCAGTAACTCCTTCTGTGCGTACCTTTGTTCTGTTTCAGTGAGTGTTCTGGAAGCATTGCAGAGAGAGCGGCCTGCTTCAAAAAGACATGCTCCCAGTCCATCTTTCGACGAGTCTGCTTGTGTGGTCAGTGGGAGTCTGTGGTCGTAAAACTTCAGTACAGGTGCTTTTGTGAGGGCGGTCTTCAAGCTCTCCACCGCAGCACTGTAATGAGCACTCCACTGCCACACAGCGTCTTTACGCAGCAGCTGTCTCAGAGGTGCTGTGAGTGTAGCTTCGTGGGGTATGTACTGTGCTAAGTACTTTGTCATACCAAGCAGTTGCTGCAGGCCAGGCTTATCAACTGGAGGTGGCATGTTGGTGATTGCTGTTACCTTGCTGTCGTCAGGTCTCTGTCCCTCTGGGGTGATGATGTGACGCATGTACCTCACGGTGTTGACTTTGAACTGGATCTTGTCGCTGCTTAATCTTACGTTGGCCTCTCGTGCTCTCGCCATGACTTTATTCATGATGGCGTCGTGCTCTCGTTCCAATGATGCAGCGATGATCATGTCGTCTGCGATGACGTACACACCTGGGATGTCTCCAAAAGTCTCTTGGTTCTTCTGCTGGAAGACTTCACTTGCTGACTTGATGCCAAATGGGAGACGCAGGAAGCGATATCGGCCCCATGGCGTGTTGAATGTACACAACTTATTCTACGGCCCTCTAGAATGTTGTGACAGCTCCCATTCACTTTGAATGGACTTTCCCAGCGTTCTACGGGCGGATATTTTTCGATAACTGCCCGCTGCGCCATTAACGCCCGCTGCCAATGGCAACGAGTTTTGTCACTTCAGATTCACAGTACCATATCAATCCGCAAGTAGTTCGACCACTTTAAAAAGTAAATATTCGCTACGGTAACCTGGCAGTTGTAACGGCTATTTTATCCTTCGGCGTTGGGGTGCTGTTCGCCCCTGTCAGGAAATATTTTCCTATAGTCGCCCGTGGACAATACATTATCCCTTACTTCGACAATGGTTCATCCAGCTTGATCTGCCAATAGCCGTCCTTCTCATCGAGGATGCTGGAGAGTGGGGTGCAGTAGTGCTGCCCCTTGATTGCAGTGTTGAGGTCACCAGGGTCCAAACACACCCTCAGTGCACCGTTGTTCTTCTCTGTTACTACTATACTGTTCACCCACTCGGTTGGCTCTGTCACAGGTGTTATCACTGAGCGTTGTACCAGGTCTTGCAGTGTCTCTTTAAGGTTGTCGCGGATGGAGATGGGGATGTTTCTGCACCCATGGACCACTGGCATGACGGATGGATCGAGGTGTATGTGATGAATGCCAGGGAACTCACCCAGGCCCTTGAAGATGTCTGGGTGCATCTGTAGCAGCTCCTCTCTGGTCACTGCAGGCTTTGTGTTGGGCCTTGTGGCGACTGTCTCGATCCTCTTCACCAGCTGTAGATCTTCGCACGCTGCTCTCCCGAGGATGGGCATGTCTGACTGAGGTGACACATAGAACTCCAGGGTGGCTTCTGTCTTGGCAGTTCGGCATCTCAGTGACACCACACTAGAGGTAAGATCGGGCCTAAAAAATCCAGCCCGACTCGACCCAGGCCCGCGGGTATTAAAGCCCGACTCAGCCCGAGCCCGACCAATTAACTTGATTGGCAGGCCCGAGCCCGAAGCAAACCCGAAATTTCATATTTTAAAACATCGTTTTAGTATACATTTTTATAAACATATATTTATTTTTTAAAAAAGTCAGTGAGAGAGAAACCCGGCCCGACCCGACCCGAACGTAATGATTGACATTTTAGGCCCGACCTGGCCCGAAATTCGGGTCAGGTAGGGTTTGGACTCGGGCTTGGGCTTAAGATCTTACCTCTACACCACAGCCTTTGGGATGAGATGAGCGCCCCCGAACGCAACCAGTACAGTCAATGTTACACACAGCTGTTACACACAGCTGTATGCTAGGCACTGACAATTTGGACATTTTCACTTAGGGGTGTACTCACTTTTGTTGCCAGTGGTTTAGACATTAATGGTTGTGTGTTGAGTTATTTTGAGGGAACAGAAAATTTGCACTGTTATATAAGCTGTACACTGCCTATTTTACGTTGTAGAAAAGTATTATATCTTTAGACGTCTCCCATGGAAAGGTATAATAAAAAGTACAAAAAGGTTAGGGGTGTACTCACTTTTGTGACATACTGTACGTCCCAAACCCCACATTGTATAATTATGAACTTGAAAGCTGCGTTCCCGCCGTTGTTGGCAAGGGCAGCGAGCTGTCTGTGGCAGGGAGACCCCGTTTCTGTGAGGACTGGCTCGTTCTAAACTAGTGCATTTTACACACAGTAAACCAAGACGGCTCTGGTGTAGGCTGTTCTTCGCTACTGATTTACTCTGATTTACTCTGAAGGGGCTTCTGAAGACGAGACGTCACTTTTGCGTCTTCTGTTTTAATCGTCGCCGTATAAACGTAGCATTAGGCCTACATTCTTTGTTTTATTTTACTAATCATGAGCCATGTAAGCTCAGCTTCACATTTGTTTTGCTTGTTCCTTTCAGACATGCCAGAAAACCATCTACCGGTGGCAATCCAGAGGACCTTTACTGAAAGGAAGGTGATAATCGAGGGCACAGAGGTCCTGAGGGTGCCCTCAACAGCAGCCGCAGTCAGATTGGTCTTTGGTCTCACATATGTACTGAATCTTCAGTATCCAAAAGATTTGAAATTCACCTTTGAATTCTTTCAGAAGGTTTTTATGGAACTTGATGCGAAAAGAATGTCAGCTAAACTTAGTCGTGTCTTTGCTCTGCTGGAGTAACTCAAACTGCAGTGAATTAACAATACGGACACCTGCACGAACACGTTGGCACACACACGTGCACACACGCATATACATACACTTGCACATACACCACTGCCCCCCATTGCCCACATTGTGCTGGCCAGTGCTCGGGACAGAGGTTACACACACACACACACACTCAAAAAAACACAAGACACACACACACACATACATAGGGCTCACACACACTTACAAAAAATACATAACACACACTCACAAAAAATACACACGCACAAACAGCATTGCACACATGCACACACCAGGAATCACTAACACGTAAACAAAGGCTCACACTAACAAGCACTAACAACAAGTTAAGAATGCACTGACAGCAAATTTTCTATCTTTTACTCACATTTTTAAGTGGGCTTTAAGTGGGACTCTTTATTATATCTCCTTCTTCTAATGTGACCTTTGAAAATGCTACTGTAGATGTTTTTAGCTGTGTTTTTTATCGAAGCAACACCTCTCTTACTCTTGCATGTGTACAGTATAATGTAAATTAATGTAATAGTTTGATTCCTGGAAAATGAACATGTTGTTTATCAGATCAACCTTCAGCTGGCCTCTGGCTGTAAATCTCTTTGTGTCCATTCCAAGCTACTGAAGCCAATTGAGCCTAACATTGTATAAGCTGTGCTGCAATACAATATTCATTGTGGTTTTAAAAGGGTCCTTCCGCTAAAAAACACTTTGAGTAGCTCTATTTACAATGTGATGTCACAACAAGGAGTACATGCACGCAGCATTCCAAGACGTGAAATTCGACCCTCATGGTTTTACTGGTCATTGAAGAATCGAGCTAACCAGAGCAGGCTGAACCTATCTACATCACTAGGTCGTAAGCCCCGCCCAGAGCCATGTATGGCACGCCAACATCCCAGAGGAAGAACAGTGGACAGAAGCTAGGTGAGCGAAAGACAGCGAATTTGCCCAATCAGAGGTGCCTTATTGACACGTCATGGATATTCACAAGGGACACCGGAAAAGCCAGTCGTTCAACCACTAGACCTGTTCTAGCTTACAGAAAACAGCGTCAAGCAAAAGAACTAGGACATAATTTTTCACAGAAATGACGCACAATGCATTCAAGCATAGTGGCGACACAGCAATATGAAAAAAAAAATAACAATAGAAGTTGACCTTTAAGCAGTGCAGGTAGAGAGGTGGGCCCACATGAAAGTACTTCCATTTGAAGCCATGAGGGGGCATCATCTTGATTGTAATGGGCCATTGGAAGGGCACTACGCCAATGCAGTAAAACATTCAAATTTGCCGCCCAGTAGTTAGAAATGGAGCAGGCTGAAGCCTCCTTCTGGCCCAGATTTTTGTAAGTGTTTTTTTTTTATAGATTCTAGGTAATGTATTATTCCAAATAAAGGAAGTTATGACTGAGTCAAGTTTTTTAAAGTGGTAGAGGGGAATAAATACAGGGAGATTTTGAAAAATGTAAAGAAATCGAGGAAGGACAACCATTTTTACGGCATTGATGCGACCCACCATAGAAATGGGTAATGTGTTCCAAAATTGAATATTCTGTTTGATCTGTTGCAGTTTAGATCCCCAGTTACATGTAATCCCTTTCCAAAAAAAACAAACGCCCTTTCTGCGTCTAGCGCTATAACCACAGACTCCTCCTTCTGCTTATTATAAATTATATTGAATAAACGGCGCAGGTTAAAGTATATCTGCCTGCCCGGTACAAAGCCAGTCTGATCAGGATGTATTAGGCTAGCTATGTGTTTCCTGAGTCGATTGGCCAACACCTTACTCAGAATTTTTGTTTCCATTTGAAGGAGAGATATTGGACGATATGATGGCATGTCTAGAGCGGCCCTGTCTTTTTTAGGGATGAGCGTAATGTTGCCATTGTACAGTGAAGGTGGCAATTCTGCTCTCTCATTAGAATGGACAAACATTCACAGCAACAAGGGGGCTAAGACGGATAAGTATTTTTTATAGATTTCAATGGTGAACCCATCAGAGCCTGAGGCAGACTTGATTTCCTCCAAGGTGATGGGGGCATCCATTGATTCACATGCCTCTTTATTAAGTTTAGGAAGCTGACTCTTCTCTATGAATTCATTTATTTTCAGTAAGCCAGAGGACTTAACTTTTGACTTTTATAGTTCTTCATAAAATGAAGCAAATGCTTTGTTTACTTTTTGTGGATCTGTTATTATGCCTTGTTTATCATTTATTTTATGTATTGCACGGGTAGCCTGAGAGTGTCGTAATTGCCCTGCTAGAAGTCTGTGAGGCTTATCACCAAGTATTGTCTTATAGAGGTCTTCCTGAATAGAAAGATCCTTAATTAAATCTCCCAACTTCTTTGCTCCAGCTCTTCTTTGCCTAGGTACATAAGCTATGATGTGGCCCCTGGTTACTCCCTTAAGTGCCTCCCACAAGGTTGTAGCATTTACATCACCTGTGTCATTTTCAGAAATAAAGAATGAGATGTGTTTTTGAAGAAAATCAGTAAACTGTTCATCCTTAAGTAGGGCAGTGTCAAAATGTAATTGATTAGAAGCTCCTCTCGCAGACCATATTTTTAGCACCATGGACATAGGCGCATGGTCTGAAATCACAATAGGGTGATGGGTCACTGAGTCTATAGCTGATAGTAGCTTGGGGTCTCTGGTTCAGAGAGTTAAAGATTAAAACAATCCTCATTTAGGGTATTTATAGTATTCAACTAAGCAAATGTTTTGTTAACATGGCATGATACAATTCTTCAAAGTCTGTGGCCTAGGAAGGGTTATCATGCACCAAATTACTACACTTAATTGGTATTTTCTTGTAGCCCTGGGCCCGCCTATACTGTACATGCAATATCACCCTGTATATAAACCCCTGTATATAGAACCTCTCTTAGCTCTTTTACCTCAGAACTGTGCACCTCACACCACCCCCTCTTCTATTCTTTATCCTGTCTTGCACTAGGCACTGGACTAATACTTATTTATTTTTACTGTATGTTGTAAATATCCCACATTCATGTCTTCACTGAAGAGTGAGTTGCTTTCAGTCTAATAGAGCATATCTATAGTGTACATTGTACATGTATACAGTGACAATGAAAACATTCTAATCTTTTCTTTTCCATTCTATTCTATTCTATTGGGCTCCATTAAGTTTTATATTCAAGTCAGTCTGGCAAACCTGCCTTTGTTTGGCTACGTGTTCATCATCAGAATCAGTGATCTGATTGGTTGTAGCGCTGTTTAGTAGTACACAGAGGCATTTGAAAGACGGATGTTGAACACTTCCTGATAGGAGTGTAGTGAACAGATATTGGTGATATCTATTCAGATATTTATTCAGCTTTTATTTGAGAAACATATGCAATGCTCCTGAAAATGATAACTCTCAATTGAGAAATGGGTCTTAGAGTATTGCTTATGGTGCTGTTATGCAGCAAGAAGGCAAAAGAAGTGTGTGGGCTGTCTACTCCCCTGGGTTTTTATACTGCTCTTACAAGCTTATCTTCTAGCCCAGCCTAACCTTTTGTTTTTGCTCATCTCCCAACTTAACTGCATCTCTCAACTTAAAAAGCAAGCCCCTTTTGTTATACATGCAAGTTTACTGCTGATCTTAGGTTGACCACTGCTCTCTGCAAAGCAAATTACTTGCCAGCTGCAGCTCAACGGGTGGTTTCAGTTCCTCTCAATTTAGCGGGCTTCTATATACAATAATAATAATAAAAAATAATAATACATAATTAGACTGCAGAAAATGCAAAAAGTGTGCTTGAATCTGCCAGTTTCATCATCATTTGAGCAAATATGTATACCAAATTTCAAAAGAGTTTACCAACTGGCACTATAGGCTGCAATAGACTCCCATGGCAGAACATTATGCAGGCCATGGCATGGGTATTATGACATCACTTGAGAGTTCTATTCCTTACAGAGGCGATTGCTCTAAGACAACAAGGGAGGCTCAGCCTCCCCAAACACTCACGGAGAAAATAGTTTACAACTACTATATTGTAGGCTACTATACTATATTGATATTTACGTGTTCAACATAGAAATGTTCAACTTCAAAATCGTTATTTATATTTACGTGTTCAACTTAGAAATGGTCAACTTCAAAATCGTTTAGCAATACGTTGTCGCAGTTGGCAGTGTGTTTTTTTCATAGTGACAGCGCGATCCAGTCCAGCCTCACTGGACTTCAATGGTACTTGTTGAGAATACGCTTTAACTGTCAAAAAGCTAGACATTTATTGGTCCAAAGCTGAAAAATCGTCACTTCCAGTGAGGCTCAGCCTCACTGGGAGTCAATGGAGAGGTGGGCTGAACCGTTTCCGAGGGGAGGCTGAGGCTCTTTGTGGTGATTGGAGGAACTGTTAATGCGGCCGGATTGACAGCTTTAAAAAAAGAAAAAAGAAAAAAAAAGACAGGTAGCGGTGGATTTAATGCTCAGTCCCATGCGGATTTGTGATTAGGGAAGTTGTGAGAAATCTCAATTCTTGTTGCCTCTTGTTTCTTTGTATAGAATTTTCTAAATAAAGTGTAAATATAGTGTTATTACGTTTGCTACCTGTTCTCATTTCAGTTCGAATTAAAAGTTCGTTTATTTAAGACTGTAGAGGGGGGAACTAGCCAGTTAGCAAGAAAGCTGTGCATTCTGGCGAAGCCATTTGTTAGTCTTCTTTACCAGGAAAAAATCTAAATGGAAGAACAGAGCAGACCAACGCCCAACATTGATTTAGTGAAAAAGGTAGGGGAAAATGCTCGTTTTTTCAGCTCTCCTAGTAGCCCACGACAAGTTTAATTCAATTGGCTAAGTGCAGCCGTAACGCAATGGGCCGAAGCCAACTAGCAACCTTGCTCTGCTTGCCATCTAGAGTCTCTAGAAAAGACTTCCAGCTTGTATGACAGGTTGACACAAATTTCGAGAAAAGAAGAGGGCAGAATTGTCTTGTAAACAGCTATGGTGGCGGTTCTGCGTAAAGCAACAAAGGTCTTATTATTAACAGTTTATAATACAAAAAAACATAAATACGTAAAAACACAAACAAATACTGCAAACAGAAATAGACTAAATAATTTTGCAGTAAGATGTCAAAGTATATTGGCCAGTGCCAGGCCAAAAGAACCAATAAGAGCCAGTAAGTCATTTCACAATAAGTGGGGCGGGGACCCAGGTGACACTCAGATGGCAGTCATATCAGATGCACAGCGTGTGGGCCAGATTTAAGTCAAAACAACCAATAAGAGTCATTGTACAGTGTGTGGGGGCATTCTGGCCCAAGGACCCAGCCAAGAGTGGGCCGACTCAAAGGCAAGGTTGTGGGCCACACTTGATCCTACTGACCAGCCTCCCCTGTTTGAAAGACTACCAGCCGCCACTGATTCCTTAACATTTGAAATTCGAAAAATGGCAGTTGGTCCCGGTGTAACTGCCACAATATTTCCTGCCTCGTTTTTAAACTGGTAAATCTCATAGCTACCAATAGAATCCAGACCTCCATGGTAAAGTTTAAATCAAGTTTATAGGTTAAGTGGTGAAACTTGGCACTGCACTCACTCGTGCCATTTGCAAGAACCCAGAACTTCAGCTCAGTGGAATTAATGGTTTGAGAGTTGAACGTTTAACAAACAGACACACAGAGAGACATTCCTTGCATTTATAGATAGATGTCAGACATCTTTGTCCTTTTTAGTCTAACAAGTCACCATTCATGAACATGTTGATGAAAGAAAGAAAACGTCCAAAAAAAAAAAAAAAAAGGTTCAATGGTATGCAGCTTGGGCATCCCTCTGAGATGTTATGGTAATTTGCTCTATTTTTGTAACAGCAGATCACAGCAACAAAAATGTGTTTTTCTACAGAGATGTAGACATGCCAGTGTTATCCAAAGTGGAGTTCTTAGAGTAGCATGATTATAATACAATAAAATGTTAGCTCGGATAGATGTTTAGTTACCAAGACAAGTAGAACCAATCATGAAAAATTGCTGACGGTGCTGGTAATTGCTAGCGGTGCTTGTCCTAGGTTACTTAGGAGTAAACACATAATGTATGCTCACTGCAATCTGCTCCCCATTGGGGTTTCACCATTTAAACAGGCACATCAGATCAGCCAATCCCAATGCTTGTTGTTAAATATATAAGTTTAAAAGTTATTTTTAATTAATACATTCATAAACTTTTTTTAAACACTGTGAACTCATACTATACTGTTTCCAAGAACACCCCTATAATCATTGTATCATACAGCCTTGCAGGGGTTATTGTTTCATTAAACACTGTAATTGCCTTTAATGTCTGTTTTTTATCTCTCTGTATATGTGAAGATTCTCATTAGTTTTTTTATGTATTTTATCTTTTAGAAAAACTTGAACACAACTGTTGTACTATCAAACAACTAATTAAAAATGGGGAATGCACCATCAGAGAGGTGCATGGGAGACCGGCTGAAATGCCAGAAGTGTTCCAGAGTCCTGCCTCCATGTTGGAACTTTAGCGACTACCATAAAGCATATTACTACAATATGCATGTGTATGTCTACAACGGGGGAGAGTACTTCAGGCGAGTTGGCCATGATGGTGCCTACCAGTGTCGTGACTGTTTTCATAAGCCATTTAAAGAGGCAGAGCAAAGGATGAGAGAAGAGGAGAGAAAGAGAGAGGAAGAGAAGAGAAGACAAGAACAGAGAAAGAGAGAGGAAGAGAAGAGAAGACAAGAGGAGAGAAAGAGAGAGGAAGAGAGGAGGAGAGAAGAGGAGCGAAAGAGAGAGGAAGAGAAAAGAAGACAAGAAGAGAAAAAGAGAGAGGAAGAGAAGAGAAGACAAGAGGAGAGAAAGAGAGAGGAAGAGAGGAGAACAGAGGAGGAGAAGAGAAGACAAGAAGAGAAAAATAGAGAGGAAGAGAAGAGAAGACAAGAGGAGAGAAAGAGAGAGGAAGAGAGGAGAAGAGAGGAGGAGAGAAAGAGAGAGGAGGAGAAGAGAAGACAAGAAGAGAAAAAGAGAGAGGAAGAGAAGAAAAGACAAGAGGAGAGAGAGAGAGAGGAAGAGATGAGAAGAGAAGAAGAGAGAAAAAGAGAGGAGGAGAGAAAGAGACAGGAAATGGAACTGGAAAAACTGAATAACAGACTTACAGAATCATGCCAACAAGCTCAGGAGCATCATGAAAAACAACTGAGAAGCAGCATTGCAGAGGAAAGCAAGACCAAGCAACACGTTCTTACTAGCATTCTAGATGAGTTTGAGCCTCACTATGGATCAGGAAATGACAGAGATGAGCTTCTAGAAGTTCTGTCAACAATGTGTGGCATTCCAACTCCAAACCTCAGTCTCTCACAGCTGAGTGGTGATCAGCTAGGAAGCATCCTGTCAGCTCTGGACAAACTCCTGTTCGATGAATGGATCAGTGCCCCTCCATCCCCAAGCACTTTGCAGCACACTCAGGTGTTCATCACAGAGCTGTGTGCCCTGTCTCTGGAGCTGTCTGATGGTCTGTCCCTGCAAAACGCCTCCGATCATGTACAGTCACTGGTGGCATCTATCAGCCAATCAGCATGCAGTGTTTCTGAGAGCTTTCTGCTTACTCAAGCTCTGTACCTGACCCTGGTGTACTTCTTCACTGAGCATGGTGGCACTGAAACTGATGCAGTGCTTATAGCAAAACAGTGGACAGAAGAAGACCTTTCCACTGAGGACCTCTTCCTCATAGAATTCCTTGGCACCCTCATATCATCACTTCAGAAAGCTATTGGAAGAGCTTCTGTCTTCATTTTAAAGATGGAAATCCTGAGCCTGAAGCTTCTCCTATTCACACTTACTCATCTAAATGGCAAAATCAGTCACTCAGAATCCACTGAGATGGTCCTTCAACTTGTACAAAGGCATCAATGGGCCCCTGCAGAAGCCATGACTCTTCTTAAAGCCCTGTCAGAGAAATATACAGAGGACGGTCCAATAACCGCAGTGCTGAAACTGGTGCAGATGTATGACATATCACCCCACTGGACAGATGCCTCTGGACTCTCTCTTCCCCAGGCTATTGACTTAGTTGGCCCTGAGGGATTCCAACTGCATTTCCAAAAGACTCTGAGGGGGCAGGATGAGTGCAATCTTAATTCAGCTTTAGCAGAATTGGCAAAGATTAGACATCTGGATGATCCTGTGGTGGACATGATCAGAAACATTACTACGAGCGTAAGGCGATATTCAGACGATACCCCAAAAGACGAGCCATTTGTGAAGGATTCTATTAAATGTGTAGGCCAGAACGCAGAAGACATTTCTCAGGCTTTATATCAGCTCTGCAAGACAGTGTTTGACACAAAAGGCTGGTGGCCCACAGTGAAACACATGATAAGTTGGTGTGTTCTGGTGCTCAATGAGAAGGGTGGAGCACCAGAACTAGTTGGCCTGGAAGAGGACCCATGTGTCACAGCCATGTTTGCAGCTGCACAAGTCTGCATGGGACACAAACTGGACATTGTGCTACGCCCTGGCATTCACTCACAAGAGCAAATCAAAGAGTGGTCAGACTTCTACGGGCACCTTGGAATTTCTTCACAAGCAAACCTGAATGTTCCCAGTGCATCACAGTATCCGTATCATGAATCAGACATTGTGTATGGAACCCTGGATGACTTTGTCTCTGAGTACTTCCAAAGTGGCTTGGAGCCGATGAAAACTGGGGCACCCAGAGGGTTTATCATTGAAGAAGGAAGTCTCAATGCTTCCCATCATGTAGTACTTTCAAGGATCAAGGAAGATGATACCCTGGCATTTGGTGCAGAGGTCCTGCAAAAGCTCATGGGTAGTTTTCAAACTGAGAGGATGGATGAGAGACATAGGTTTTTAAAAGCTCTCTCTGAGGTGCTCCGCACTGATCTTAACAAAAATAGACATACCCACAATAAAATCCTAGCCGTCTTAAAAAAACACACTGGAAAGGAACTGCTTCCTAATGAGATCTACATCCTGACGTTTCTAGAGGCTCTCCTTACAGTGTTTACGAGTCAAACAGACAATGAGAAACAAATGGCATCCCCAGCAGATCTATGGTGTTTGGAGAGTTTGCTTGCCTGTGCAATAAAATTCCAAGCCTCCAAAGAACAAAGCAAAGGCGTCTTCCAGATGGTCTCAAAACTTGTAAAACAACAACTGTGGTCACCAGTTGAAGCCTTAAACCTCCTTGTAGCCTTAACTGACCACCATCATGATGAAGACAACACTTCCATCATGAAGATTTTACATCTGATGGAGACTTATCAGATATCTTCGGAGTGGACAGATGACAAACAAAAACCTCTTCTTCAGCTGGTTAGCTCATCTAAAACTACAGGTCTGATCCAACATTTAGAGACGAACTTAAGAGATGAGAGGGAAAAAAGCATTGAGACTCTTTTTGCTGAAATTCGACAGACGAAAGACCTTGATTTAGAAACACTAGAGAAAG
This sequence comes from Setipinna tenuifilis, assembly GCA_030347295.1. NCBI lineage: Eukaryota > Metazoa > Chordata > Actinopteri > Clupeiformes > Engraulidae > Setipinna > Setipinna tenuifilis. The sequence goes on from CM059265.1 coordinate 44,882,152, forward strand.
CACAGAAAATTGTAACAACAGTTTACAACTGGATTAAATCTGGTGACATTAAACAACACAGAGATATTGCTCATGCCAGAAAGCTGAGTCAAAGCACAGCAACAGAAAACCTTCAGGAGATTCTAGCGGTCTTATGCAATGCTGTTCACTTGTGCAACGCTAAAGAGAAATGGTGGCCCAGAGCCAACCAGATGATAAGCTGGTGCCTCTTAGCCTTGTCTGACTCCGGAAAGCTCCTGGAAATGGGCACTGGAGAGGGAAAGTCATGTGTCATAGCAATGTTTGCAGCCCTGCATGCCCTTAGGGGGGAAAAGGTAGATGTGGTGTCCAGCTCCTCTGTGCTATGTCAACGAGATGCGGAAGAATGGAAAGACTTCTACTCACACCTTGGTATCACAGCTGACACGAACACAAATAAAACAGAAGATGAAGATCGAAAGAAATGCTACCAGAAGGATGTGGTCTATGGAACAATTGAGGCCTTTGCTGCAGATCACCTTCGCCAGATATTTGAGATGAAAGACGTGAGGCCAGATCGCCGCTATCAGTGCATCATAATTGATGAGGTGGACTTACTGCTGCTGGATGAGGGAGTGCAGCTGACCTACCTGTCCAGCCCCATGGTCTCCATGCAGCATCTGAACACTATTCTGGCCATGATCTGGAGCCATGTCAGCCAGTACGGCTTCCTGTCCACAGGTCACCAGACATTTGTGCAGGGACCACCTGTGTCATTTTTCAAAGCCATATTTGACTCAATTGACACTGAAGAAACTGGAATCGATGATGCTATTGACATCCTACGTATTGCTGAAGTGTCCAAGATTGTGCCCGAAGGATATACAGAAGAGTATTGCAGCAGCAAAAAAGATGACATGCTCAAGAAATTGAAAAATGTGAGTCAGGATGCAGTTGTAGACTTTTTCAAAGAAATGGAACACTATATACCCTATGATTTTACTCTTTACACCTTAGGTGACAAGGGATTGCTCCATCTCAGAAAGCCCAGCACGTACACCAACCAGGACATCCCAGACCTTTCATTTCTTGTTTTGGGGGATGGCCTGTGTTGTCCTCTCTATGATTCTGAAGAAATTCTCATCAAGCCTATTGCAGGACTAATCTCAGAGAAGATTCAGTACACATTCAGTACAGTTCGTGACACTGATAATGAAGACAAACAAGCAAACAAAACAGACAAAATTAGCATCCCTGGATTCCTTAAAAGCCTGATAGAAAAGAAGACACCTGTGTGGGTTCAGAATGCCTTTCTGGCAAAGAGACTGAAACAAGGACGGGAGTATGTGGTTGAAAATGACAGTGTCTGTCCAGTGGACTTCCGCTCCACTGGAATTGTGGAACTGAGTAAGAAATGGGGTGATGGTCTGCAGCAGTTCGTTGAGATTAAACACCAAATCAAACTGAGCACAATTTCAGCAGTGACCAACTACATCTCTAATGTTTCTTTTTTCGAAAAATATAATGGAAGAATATATGGCACAACAGGTACCCTGGGAAGTGATTCAGAAGTGCATTTTTTGCAAGACATGTATCCACAAATTTCAGCCTGTAAAATGCCAACCTTCAATTGAAGGAAGCTATTTGAGGTCCAAGGTACTCTGCAGCCTTCAGCGGAAGAGTGGAAATCTGAGATAAAGCGTGTGGTAATGACTGAACTTTCTCCCAACTCATACAGAGGCGGGAGAGCTGCATTGGTGATCTGTGAAACGATTAATAAAGCCACAGAGATCTATGAGGAGCTCAAGGACATCATCCCAGGTGAGACCATTCTGTACTGCCGCAGTGACAGAGACAGTTTGAGCAAAATAGAGAAGGAACTGCTTCCTGGTGACCTCATTGTTGCCACAAACCTTGCTGGACGTGGCACAGACATTAAAGTGTCCAAACAGGTGAACAACAGTGGAGGATTGTTTGTGATCCTGTCCTTCCTTTCGGACAATACAAGAGTGGAACTCCAAGCATTTGGTCGCACTGCACGCAAAGGTGAACCTGGATCAGCTCAGATCATCATGACCCCTGATCATCTGCCAGAGGAATTCAGAACTTCAGTGTCTTCTCTGGAGGAGGCAAGGAAAACAAAAGAAAGGCTGGCAGCAGAGAAAATTAAAGAAATGATGAATGATGTCACTGAGATGAAGCTACGAGAGGACCTGTTCTCAGAGTACTGCAAAACCCTTCAGGACATTCATAAGAACACAAATGAATATGAAAAAAGAGCTGTTGTTGCTATCATGAATGAGTTCTTGGGGGTTTGGTTGCAAACTAAATCAGAAGACATTGACAACTTGAAAAGAGATGAATTGCAAAAGAGCTTAAAGCGTGATTTAGCTCTGGCAAGAAGTCAGTCTGAAAGACAGACTTCACCATGTTCAAGCATTTACCACTACATCAAGTTTGGTAATATTGCACTGGATGAGAAAAATTGGAATGTCAGCGCTAGGTTGTTTGAAAAAGCTATGGCTGAAGATGAAAGCTGGGCAGCCGTAGCATTTTACAATCATGCATACTGCACCATCAAACAGCAGGAGGGAGACTACCTCACTAAAGCCAGGGATGACCTCTTGAAAGCACAGAACTCCCTCAAGTACCTCAGTGAGGAGTGTATGGTCTGCCTTCAGTTTTTACAAATGTCCTTTCCTGCCCAAGCTGACAATGACCCAACCAGTCTTGCAAAACAGTTTACAAACAAGTGCAATATGTTGAATTACTTTGATGAAAACATTAATGAGGCAATCAAAAAGCTGGAGGACATAAAGGACAGAGAGAAGAATGCAATTGCCAAAAAGTCACCCACATTCACCCTAGTGTCAAATATTGACAACGATCTCCAGGATGAGGCCTATAACCTGTACACCAGAGGTCTGCAATATGTCTACGCTGTGGAAGAGGAACCTTGTTTCGCATGGGGAGGGTTGGTTGTGTTCTTACTTGGACTTCTGCAGATTGCTGCAGGAGTACTACTCACTGTCTTTACATACGGGGCATTTTTCAAACTTGGCATGGGACTGATCAGCGAGGGAATATCAGACTGCATTACCGGTGTTGAGTCCATGGTGAAAGGAGAATTCAGTTGGAAATCATGGGCAATAGAAAAGGCTATTTCTATTGGTATATCTCTCATTGGGTTTGGAATTGGAAAGCTGATTGCGAAGGGCTTCAAGGCTACCAAAGTGTTGATTAAGCAGTTTGGGAAAGAACTAAAGGCAATGCCAAAGTTCCTCTCAAGACAGGCCAAAAACACTCTCAATAATACTGTGAAGACGAACATGAAGCATGCATTTAGCTACACTTCAAAAAAAATGGTTCAAGAGCTCGCCATCCATGAAATTGGGAAGGTGGAAGAGAAGTTACTAAATGAAATTCTAAATGCTATTAAAAATGATATTAAAAAAGGAATTGAAGAGAAAGTTGAATCCAACATGAAAAACGATCCCTTCGCTTCCTTAGTAGACTCCATTATACTGTCACATCTTGAGGACAGACAACAATTTTCTGATCTTTTGCAGAATGAGTATAGAAAGAAGAAGCTGCTGGACCTTTTCAGAGAGTTAACCAACACTACATTGCAGCCATTTGTCTCAGACCTTAAATTGCACAAAGCGGTGAATTCAACCATTTTCAAAGTTATGGACAAGGTTAAAGCCAATCAAGAGGGCAAAGGTGGAATACGTATCTTTCTGACTGCCATCAAAACAATCCACATGGCAGCACTGGCAAGTGATGCCATTGACACTGTAGCCCGCCTCTCAGACAGGTTTTTCTCAAAATACCACGTGGTGTTAAATGAATTTAAAGAAAATGAGGGTCTTTTACAGAAAGTGAATAAGAATGAGCTTTCTACTTCTGAAATTGACTTGCTGGAAGAATTCAGGGGGGAGGTAGCTGACACCATCAACTCTGTAGTGGCTGATGCTGTGGTAAACATATTCCATCAAAAGTTTTCTACTCATATTGTGAATGTGGTCCAAGGCAAGATAAATGGCTTCATCAGCAAAAACATCAGAATTGGCTTGAAGACTGAAGAAATGGAAGGTAGACTCAAAGCTGGACAAAACAACAGATACGTTGCATACATGCCAGTGGATCTCAAGTCTATACATAAACCTGCTGGAGATCTGGGTAGAGACGCACAGGCTCATGCTGAGAACATCAGGAAGATAACAACACCAGGTACAATCCTTGATATCAGAGTCCTCTCGGAAGCTACTGGCACTAAGGTTGTCATTTTAACACCGGACAGCAATGGCAAGCTTTCGAAAATGCAAGAGCTTAACCCAAACACTAAACCTGCCCGTCAAACAGTGACACTGATCTACAGACCAAAGAGTGACCAATACCCAGATGGCCATTATGATGTCCACATCAATAATCAGACAGGGAGTGAGACCAAGAAAGGCTGTCTCTTTCAGGCTTTGGCAAGAGGTATGAAACCAGAGGCGGGTGAAGAAGAGATTGATCGGGAAGCAGACCGACTCCGATCTGTGGAGGCTGACGCCCTCTTGAAGCACCCAGGCCAATGGGAGCCTTTCATCAAGCACAAGGAGTGGGCAGAATCCATCCGAGTTGGAGCCAGGTACATGGAAGGGGTACCTGGACGTAACATTATCGAGATTATCAAGGAAAACAAAGGAAGACTCAAGAAAGAAGTTGGAAAAGTAGAATTGCACAAACATTGGATACAAGATGTAATTAAAACTCCAAGTATTGGACCAGAAGTTGGAAAGTTCATTAAGTTAGACCCCCAACCACCAGTGGACAGTATATTGCAAGCTAGGCAGCTAAGCCAAGATAGCAGATTAGCAAAAACTATGCTTGAATTGGTGACAGAAACATCTGCCGTGGACACCAATCAGATTTGTGATGTGGAAAAATATCATGGACTCGGACTTCCAACTGTTTATGTGCCACAGGAAATCTATACGGAATTTCCCAGTGGAAAGTCAGCACCCTTGGCCACTGCCATAAGCAATGATGATGTCGTGGGCACCTTCAAACTGACTATCCTAGGTGGAATGCCCAGATTCATGTTAAACAGCAACAAGAACCTTAAGGACTTTCAGAATGTCCCAATGAGTAAAACCAGACTTGATATTTTTGAACAAAGTTTTCAGCAACATTGCTTAGATCTGGTGCAGAAATGGTTCAACCTTCTCAGTGGGAAGAATTTGATGACACCTGGTGATCTCAAAGCCATTACCACATGGATCAACAACCAGGGCTACAAAAATCAGAATGATCCACATGTCTCCAGTCTCCTGTAATGCTGAGGTGAGGATGGCCATTTAATGTAAACAACAGCGTGTATAGCATGAGGGCACTGAACAAGGGTGTGGGGTGAGGACATAGAGGCACATGTTCATAATGCAGCTTTCTACACATTCTCTAGCCATTCCCCTGGTGGCCTAAGACTTACTCTGGGTTGTATGTGAGGGAATATACTGTAAAAACAGCTGCTATGTTTGGTCATCCTGTACTTTAAGCATCCCTAGCAGTACAAGCCCCCTGATGCAGCTCTAGTGTCCCAGAGGACAACTGCTCAGAACATTAAATCAAATGAAGGATGACCTGTAATAAATAGCTTGTACAACAGTCAGCAAATCATTTGTGTGGAATGATCTGATGATTTGTCATTTTCTGTTGTTTTACAGTTAAGAGAAGAAAAGTACAGAGATGTACAACCCCATGTTGATGAAGACACCTGTCTGAATATTTGTAGAGGAGAGAGAGAGCACACAAGCGAAAGAGACACTTGGCTTAATATCTTTTACCATTATTGATTTTTTTTATTGTGCTTTAATTCACAATCAGTTTAGGTCTACAGAAATCATTACTAAAAACTACCTGCAATTTGAATTAATTATGCTAATAATTAATGATAGAAAACAAATCAAAATTCCTTCTATATTGTCATTCTATTCTATGCATGATACATAAAATGAATTCAGAAAATTGACATTATTTGTGAAGACATTAGGCATTGGATGTACTAGTTTTATCATCAGGCTGTTTAAGTGTCAATTAGCATAATCAGGGATATAAAAATCATGTTTAACATGATTTATCATGTAAAACTATATCCATTTAAACACGTAGCCACATGTATTGTTGGTAATGGTATTTTATTTAATTTACTGCTTAAAATGATGATCATGGTTATGTGATTATTCCTGAATTAAATTTCCCTTTAGTATGGTTATTAGTTTGTGTTTATATTAGTTTCTGATAGATGTTGCCATATTACTCCGTTAAGAAAATGTAATTTTAAAAATATATTTTAAAACATTATAACATAACAAATTACTGTTGCATATGATATTAAAGTCTCTAAAGTACACACTGGTATATCTTTGATGAAATGTTTTTCTTACATCAGCCTGGTAAACCACACAGAGGGTCTGGCTGTGATACACTGAGGGACATTTGCTTTCCAGATGTGTAGATTGCTAAAGTGTAAAACAGTTGGATATGCCCTTACCCAATCCCTAACGTTATCTATCGTGACGTATGAAATTAGCCGTAAGCATGCCTACGCATTACAATTCAAATGTAGCACACAAAGTCAATGTCTTTGCTCACGGATGCTTACTCTGTTGAATGGTCCGGTAAAAATTCAAGTCAACCATGTCAATATAAGTAAACCTAGACTACAACTGTAGGGAGATAACAATCAAGCAGAACTGTGTAGGCAGGCTCAAAGCCAGGCTAGGTTTCCTGTAAATGGTGCCTGGTTCAGTGCTAAACCACACAGTTCAGCTTACAAATGTGAGGCTTAGAATCTCGCTTAAGACGAACCAACCATGTATCAGCAACAAGTTTTCCACCATCATGCATGCTGATGTCATTTAACTCAGAGTGAAAAACAGTTGTGTAACGGGTAGGCCCTCCAAAATCCATAGCATCAGTTTGGAGAGCACATATTACAGTTGCTATAAGTGGTTTGGCACATTTCTTCCATCATCAGAATACATAATGTCTCATAATTCATGTGCATCGTAATAGCACATTTAACTATCCTGAACAAGAAGCAACTGATTGTATGTACAGTTATATTTTATCCCATTCTCCATAGTTAAGATCATATTGGACAAAACACACTGTTATGGCACCATGCGGAATAATCTGACCATACAAATCAAACAGGCTTTATCTCACTGCTGTAGGCGTTGCAGGGCGATGTGTTGAAAATCTGTTGATTCTTATTACTCCGACTGGGGCAGCTGTTTCATAATGGGTAGGGAGTTGGTCTTGGGATCGGAGAGGTCATGGGTTCGATTCCTGTTACAGTAGGGACATAATACGGGTGGGGGAGTGAACAACCAGCACTCTCCTGCACCCTCATGAAGGGCTTGAGCAAGCCACCGAACCCCAGGTGGTTACAGATGGACTGTCCCTGTACATCATTCACTGCAAGCCACCGAACCCCAGGTGGTTACAGATGGACTGTCCCTGTACATCATTCACTGCAAGGCACCGAACCCCAGGTGGTTACAGATGGACTGTCCCTGTACATCATTCACTGCAAGCCACCGAACCCCAGGTGGTTACAGATGGACTGTCCCTGTACATCATTCACTGCAAGCCACCGAACCCCAGGTGGTTACAGATGGACTGTCCCTGTACATCATTCACTGCAAGGTGCTCTAGATAACTGCATCAGCTGACTGTAATGTAAACTCATACATTAGTCTCAGGTGAACCTTGCTGTAACACAACAGCTTTTCTGATGTTTAAAAACCCCGAAATCTATTTTAAAAAACAGGTTTGACTGGCCTAAACCCTATTATTGCAGTCATTCCCTTTTATGACACCATACACCATTTTCCTGATGACTGATTAGACACTCATACAATAAAACTCAATTTGAATGCAATGCCCTTGTGCTGCAAAATAGTAGGTACAAATGGCAAAAGGTAAACACGAAAACCACACACCACTGAAAATGTATAACACTTGTTTAACATAATGTCACATGTTACTCAACCAATATTGCCCAATTCAGAGTGTGCACAGGCATAGGTCATTGGGTGGGGTGTTAGATGAAAGAGTGTGTTTAAGAGATGGGGGAATGGGAAGGTGGGCAAAGACCTGGTGGGGGTGCCATGCAAAAGCAAGACAAAAAAAATCATGTAATACTTCATGTAATGTTTGAACTAGTACTGCACACTTTGAGCTAATATCACATAGTCTATCATGTTGAAATGACAATGAGGGAATGACAGATAGCCCCAAACACAGGTAAATATATGTGCAGTTAGTCTGTGCTGACATAGGCACATAGGCTTGTGTCACGTCTAGCTTACAGCACACCATAGGCCTGTTTTCCTTTTGCCTGGTATGTACAGTAAAAAATGCAGCATGCAATGTTACAGATTTCCACAATTGTTTAGGCACAGTTTAAAAAACGGGGCCCATTTTGGTAAAACACCACTCAGGATTACCACAACTATACATCCAAGTAACAGGACATTGCAGGTCTTTTGCAAAATGAAAAACTTCTGTAAAATAATACACTTATTTAGCAACACGCTACACTAAATGGCACACGTGTGATTCATACAGTATAATCCATTTATGTTTGAATTAGTTTGTGTGAGAATGTGTTGGTCTGCACCTTTAGGTTCCTCAGGACCCACATCTCTGCCAGACCTCTCTGGACTGTGAACAACACTGCAACCACCAAGAAGGACCAGCAGGGTTCGCAGTTTCTGAGGGTGTTCAGGAGAAACAACCGTAGACAGTAAGCTGATGGAGACCTTCAGTATCTCAGTGTGGTTTGCTGACTGCACAGCAGAAGACAGTAAGAAGCTGCAGAGGGTGGGGAGGTCAGCTGGGAGACTCCCTGTGCTGGTTGACCTCAGTGGTGCAGAGGGTGGGGAGGTCAGCTGGGAGACTCCCTGTGCTGGTTGACCTCAGTGGTTCTAAAGTGTTTTACTCCCCAGGCGAGGACCCCCCCCCCCCACAAGGCAGACAGACACACTGCTTCTGTGCACAGCAACATCACTGGAAGCAAGGGCGCCTGCAGTTACAGTGCGCCTGCAGTTAGGGGGCGGCAAAGATGCTGATTGCAGCAATATCATGCAGAGATACTGCCACGAAATGGCACCCTGGGCGGCTGCCATGCCTAAAACCGCAACTGGTTGACCTCTACAAGTCCTGCTGCCTCAACAAAGCAGAAACCATAGCTCGCTGCATCTAAAACTAAATTTACAAAAAGTGGTGCAAAAATGTACTGAATGTACTTTTTTAGTTATATATGTGCAGAGAAAAACACGAATTCACTAATATAAACACAGTATGTCCCCAACATGAGTTACAATGTACACTGTGTCAGATGTACGTGGCAGGTGTAAATATCCTAAATTCCCACAGTTACATTTCTGCACAGAAACACATTATGAGACTCTGTGAGACAGAAACACATTAGGAGACTGTGTGAGACAGATCTGCTCTGCAGTGGACTGAGAATAAGAATGACCTTTGATATTGGGCTCTGACAACACCCTGATAACAGCAAGATTCTTACATAATCAGATAATCCCTATGACACAAAGCAATCACAAACAAAACAAAGGGCTAACACTTTTGTTTTAAAAGTGTCTACATAAGGATGATGTAATACTGCTATAAACATGATATGACATATCATGAGCATTAGGGCTTTAATTTCTTTTATTTCATCCCATCATATGTACACACTGTCATGACGTCTGAGTCTCTGACTCCAGGACTGACCAGAGGAATCAGTGTCTTGCCAGCTCCCACATTCTCAAAGGTGCACAGGTGTGAGTTTGTGTCTACATTATAAAAGGACAGAGTGTGTTTGTCACAGTCCAGAAACACTCCAAGCCTCTTAAAGGGCTGTGACATTGGCACTGGAGTTGGGGGATCAGTGTTGGCAAACAGTCCAGTTCCCTTCTCATACTGAAGAACCCAGAAGCCGTTTTGTGGGGTCAAAGGGACTTTCTTAGTTCTCTCTGCTGTGCCACTGCACACCCCCACATACCACGACTGCTTCTGCCTAGAGTCAACACAAATCTTCACCCCCCAGCAGTGCTGTCCTGAGCTGAATTTCTCCTGACACAGAACATGGGCAGCCATGTTCCCATGGCCTTGGACTCTCAGTGGAGCAGGACACCACACTCCTGTGTTCACCCGCACATCCTTAACCTCCAGAAAGGGAGGGAGTGTTTCAGTGTCTAAATGGATGCTCGTCACTGAAAGAAACAACATCATGATATTGTTTAATACATCTTTGGATCTATAATATGTCATTGAACGATTATTTCTCAAAGGCAAGTGCTGATGAAATTACCTCCATGTGACTTCAGACAGCCCCATTCTGAAATACAGAGATAGCATTATCTAATACTTCAGTTTAGTTACCAAACGTCAATTTTGCTTTACTAGTAGGAAACATAGTGGGGATACCTGGGGTCAGAATGATCATATCCTTTGTGTCTGTTTCCTTCTCTGCCATTTCTGGAAGAATAATGCTCTTTTGAATGCTTAAGTAAGTACCTGTAGGCAGTAAAGGCTCCTCTGAGGGGAAAAGATGAGGAATTAAATTATGCAAATGGATCATGACATCTTTTAAACAAAAGTGTTGTTGTACTGCAATATCTGCACCTGTGCATGCTGGCCTGTGTTTATCTGCAGAGAAAGCAGATGGAGAGAAACATGTGTGTTTAAAATATTGTTTAGAACATTTTCACTGAATCCAAAAAATGTGCAATAATAATAATGTGCAATTTTTAATAAACTTTTAAAGTCTGTACCTGTGTTTGCTTCTTTGTCTGTTGTGTGATACGTTTTTCCCTCGTTACCTTTTAAAATCAAATGAGTGACAATACAATCACGTTAGTAATGACAGGGTAATATCTAGTATCATAAACAATCATGTTCTACCTCAGAGATATGTTTATGATGAAGCTAATCACAGATATGTTTATGATTAGGCTAATCACTAACAGCATAATCACACATTGATAAATGGTGTTACATTAGGTACCTGTGGGCATTAAAGATTCTTCTGAGGAAAAAACATAATGAGAAAAATAAGTTGAGAAATGTTCGGGTCGTAACATTATTGAAAACTAGATGTACCGCATAGCGGTACATGGTATGACCACTGCAGTGTATTGAAGTGTGGGAATCATAGGTATGGTGAGTTTGTGGTAGGTCAGTGTTGTAAAGTGAGAGTTTGTGTGGAAATGATTTGCTGGAAGTGGGCATGGATGTGGATTTTGAATGAATGACATTCTGTGTGTTTGTGTATATTTTGTGTAGTTCCCACCTCCTCGGTCCAAGATATTGGCAATGCAAAATCCCTATTTTTGCATTTAACTATATCACTAGGTGGCGCTATTTCTTCAAGTGAGTGTTTATAGGATGGGTTGATACGCCTCTTTAACACTGGTTTACTAACACAAAATCATTGTCTTGGGCAAAATTTTTGATAAGTTATTTAACAAAAACTGTTTTTGTACACCTAGCTTTGACCGGAAACATTGCAACTTGTGGTGAAATGTCAAAAAATTTGGTGCACATGAAAAGAAAGCCGTTCAGAGACCAAATATGAGCAATTAGAAGCCGAGATATGGACTTTTGGAGAATTTTAAGCTATGTTTTGAATTTTGATTGACATGTAACTTTGAACCAGTCCATCTCAAGATAAATCCTTTGATAACTTTTTGTCACCGTTGTCTGTAGGTGACATGTACCAAATTTGATGAGATTCACATGAACGGCCTATGACGAGTTCGTTTGGTTTCGCTTTCACAATGTTAAAATTTCACAGAAATTTATTTTGTTGGAAGTGGGCGTCGACCAGTGTTTTCAATGCAGGAGGTTAAATAAATTTCACGACAAAAAAGAACTGCTTGTAAACATTACTGTTCTCTAGATAATAGGCAAAATGACATTTTGTACAATTACAGCGCCCCCTATGGGCCAAATTGTATGGCATGTGCTGTGCTTTTAGAGGTCTTTGTGCTGATTGTGCATGACATATTTTGTGCAGTTCCCACCTTCCCAGTCCAAGACATTGGCAATATAAAATCCCATTTTTTGCGCTATACTTTAAGTAAGTGTTCATGGGCTGGGTCAATACGCCTCTGTAATACGACATATCACAAAAATTTCACGTTGTTCGGTAAAACGTTCATTGAGTTATTCAGCAAAAACTTTTCAGCGTCTCCCCCTCTTTGATGGACACTGGTACAGTGGGGGGGTGGCCCTTGGGGGCCAAAAGCTTCTATTCGCTCCAAAACCTCTAGGGCTATATGCCTACAAAGATTCATGTCACCCAGAGTTCCAGTGTCCTGGCAATCGTTGACGAAAAATCAGTGGGAAAAAAAAAGGGAAAAAAGTCTCGGCAACACTATAATGACCGATTTCGCTAGCGAAGCTAGCGGCGGTCATAATAAGAGCAGAAGTCTATCAGCAGTACCTGCAGCAGTGCATGCTGGCCTCTCTCCTTCCACATGAAAGCAGATGGAGAAGGAAACTAGTGCATTTAAAATAGTTAATAGTGAGTTTTTACTGATTCCTAAGAACTCTTTACTATTCTAAAAACTCATGCAGCATTGAACAAAGATGTCATCAGTACCTTGTGATGTCTTTGGAATCCCAGAAAATTGGACAAAGCCTGCAGGGTTACGAACACATGCAACACAAGAGAACAGTGACTCCTATCCTTTTCCTCTTCAAATGATTGATATTTGTGTCCCCATACAGTTCAAATAGCATAATACTTTACCTTTCCTGTACAGGACAAACATCCCAAGCAGCAGGGCCATCAACAAAAGCAGGGCAATAATGAAGGCAACAGTCCATGCACCTGACAAGAACATAAAATAAAACACAGGTGTATTTCTGGACACCATATTGAAGTCATTTAGTCAGCAATAATTCAATAAGTTTTTAAATGTTGACTCAGTTACCACACCACAGTTTGTCTGTGTTCTGGAGATGTATGGTAGGATCCTGCTCTCTCTCCTCTCCTGATCAGACAAACCCACAGAGCAGGAGAGCCACTCTGACTCAGAAGGAGAGTACAGCAGCCAGGAACTCACTCGCACCAAACCATCATCATCTGAGAGGTTAACACACACATGAGGTAGTCTTGTCTATTCACATGACTGAAATGTAATAGCCACACAGGAGTATTAGTAAACCACACATACGATAATTAGCTTTTAAAATCTCTTTGACATCTAACATGTAAAGAATGCACTTCAAAAGACACCAGAAGTGCAAAAAAAGATACTCTGTAAAATCCTTGAGCATCCCTTTTGAACAGATGGCCATTATGTCAGCCAGTGTGATACCTGCAGACAGCACTGTGGGGTGTGCAGGTAGGCCTCTCCCCTCTCTGCCTGTCCAGGTGAGCTGGGGCTCTGGAGACCACCCATCCGATGCACAGGTAACATTCACCTGTCCTTCACCTGTTTCAGCTACAGAGAGGGTCGGAGCTGAACCCACCGCTGACACACAAATAGACGAGGAGAAAGAGGAAGAACATTTCTAAACACGACAGACAAAAATAGTGTGGAACTACCAAAACGGATCAACAGATTTATTAAAGGTCTGCTTGTGTATGTAAGTACAAACTTGATATTACTACTGCTGAAACCTATGTAATGACAATATCAATCACATTTAAAATCATAATGTATGTTGTCTATTTAGCATTTTTCCTTAAATATGGAATTTGGGACACCTCCACTAAAGCTTGCAAAAATACTGTGAGGAAAACATGTAGATACCAGCATACTACAGTGTTTTATTTTTAGGCTGTAAATGTGCATAACAGTAGCTGTAAATGTGTTGTAATAGCACTTCCATGAACTTATTTTTCATAAGGGATTATTTCAGATATTAAATTTCACTATTGTGGTCAGTCTGCTTTACACCCAAGCTTGTTCACGCATTTACCTCAATAGATTAGACTACTGCAATGCCCTATTTGCAGGCCTCCCAAAAAATTTGGCTGCAAAACTATTCACAACAACTAGGAGGAACCACATCAGTCACATACTAGCCGAACTACACTGGCTGTATCCTACAGAATTGATTTAAAATACTCTTACTGGTATTCAAAGCTGTAAATAGTCTTGCCCAGTGGCAGTTCTACAGTGTTTTACTCCCCGGGCGAGACCACCTCTCAGCACCTCCCACCAATGCTCTACCGCAACACATGAGCGAAGCCGAATCCATTGATACATTTAAACAGCACCTGAAGACCTACCTGTTCAACTGTGCTTATTCTTAATGGCTTTATTCAAAGACCCCTAGGACAGTCAGAGACCTGTCACACTTAACTGTCCTATTCACAGACCTCGTGGAACATCAGAGACTTTCTCTCCACAAGCCCTGGCAGATGGGCTCCCTTGGGGGCCGTTGTTCTGCCTGAGGTTTCTTCCTAGATTTAAACAAACCAGCCCAAATGGGACGTGTTTCTTCACCCGTTGCCCCCTTGGGGACACTAGCAGGAACTGTTAACAGCGCCTCAATAAACTTCCTCTTTTTCGGCACCACTTAGCTGCAACAAATGCTGTCTTGTGTTTTTTTGCTTAAATGTTGAAGCACTTTGAGCTACATCTTGTATGAATTGTGCTATACAAATACAGTTTATTATTATTAATAATATAAGTTTGAATCTAGTAAATCTTAGGCTGAAAGTGTCTCAATTTTGTTAGCAATATTTCACACATGATTTCACAAAATGATTTCAATGTACTTAAAATAAGTATACTAACAGTATGATTCACTATATGTCAATTATCCTACACAGAATTTCCTACTGTAATATTTCACACATGATCTGACCCCTCTCACCTCTGACTTGCAGGCTGACTGTGGCTGAGTCGTACCACTGTGTGCTCTTGACGTAGCACACGTAGTCTCCTCTGTCTGCCAGTGTGAGGTTCTCCAGCTTCAGGGACACTTCTCCCTTCTCCAGGGCCCCTGCCAGAGACACCCTGCCCCTGTACTCCGGGTCTGTAGCCTGATCCTGGTTCTGAGGGTTCTTGTGGAGCAGAACCGGGACATCGAACCCATCTGGTCGGTACCAGCGTACCTCCAGGTCCACTGCACTGATGGCAGGGGAGAGTCCACAGGGTAGCGTGACCGAGGAACCGTAGGGAGCTGAGATGGACTTCTGTGGGGTTTGCACTGAAAACACATCTGTCACCAAGGGTAACACAACACTAAATCAGTAGGCAACCACTATTTATTTTTCTTCATTTTATCTATATTAATTATCCTTAATCCTTTTATGTTTCGAAATGTGGGGCAAATAAAGAACTACTACTACTACTTCTCATTGTTATCACGTATATCATTATTATTCTAACACAGGTCAGACAGTTACCCATTGTGGAGATTGGCTAGATCATCAGCAATATTAACCACCATTATCACCTGAGAGCTTATACGGGTATGAAGTGATGCGAGTGTATATCCAAATTAAATATATTTCCTTATTTAATGTACCTGGACTTAAAGAGATCTGTGGCCATAGGATGCCATTTGAAGCACACATACCTGCGGTCGCTTCTCTGAAGATGACAAAGGCCAGGAGATACACCCAGAGCACTGGCAGAGCTATGAGACAGATGATTCGTAAAGTCAATACTGTAACAACCGTATTAATATCAGCCGTACTAACGCAACACCATTACAGTCCCACATAAGCACATAAACCAGGCGTTCATTTGGAAAAACAAAGTGTAACTGAGGCCTTCCTGCTCAGCAGCTCTGGTATGGGAGGCAGAAGAGCTCATATTACACACAAGACCCGTTGGGGGAACATGAACTGTTCTCTTTCAAGGCAGTTCGCATGTATACACTATAGCCAATATCTTGCACATCTTTGAGCTTATAGGCTGCTCCAGCTTATCTTGTACATACAGTCGTATGCATTTACATGTTCATGTTTATGTTAACAAGTCAGCTGTCATCATCTAATTTGTGAATACACATATACATTATATATTTAACTCAAAGCATGCATTGAGACCTTTATGGGTATTCCACTGGTGGTGTTTACACATGTCACACTAATTGTTTACTTGGCAACCCTAATAAAAATACTCCCTCAATAGAAAATCAGTACTGCATTTTAAAGTGAAAATTGGGAAACAGTAACTATAGTATTAGCTTTGGGATACTACTTGGAATAGCAATTAACTTTTAAAGTGCCTAGCAGACTTTGTAGTTTGAGCCTTTCTCATTCTGAAGTGCAGGTTCAAGACTGAGCTCTGTGTCTTACCCATGATTATGTCAGTATTAAGTCCACAAACACAAAGTTGAACTCCCAGCCAGCTCCAAACGTGAGGACAGAACACTAAACAAACAGGAGAGGCTTTGTGTTAGTGGCATGCACACCACCACACACACATACTCATGCTCGCACACACACACACATACTCATGCTCGCACACACACACACACACACACACACACACACACACACACACACACACACACACACACACACAGATACTCATGCTCGCACACACACCACCACACACACATACTCATGTAAGCACGCATACAATCACACCCACACTCACACACACACACACGCTCATGCTCGCACGCACACACACACACACACACACACACACACACACACACACACACTCATGCTTGCACACACAAGACCACACACGAACTGGGTTGAAGTGGTGGTGAGCATTTACACTTCATGAAGTCAGAAAAATATTCATGAAACATATTAATTGATATTTATCTTTTATAGTGATAAACACCTGAATTCCACATTTAAATATGTTTGGAACACTTACGTTTTAAAGACAGGCCATCCCACAGAGGCTGCCACCGCTGGTCTCATTGTACTGATGTCCTTGATACAGTTGCAGTTCATATGAAAGCCTGGAATGTAGTTATCAGACTGCAGAAGTAGCTCAGTGTGCATGGCCACAGCTCCTTATCAGAGTTAATCATTAACCATAAGCAGGCAGGTCAGTAATTACACATGAGTGAGTAAAACAGTACATGTTGATCGTCACAGGTCTTTGGGTTATAATAATAATAATAATAATAATAATAATAATAATGCTTGTGTCCGTAGGGGTGACAGGGGTGAGGAAAAACTCCCTGAATTGCATGTGGTTTGTATAAATAAAATAAAAAAGGAAGAAACCTCAGGCAGAACCACAGCTTCTAGGGGAGCCCATCTGCCGGGGCTGTGATTGACTGGGAGGTGGGATTGTAGTTGGGTTGTCTATTGGGTGAATCAGTACAGGTGACTGCTGTCAGACTGCTCATAGGGTGGAGTAGTTAATGTGGCTGTTGTAGGTCTGTTTGTGTGAGGGGGAAAGGTGGACTTTGGAGGGGGGTGAGGGGTCTGTTGCGTGACTGCTGTCGGTCTGGGTGCTTGGGGATGGGGGGGGTGGCAGGTCTTTGGTAGGGTCATTAGGTATAGGCGAGGTTAAATAGATGCGTCTTGAGTTGCCGCTTGAAGGCGTCAATGGACTCGGCTTCTCTAATGCGTTGTGGTAGAGCATTCCATCTCTTTGGGGTGTAGTATGACAAGGCTGCTTCCCCGATCCTTTTGGGTGGAGCTTCTGGGACCCTCAGGAGGCCAGCTTCAGCAGATCTGAGGGCTCGGGCAGGAATATAAACAAATAGTGTGTCAGTGATATAGCAGGGGGCAAGACCGTTTATAGCCTTGACTACTAGTAGGTGTATTTTAAATTCAATTCTGTAGGAAACAGGCAGCCAGTGGAGTTCAGCTAATATGGGAGTGATGTGATCCCTTCTTCTAGTTTTTGTTAGTAACCTAGCAGTCGAGTTTTGAATAATGTAGTTTCTCAATTGACTTTTTTGGCAGGCCTGCAAATAAGGCATTACAGTAATCTAATCTACTTGAGATAAATGCATGAACCAGTTTTTCGGCTTCCTGCTGGGTTAGGAAGGGGCGAACTTTTGCGCTATTTCTAAGATGGAAATAGGCAGTTTTTGTTAATTGACTAATATGGGGTTCAAAGCTTAAGTCAGAGTTCAGGGTCACTGTAGGCTTGTCACCTTTTCTCTGACATGCTGGTTTAGGTTTCCCAGGTTAGAGTAGAGAGCCTCGTGTTTGTCTCTGGGGCCAATAAGTAAAACCTCTCTTTTGTCCTCATTTAATTTTAGATTATTAGTTTAGTTGTTCATCCGATGTGTAATAGGTTATGTCAGATGAACACACCTGTTTCACCGACAGAGCAGCATGTACAGGTCTCACGCATGGTTGTCTTGTGTTCTATTAGCCTGGAGCATTGTCAGCATTACTTTACATGAGGCAGCTTCATCACAAACTGCACATGCACTAAGGGGCCTACTCTCCCATCTGCTTGTAGCTGGCAAGACGTAGGCAGCTATAATTGAGCCCTGATTGAATCAGGTGGTGGCTGCTTCGCGCTGCACCTTTAAATCTGGAAGGTGGCGGCATCTTGGATTAGTCTGTGCTCACCTACAGACCTGAGGTTTCCTGGGCTTGATCGTCGGGCAGGCTTGGCCTGGTGCTCGTATGTGCGTTCCGCCGAGTGCTTACGCCTAGACTGTGTCTACAAGCCAATGCCGACTGTGAATTGTCTGCGTGCTCCAACGAAACGTTACCGACTTCGAGTGGGCACGGCAAGTATTGACGTTTTTTTTTGTTTGTTGCGCCGACCGCGGGGAATTTGGTCTGGGAACGTACAAGTGAAAATACAACCAACCAGAATAACGTGTTCGCTACGGAATTACAACTAAACAAGTTCCTGGCTGAGCACTGCAGCCTGCATTCATACAGGAGGACCAGCCATACGCCACCTTGGCCACTGTTTTTCCTGTGCCTGTTTTAGTATTTAGACGTGTGTGTGTGTGTACGTGTGCGTGTGCTTGTGTGTACGCGAGTGTGAGAGAGAGTGAGTGTGCGTGTGTGGGAGCCCACCGTGCTGCCCAGTTAAGTAGTCTCTCCTTGTGTGCGTTGTTGCATGTGTGTCTGTCTCTTGTTCATATTTGTTGTAATGTTTGTATAGTAGGCTAGTGCAATGTCTGGGGACGGGTAACAATCTTGTTGTGTTATCACTGGTGTGCAGAGTGCGAGTGATGTGCTTTGTGTGTGTGACCCGTGATGTGCTTATATCTACAGTGTTTGCTTATTGAGAGTTGTTATTTGAGTACTATTTATTCAAGCACCTTGATGTTGTATTTTGCTGTCCCCAACCCTGAGTTTGTTGCCCAAAAGCCTAGTGTCTGTGTCTTTGCCTGTATGTTTATTTGAAAGAATAAAATATTAAATTGTGTTATTTTTTTTTATAATACTCCAGCCCCTCTCGTCATTTCTTTCCCTTTGCTGGGATAGCCTGCTGGTAAAATCCTTAAGCTTATTAATTTGTAACTCACTAAACGGCCCCCTAGGGGTCACATGCCAATTAGCCTTTTTTTAACGCAGTCATGGTACATGTATATTTTTAGTCCATTTTAACTTCAGAATAAACTTGATAAATTCCTTCAAAAAGCTTATATTGTCCAAAACATTGAATGTCTTTATTCATCAATTCACATCTGTAAACATAAAAAAATGTCTAATATCAGGATTACATTACCAGCATTAATGCAAAAGAAGCCTAAATTTATGACGGATTGGTGTGACCCAAACCTTACCCATTCTAATTTTGATTTATTTACACAATTTTAAAGTACAGTAAACTCAACAGTGGTGATGCACTAAATGAACCATGGACTTCATGTGTAAAAGAAAATGCACAGCATGAATAATGGCATTCGCAATGTGAGAAGAACATTGAAAAGTAGAAGTATATTAAGATGACGTGGATGTAAAAAGCTATAAAACACTGTTAAAATGGGCTTGCTGAGCAGCTGATGAGGAATAAGAAGTAAACGTACCTGTGTCAACCTTGAGCTCCCTGCCCACTCTCAGCACAGCAACACACACTGCCAGTCTGTTTGGGTTTTGCTAAATTGCACTTGGGAATAATGTTAGCCTGGCTAACGTGACTTAGCTCTGCAAACATTGGTCTGGCCAAGCTGTGTTGTAAACCCATTTCTCAGAGGGTGGGCTTAACTAGCCTGGCTAATGCAACTTATCAATGCTCGCTAAACTACCGCGTCATTGCCTTTTTGAAATGCTAGATTTTCATTGGTCCCAGTTTCTCTGCTAATGTAGAAACGGTGTAGACAGGCAGCTTGGCCAGACTTACTTGCATGCGAAATGCAAATGCAGTGGCACATGAAGTATGGGCGTTCCCAGGCTAGAAGAATGTGACAATTCACACTGAAAATGTCCCTGATTGAAATACAGCACATATAGCCCATTCTTACATAATCTGATACTCCCTACTATGTAAAGCAATCACAAATAAATCAAAGGGCTAACACTTTATTTGCAGGTGTCTTCATAAGGATGATGTGATACTGCTATAAACATGATATGACACGTTATGAGCATTACGATTTTTTTGATTTCTTTTCCATCTCATCATATGTACACACTCTCATGATCTCTGAGTCTCTGACTCCAGGACTGACCAGAGGAATCAGTGTCTTGCCAGCTCCCACATTCTCAAAGGTGCACAGGTGTGATTTGGTGTCCACATTAAAAAAGGACAGAGTGTGTTTGTCACAGTCCAGAAACACTCCAAGTCTCTTAAAGAGTTGTGACATTGGCACAGGAGTTGGGGGATCAGTGTTGGCAAACAGTCCAGTTCCTTTCTCATACTGAAGAACCCAGAAGCCGTTCTGTGGGGTTAAAGGGACTTTCTTAAATAGCTCTGCTGTGTCAGTGCACACCCCCACACACCATGACTGCTTCTGCCTAATCTTTTTGTCAGAGTCCTTTTGAGACTTTACCCAAATCTTCACTCCCCAGCAGTGCTGTCTTGAGCTGAATCCCTCCTTACACAGAACATGGGCAGCCATGTTCCCAATCTTATGGCCTTGGACTCTCAGTGGATCAGGACACCACACTTCTGTTTGCACACGCACACTCTTTCCCACCTTTATACCCTTCACCTGATTCAATTCCAGAAAGTAAGGGACTGTCTTAATGTCCAGATGGATGCCATTTACTGAAACAAGCAACATCAGGATATTGTTTAAGACATCTTTACATCTATACAAGATACAAGAAGGGTACAGGGGTATTTATTTGTCACATGCATAGAGATACTGGGTAAAGTAAGACATGCAGTGAAATTGCTGTTTGTCAGCCTGTACTGTTCAGGGGGAGGGGAGGGGGAGTAAAGTGTGTAGAGTGCAGTTGGGGGATGGCTGATGAAGGGCAGGGGTGGAATAGGTGATGGGGAGTGGGGTGGGTATAACAATAACTGTATTCAATAATTACAAGACATTAAATGATGTCAAGTCAAGTGATTGAATGATTTAATTATTATTATTTAAAGGCAAGATGCTGATGAAATTACCTGCATGTGATTTCAGACAGTCCCATTCTGAAACACAGAAATAGCATTATCTAATGCTTCAGTTTAGTCACCAAGCGTCAGCAATGCTTTACTAGTAGGAACCATAGTGGGGATACCTGGGGTCAGAATGATCACATCCTTTGTGTTTGTTTCCTTCTCTGCCATTTCTGGAAGAATAATGCTCTTTTGAGAAAATGTCTTTTGTCAATTTTTAACAGTGCAATTTTTAAATAAACTCTTAAAGTCTGTACCTGTATCTGTGTTGGTTTCTTTATCTGTTGTGTGACCCATTTTTTCATTGTTACCTTTTAAAATCAGATCAGTGACAATACAGTCATGTTAGTAATTTCAGGGTAATATCTAGTATCATAAACAATCATGTGCTACCTCAGAGATATGTTTATGATGAAGCTAATCACTAACAGTATATTCACACATTGATAAATGGTGTAACAGTAGGTACCTGTAGGCATTAAGGACTCTTCTGAGGGGACAACATAATGAGAAAATTAGTGGACAGATGTTTGGGTCATGGCATTAATGAAAATAAGAGCAGAAGTCTATCAGCAGTACCTGCACCTGTGCACGCTGGCCTCTCTCCTTCCCCATGAAAGCAGATGGAGAAACAAACAAGTGCATTTAAAATTATTGATTTTGAATATTTTAACTGATTGCAAAGAACTCTCTTTACTATTCTAAGAACTCATGCAACATTGAACAAAGATGTCAGCAGTACCTCGTGATGTCTTTGGAATCCCAGAAAATTGGACAAAGCCTGCAGGGTTAAGAACACATGCAGCACAAGAGAACAGTGAGTCCTATCCCTTTCCTCTTCAAATGGTTGATATGTGTGTCCTCATGCAGTTCAAATAGCATAATACTTTACCTTTCCTGTACAGGACAAACATCCCAAGGAGCACGGCCATCAACAAAAGCAGGGTAATAATGAAGGCAACAATCCCTGTACCTGAAAAGAACATAAAATAAAACACTAGTGTATTTCTGGGCACCATGTTGAGGACATTTAGTGAACAATTAGTCAACAGGTTTTTAAATGTTAACACAGTTGCCACACCAGCTGGTTTTGTGTTTGTTGCTGTGTTTGTCTGTGTTCTGGTGATGTATGGTAGGATCCTGCTCTCTCTCCTCTCCTGATCAGACAGACCCACAGAGCAGGAGAGCCACTCTGACTCAGAGGGAGAGTACAGCAGCCAGGAACTCACTCGCACCAAACCCTGCTCATCTGAGAGGGAAACAAATACATGAAGTAGTCTTCACATAACTGAAATGTAATAGCCATGCAAGTGCTTTTTTGCTAAATTCACAAGATGAGTTGAGACTTGCGCTCTACCCTCAACGGCTGTTGTAATATGACTCATAATTCTATTATGAATGGCTTTCCCGGTGGCCAAGTAAAAGAAGTAGTACTAGTAAACTGCACATAGGATATTTAGCTTTTTAAATCTATTTGGCAGAGCATCTCTACATCTAACATCTAAAGAATGTGCTTTAAAAGACACCAGAAATGCAAAAAAGATAAATGCCTTTTAAGCAGATGGCCATTATGTCAGCAAGTGTGATACCTGCAGACAGCACTATGGGGTGTGCAGGTAGGCCTCTCCCCTCTCTGCCTGTCCAGGTGAGCTGGGGCTCTGGAGCCCACCCATCTGATGCACAGGTAACGTTCACCTGTCCTTCACCTGTGTCAGCTATAGAGAGCACTGGTGCTGAGCCCAAAGCTGACACACAAACAGACGAGGAGAAAGAAGAAGAACATTTGTAAACATGACAGACAAAAATGGTGTGGAACCTCCAAGATGGATCAACGGATTTATTAAAGGTCTGCTTGTGTAAGAAAGTACAAATCTGATATTGCTACTAGTGAAAGTCATGTACTGATAATGACCACCACATTGCAAAATTGTAACATAACAGCACACTTCCATGTTGCAACAAGGGATTATTTCACCTATTTAATTTCACTATTGTGGTCAGTCTGCTTTACTCCCAAGCTTGTTTACGCACTTATCTCTACTGCAATGCCCTATTTGCAGGCCTCCCAAAAGATTTGACTGCAAGACTATTCACAACAACTAGGAGGAAGCACATCAGTCACGTACTAGCCGAACTACACTGGCTACCTGTATCCTACAGAATAGATTTTAAAATACTCTTACTAGTATTCAAAGCTGTAAATGGTCTTGCCCCATGCTATAACGCTGACACACTGTCTTTTTACATTCCTGCATGAGGCCTTAGATCTGCTGCAGCCACCCACGAGGACCAGAGAAGCTTCTCATACTACACCCCAAACAGATGGAATGCTCTACCGCAACACATGAGCGAAGCCGAATCCATTGATACATTTAAACAGCACCTGAAGACCTACCTGTTCAACTGTGCTTATTCTGAATGGCTTTATTCAAAGACCCCTAGGACAGCCAGAGACCTGTCACACTTGTCCTATTCACAGACCTCGTGGAAAATCGGAGACTTTCTCTCCACAAGCCCTGGCAGATGGGCTACCTTGGGGGCCGTTGTTTCTTCCTAGATTTAAACAAACCACCTGTTGCCCCCTTGGGGACACTAGCAGGAACTGTTAACAGCGCCTCAATAAACTTCCTCTTTTTCGGCACCACTTAGCTGCAACAAATGCTGTCTTGTGTTTTCTTGCTAAAATGTTGAAGCACTTTGAGCTACATCTTGTATGAATTGTGCTATACAAATACAGTTTATTATTATTAATATAAGTTTGAATCTAGTAAATCTTAGGCTGAACGTGCATCAATTTTGTTAGTAATATTTCACATATGATCTGACCCCTCTTACCTCTGACTTGCAGGCTGACTGTGGCTCTGTCATACCACTGTGTGCTCTTGACGTAGCACACGTAGTCTCCTCTGTCTGCCAGTGTGAGGTTCTCCAGCTTCAGGGACACGTCTCCCTTCTCCAGGGCCCCTGCCAGAGACACCCTGCCCCTGTACTCTGGGTCTGTAGCCTGATCCTGGTTCTGAGGGTTCTTGTGGAGCAGAACCGGGACATCGAACTCATCTGGTCGGTGCCAGCGCACCTCCAGGTCTACTGTACTGATGGCAGGGGAGAGTCCACAGGGTAGCGTGACCGAGGAACCGTAGGGAGCTGAGATGGACTTCTGTAGGGTTTGCACTGCAAATCCATCTGATGCGAATAGAAACATGCACCACACCACAGATTCAGTATATGTGATGGCTGTGACTAGCTGAGCTCGTTGTTATTACTTAGTTTAGGCAGATGATGTACAGTGCAGTGCAGTGTTGTCTGGTATCTGTGGTTATCTGAAGCACACATACCTGCACTGGCTTGTCTGAAGGTGACGAGCACAATCAGACACACCCACATCACTGGCATAGCTATGAGAAAGATTATTTCAGTATTGTAATTATGTCATGAAGAAGAAGAGACAAAGGAAATGAAGGGCACATTAAGTGTTATCATAGCATGAGGTCATTTAGATCTGTAATATCTGTTTAGCTAGAGCTTTATTGATCCCCATGGGGCAATTGTTTTTGCAGTACAGTCGCTGGCGCAAGACATGAGACACAGACAAGCATATCAACAACAAAAGAACACATACACAGCAAAAAAAAGTGCTATTCACACTAGCACACACTACATTGGATGGTTTACCACTTGGCCTCTTTTAGTGCTTTTATTGCTTGGGGTACAAAAGAAAACCTATTTCTGGACGGGGGGGGGGCAAAATGACGTCCAGATGGCAGGAGTTGAAATGAAGAGGACAGCGGATGTGTGCTTTGTTCAATAATGTTATAAATAATAATAATAATAATACATTTGATTTCAGAGCGCCTTTCAAAACACCCAAGGACACTATACAAAGATAAAAAGCAATACAAATACAAAGATTAAAAGGCAATACACAATAAAAACTGTAAAATATAAAACAAGGAAATAATTAAAAGTCAAAGGGCATACGCTAACTGGAACAAGTGAGTTTTTAGTCTGGATTTAAAGAGGGGTAAAGAGTCAATATTGCGGATGTCAGGGGGTAGTGCATTCCAGAGTTGGGGAGCAGAGCAACTGAAAGCTCTACTCCCCATAGTACTGAGGCGGGCAGTGGGGACAGTAAGGAGGAGGGAGGAGGAGGAACGGAGGGAGCGAGAGGGAATAGCAGTGTGAAGAAGATTAGACAGGTAAGGAGGGGCGAGATTGTGGATGGCTTTGAAAGTATGGAGGAGTAATCAGCCTTTTTAACAAGCCTGTCTCTATAGATACTCTCCATACTTGGCAGAGTGATCCCAAGCAGCTTGCTAGCAGTAGTGACTGTCTTTCTAACCACTTTTTTCTGTGCCTCAGTGGCAGTGTATGTACCCTTTTAGACTACTAAATTAATGTCATTATTACACATACTTAACTTATTATACCACATACACCTCATCCATACTTGCATCCGCACTCGTATGTCACACACACACACACACACACACACAAAGACGCATGCACACACACACACACTCACACACACACACACACGCACACACACAAGCACGCATGCACACACACACACACACACACACACACACTAAAGCTACCTCTGCCTCTAACACGGCATCGTTAGTCCTGATAAGATCGCCGCTTCACTGTGCACAGAGACTAGTTATGCCTAGTATTAAGCCCTGGCAAACACTAAAATATATTTCGTTCTACTTCAGGATACAGTATGTTGTTTTTTTGTGTACTATTTTCTGTTGTAGTACTATTACGTTTACTGACCTGACAAACTGAACTGACTTTTACTTGACTTGGCAAACTAGAGGATTTGAGACGATGTTTAAAACTTTTAAGTGGATAAAAGAAATTTGTGGTAAAAGAATTTCTTTAACCTCCAAGGTGTCTGAAGTGGGTCTAACTACACTATTTGAAGGGACTATAGGCACGTATTAAAAACCCACCTAACTTTAATTCAATGTGACTGATTTCTGTGACTACAAACACATTTATCATAAAAGTGACTGTTTACACAAATTGACCTAGGCCTATGATACCAAATTCAACAGAATGCAAAAACATGACTGCACCTACCTGTTATGATCATGGATGCAGATAAAAACCATAAATCCAGTCACTGAATTAAAATAAACTCTTCACAAATTGAGTAACCATGTGCAGACCTGTCAGAGGTACACAGTGACAGGTGTAATTATGTTTCCACAAGATGAATTTCTGCACAGAAACACATTACAAGACTCTGTGAGACAGAAACACACTACGAGACTGTGTGAGAAAGAACTGCTCTGCACTGGTCTGGGAATAAGAATGACCTTTGATATGACGACCTTGGGCTCCTCCCACACACAGATAACAACAGGATACAATAGCAGAACTTTGAGTTCATGTTACACATGTTCAACATTGTGTTCATGTGTTTGATATTTTATTATTGTGACAACTATGCTGATAAAATCTTCTGGTGAATAGCACACAAATATGGAGTGAAATAGTCATACAATTGATTCAGTAGTTTTTACCAGTGTACACCTCTTCTCAGTCTGACTTTTATGCAGTCTAATCCCATGTTGGTGTAGTGGAAGACCCCATATCTCCTTCTCAGGGCGCAAAAACATGACCGTCTTTAGCAGCTTAACATATTTAACAGCAAACCCCTTAAGAGCATGTTTATCAAACTGTCAAGGTCTCACCATTCATGTACTGTGCATATTATGTGGCAAACATGAAAAGCATTGTCTGACAAAACCACACAGGACTGACATGAGGGGTGTGCAGAGTTAATTAAGCAATAACACGAATGGGAGTGAGGGTGTTTGTGGATATCATAGCGTCATAGTTTTTAATGTTTACAATGGCATTAGAGGGCAGGTGACGATTACTATTTAACCTTGTAATGACACTTGTGTGCAGCCTTATTTGCTCTGCAGTACCTGTAAACACTCAGAATGTTGTGTATATTATGTAACCCATATGTCATCGGAACCCTATCTCATATGATTGGTCATTAAGCATTCTAGAGCATTTATATCATATTACACTCAGGACACAGCACATGCCTAGGCCTGGCAAAAATACTCTTCAAAATGTCTGTGTGTCAACATTCAAGTTGTATGCAATATACACAGAGAAATCCCCTTCGACCTCACCCACAGTTTTGGTGGGAGGTGTAAGGACGTTATTGATGTTCGGCTCAGAAAAACTGAAAGTAATATGTCATCCATTGCATCAGCTTAGTTTATGAGTCATAAACTGTCTAAATTGTCCTTTGCCCAGTGGCTCAAATTTCTTAAAACCACCCTTGACTGTAAAGGCCTGCATGTGCATAGCCCAGTGTTCAGTGTGCACATGTGATTTATGGCCACACTAAGACGTCAGTGTGTGTGCCTGTGTGCTGCCTCAGGATCTATGCCACTGATTCATGGTGATAATATGGGCTAAGACGTCAGTGTGTGTGCCGTCTCAGGATCTACAGTCTAAAGATATAATATAGCCCAGTGATGAGTGTGCACATGTGATTTATGGCCACACTAAGACGTCAGTGTGTGTGCCTGTGTGCCGCCTCAGGATCTATGTCAGTGTCTAAGTGCCACTGATTCACGGTGATAATATGGGCTGGGTTATATTGATAGTAAACATATTAGCCAAATTACACCATTTGCTCCAATCTCACCCAGACTGGTAATGACATCAGAGCATTGTCAAAGTTAGTGTGTGCTGTCCTCAGAGCAGTTGTGAGAAGGTTGAACTCATTTGCACGCAGCCTGACACACAGCCTACGGTTGCATCGGTATTAGCATGGCAAACTCATCAACGGACACACACACTCCAACCGGGACACGAACTGCCGACCTTACGCGCAACAGCGCGATTGTTTACAACCTGCGCCACTACAGTGCGGGTAAGTGAGGAGCCTTTGCGCCTTTCATTACCTTGAAACGCGACACCCATTTCCGGCCAGCAGGCGTCACCGACGAGTCGCAGACCCGAGTCGTGACTTCACCGCTTTTCTCTCTCCGCCTCTGCCTTCTTATCCCACCCTCCATCATGTATCCTATACGAGCGTGGCATGTGTCGAATAGAAAGTGAGCTCAGCCGGGTTTCCAGCTGAGTGCCAGCTCTCTCGGCTGTGAGCGCGTGTGAGCCTTGTGTGTTGGTGTGTGTGTGTTGCCTACGTTGTTGTCAATATTGCCCCAGGTGCCGCCACGCGCTCCGTTTAGAATGGCCAGATTCACTCAGTCTGAAGCGCGAAGGCAGGAGCCACAGCCTCAGCAGCTACCCCGTCCTCCCCTCCACACGAGCCTGCGCTTCGGCGGACCCGTGGCGGCTCCGACCCAGCCTCCCGCCCCTCTCCACCCTCACCAGCACCAGCGCGCGCTGACACCGTTGGCCAAACCCATGAGCGGCTCGGAACCGATTTCAATACACACCGAAAACGGCACGATGAAAGACCAGGATGCCATTAAGCTTTTTATTGGACAAATACCGCGAAACCTGGAGGAGAAAGATCTCAAGCCTCTTTTCGAGCAGTTTGGGAAAATTCACGAATTGACAGTTCTGAAAGACCGCTACACTGGCATGCACAAAGGTAATGTGTGGGCTACCTTAATATTATGACCTCTCGCAGATGTGTTCCCTGTTAATGCATTCTACCCCACCGAACGCCGGAGATGTTGTGTGGATTGTTTTGGTCGTGACTTCCCCCGAGTCGGAAGGTGCAGTAGTAGAATGCGTGCCAATGGGTTGTTGCTCTCTGTGTCCATCTGCTTGACTCGGGCATAATTAGGGTTGGCGATCCGCTCCCACTCACACACGCACACTCACACACGCACAAGCCTATACTGGGATTCCCGCTTGAGCTTGTATAGGCTACCAGTCAGGAATACTAGTTGGACACACTTGGTGTCACAGCTGGTCAGCGGGCTTCCTCAAACGTGTGTTTACTCACGACCGAGTACACGCACTTGACCTTTTCCTTTAATTACTCGCTATTTATTTGAATCCGGGTGGAAATGGTAAACAATACAGCTCTGCACCTTAAACACCACTGCCAGCAGCGGGCATCAGGCTGACCTCTCCTCCTTGTGTGTTTGCTCCACCGTGGCGATTCTGAGCTTTTGGAAGTAGGGCAGCGATGCTGCATATTGAGGACCCCTCTCCCCATCCCATCCCCACTCCGTGAGGCTTAGCATTCCATAGCAGTATGTCTCTCCTCCGCTCCGTGTGACTTAGCATTTCATATTCTCTCCCCCGCGCGCTCGGCCGAGACTGCTGACGGAGAGGATGGTTTGACTGTTTCGAAGATGATTCACATGAATAATAATAATAATAATAATAATAATAATAATAATAATAATAATAACAACAACAACAACAACAACAACAACAACAACAACAACAATAATAATAATAATAATAATAATAATGGTGATGTTGCTGATGGTGATGTCACGATGATGATAATAATGATTGTAGCGAGAATATTGCGTTGGTATCACGTAAACAGCATGTATGTAGCCTATGGCGGGGAACAGCCTTCCGTATTATTGAAGAACTTTGAGCTGTTTTAAGCTCTTCGCGTGCTATTTTACTTTAGTAGTAGCCCGTACCATATGGGAGTAAGAAACTCACCGGTTGAAACGGGACTGCATCCTCACGTAACCCGTGATACGTGCCAGATACAGTAGCTACACTACCAGTGATTACACATCGGCTAATCGATTAATGCCGACATCGACGTGATCGCGTTGTGTCAGTGTTATTGGGGAAGATTAAATGTGAACACTCGTGAGTTGTCGCACGTTAAACTGTCAATCAGACCTGCCCACTATTCTCTTGTCTCCCACGAGTGCATCGACCCTTACAATTGGCACTAACAACATAACCTTTCTGAGCACGCATTTCACAAGTGACATTTATCAGATAATAAATGGCTCTGCTGGTTACATAATATATTAGTAGACCACACACGCGTGCGCGTGTGGACAGTCTCACACACACACGCACGTGTGCGAAACGAGCGCGTGCGCAGACGCCACGCCTACCGCTACTCACAAACACCTACCATGACGTTTTGCAGGGATGCCAGATAAGTGCCCAGTGTGACGATGTGTGAGTTGTGAGTGTTTTCATGTATGTTTGCACTGATTTGCTTGCGCATGGGTGTTTGTTCTTGCGTGCTTGACACTCACCCATGATCTGATATGACATCTGTGTGTTGTGTACCCATACACATGTGCGTATAACATATCATTGCAGAGTTCCACCTCATGATTCATCAGCATTTCACCATGGGTGTATGCAGAGAAACTTACAACAAGCCCTTGGCATGCAGAACCAGCCAAGGAGCAGGGAGACACTGAGGAGCCGTCAAGGGTTTTATAGAAGAATGTGTGCGTGTTTGTGTTGATTTTGTGTGTGTGTGTGTGTGTTTGTGTGTGAATGTTGTTGTTATTGTGTGTGTGTGTGTGTGTGTGTGTGTGTGTGTGTTTGTGTGTGTGTGTGTGAATCCTGTCCCCAAGCTGTTGATGGGAGATGGGCGTTGTTGCTGGTAGCCATGATGGGTTGGGCCCTGGCTGTGTTTATGATCTCTCGACAGGTGGGGGCGCCACTGAGTGCCTGTTCTCTCCACATGCAACATGTCTGCCACATGTGTGCGTGCTGTCAGCAGGTGTAGGTTTTGCTGTGAGTGTCCTTAACAGTTGCCGGTTGCCCATGGTTATCTAGGAACGCTCTACAGTCATGGGTTCTCCTTAAGCACGTATTTATCCTCAGCAGGTGAGGAGGGTTTGGGGTGTGCAGTGGGATGTGTTTGGGGTGTGCACTGGGGTGTGTTTGGGGTGTACAGTGGGGTGTGTTTGGGGTGTGCAGTGGGGTGTGTTTGGGGTGTGCAGTGGGATGTGTTTGGGATGTACAGTGGGGTGTGTTTGGGGTGTGCAGTGGGATGTGTTTGGGGTGTGTAGTGGGGTGTACACTGGTTTGGCTGGTCTTGGAGACAGGTTTACAGACATGTGATTGTCCTTCTCTCCTTCACCTTATATTTCAACTCTTCTTTCCTTTGCTGCTTTCTTTCTCTCACTTTCACTCTTTGCCTCCCCCTTTGTTTCTCCTTTTCATTCGCTTCTTTCCTTCTGTCTTTATCTCTTTCTGTCTCTCAGGTGTGTGAATACACCCGACTGTGTGTGTGTGTGTGTGTGTATTAATACTATTTATTATGCCTGTATATTTGTGTGCCTCTGTGTCACATGTAATTATGAATACGTGCTCTGAAATGCTGGCTTCCTCTCACCCTAGTCTGTCACTTAATCCTGCCCTACCAGTACTTACTTACTGTATTTACACACACACACACACACACACACACACACACACACACACACACACACACTGTGAGCTCTCAGCATTACAAGGAGGTCACAGTACCAGCTTCCTCATGAACTTGTTTTTTTATTATTTCAAAATCAGTCAAAACTCAAAATTCAAAACGGTCATGAATACACAAACAAAATTTTCTTCCTATCTTTTCCTCTTGGGGCAGGAGGTTGGATGTGCCCCCCACCCCTGTCTCTTCACGATCCACCACTCTTCAGAGCTTCAACAGCAAACACAATAAACAGGCTACAGGTACAAACTCTCTGGCTGTCAGCAGTATGGTGCTTCCTCTGCCCCTGTATACCTCCAGCCCTGCGGTGTCCCTGTCTCCTCTAACAGCCCTGCGGTGCCCCTGTCTCCTCTAACAGCCCTGCGGTGCCCCTGTCTCCTCTAACAGCCCTGCGCTGTCCCTGTCTCCTCTAACAGCCCTGCGGTGTCCCTGTCTCCTCTAACAGCCCTGCGGTGCCCCTGTCTCCTCTAACAGCTCCTGTCTCATTCACTGGCCCCCAACAGTTTTCAGGTGGGTTTCCTAATCAGTGGATCTCCCGACCTCTCTGGTCCCCAAGATGCTCGTGTCGGTGATGGGTAACTCTAGTGGGAGCCTTAGCACAGCTTGGGGTACCACAACACACACACACACACACACACACACACACACACACACACCTGCATGTTCTCACACACACATGCACACATCAACACACACACACATGCTCTATCTCTCTCTCTCTCTCTCTCTCTCTCTCTCTCACACACACACACACACACACACACACACACACTTTAAATATTGTAAGACACAGCAGAGCTGGTCCATGAAACATGCATCAGTACATCTCACACCAGTAGGGGTTAAGAGCTCTCCCTCAGCATAATTCACATGTAAGTTGGAAGTACACACACACACACACTCACACACACACACACATTAACATTTCCTATGTAGGGTCCTCCTAACACCATTATGGGATTCACCCTTTCTAGTGCTTCTACAGCTGTAAAAAAAAACAGGCAATATAAGCAAAAATCTCCTGATCACAACTAGCACCTGAATTAAGCAAAATGTTAAACTCTTTCAGAAAAAGGACTTTTCCAACATGTGGTGCCCCATTTTTGACATTGTTACCTTGTAAGGTCCACTGTCAAATACACACCTCTGTGAAACACCCCCTGGTGAGACTATTCCTGTCAGAGAAAGTAATAAATGGAGGGAGCATTCCAAGGTCTCACCAGCTGCAGTCATATTTCATGAGACACCTGATGTTGAGGGAAGGTGAGTTCTCAACATTTTGCTTGCGCCCCTGGAGAAAGAAACCTCTGGAAGAATTGTAGCTTACCTGGCCAACACCATTTTTTTGGATGTGTGCAACCATTCCACTGTGTCCATGTCTGTGGTAAAAACACTGCAGGAGTTTGACATCGCCAATGAAAATGTCATCGTGTTTGACACAGACAATGCAGCATACATGCTGAAAGCTTATCGCGAAGCTTTGAAGTCTTTGTTTTCACAGTCCATTCACATAACTTGCACGGCACACATCATAAATTTGATTGGAGGTGCTTTCCGCAAGCCGTTCACTGACCTCAATGCATTCATGATGCACTTTAGTCAGATGTTCTACATGGCAGGAGGACGAAAAAGAAGATACCTGACCCACTTTGCTGCCAAAATGGAAGGCTCCAAGGCAACAATGGCACCCAATCCCTGTGCTACCCGTTGGAACTCCTGGTTCTGTGCAGCAGAATACCACGCAAGACACTTTTGCAATTGTCCTGTAGGAAAGAATAACATTTTTAAGTGTTATGATGGTCTGTCTCTCTCCCAATGTTAATTGCCCCTTTCTTGCCATTTTTGTAGCATTACACTACTTTCTGCAGTACAGTACTGTTCACCTGATGCTCCTGAGGGTCTGGTACCACAGTGTGTGTTTCAACACTGCTTTTATACCAACATTGGGTGTTGTAAGTAATCAAGAAAAGTTGGACCACCTATAGGAATTAGTAGCACTAGCTGTCATATATAATGATTAACAATTCTTAAATGTACATTATTTTTCGGTTTTAGGTAATAAAATGAGCCAACTAAGACAATTAATGTTCTTATACATGATGTATTCCATAATGGACCAATGGTCCAACAATGGGCTCTCATGCTATAATCCTCCATCAAGCTTAGAAATTTCATCCAATGTCTTAACTTTAAGACACTGGATGAACATTCTAAGCTTAATAGGCCTAGCGTATTATAGCATAAGCACATAAGCTTCACCTACCCCATCTTCGCAGAACAGGGCTGGCCACCTCTCTCTGAAGTCATCTGTTGGAAGATTCCCATTCACAACTTCAAGTCTCCGAATGGAAAAAGTTCTGGCCATTTTTTTTTTTAATGACTTTGGTATTGCTCTTCTTTTGCACCTCATGGAGAAGTCCCAGTCTCTCCTTCTCCAGCTTTCTTTAGCAAAGCTTCCACAACTGACAATTTTGGGATAAGCAGTATAGCTGAATATAGTTTCAGCTAGTGTCTCAAGCACCTTTGACTTAAGGTTCGAGTTCTTCAGGAGGGTGCCATTTTGTTCGTAAGACTGATTCCCTGCTTGAAGCAGCAATTCCACATCGTATGGAAATGTTGGAATCTGGAAATTTGCTGGCCAAGCTTCTGATCTACATTGTGGAGAGTTTGTCAGTGACAGTGTCAGCTGAGCAAATTGAAGAGGTGTCATCCTGTGACGACTGATTAAGTGGCATTACAGATGAAGTAGATCCTGAATCGTCCGAAGGGTAAAGTGTGAGCATCACAGGCGGATAACTAACAATTTTGAAAGTATCCTTATCCTTAAGAACATCAGTTGATGTTAGTGTGAAGAACTCATTATCAAAGTCTTTGTCCATGTACATTAAGGAAAAGCTGCCCTTGAGATTAAACTTATCTTCTGCAGCTGCCAGGAGCTCCTCCACAGTACCAGGGACTCCATCAACTTGTGGACTTCGGTCTCAAGAATGGCCCGGAAGTTGTGTCGGGTCACACATAGTCGGGGTAATGGAAACTACAAAGAAAAAAAAAAGATTAGACAAGTTACCCCCTTCTCCCACCCCTCCTGGTCAGAAACCTACATGGACCCTGCACTCTCCTTTAAGAAACACATAAACCCCCTTAGCAAAGCTTTATTCCACCTCCCAAGGCATATAAGCTTAGAAGTGTTTTAAGTGTATAAAAAGGCATACAATTCAGACTTCCCTTTCCCTAATCGGACAAGCAGATGTAGTGTTTCAGAGAAACCATTCGATGTCCCTTCACAGCGTACACAGCCAATGGGTATGTGTCAGTCAGTTCTGAGCGCTCAATCACTTTTATGGCACGTGTGGCCTCCATTTTAAAACATCTGAAATGTTCCAAGTACCAAGCACTTTGCAACTTCACAACAAATAGCAAGTGACTCCATTTAACAAACATGGCAAAGCCATGCAAACTGTGGCCAAGTTTCCTAGCAAGAGATGCACAATGATAATCCCATGTTTGCTCACTAAATCCGGCAATTCATTTTGCAGCAGTGACGACATTTTAGCACATTTAATTGTTTAAGTCTTCACTGGCGCACTGGTGTTTAAGTCTTCACTGGCGCACTGGTGTTTAAGTCTTCACTGGCGCACTGGTGTTTAAGTCTTCACTGGCGCACTGGTGTTTTGGCCTCCAGTGCCAGTTGTCTGGGCTCTCTCAGTCTTTGTCGAATATGCTGGTGTTGGCTCTTTACTTTACCATTGTTTACGAAGAGTCTGTAACCACACTCAAGTAAGAAAGCATCTTGCTTCACAGCCATTGCAATTTTGCCTTGTTTCATCCCTTTTAGAGGCATCCGATATCCACTGGGAGATCTTGTTGGAGTAGGCTCAGCGAATGCACATAGCCTGGTGTTGATGTTTTAGGTTTGAATTTGCAGACCTTAAAGACACACACACAGACACACACGCTCACACACACGCACACAGCTTTAGCTTTCTTCCTATCCCTATGCCTGTCTCCCTGGAAGGGAACCTATTCCTCCCCAAAACAAACTCTGTTATTATTATAAAGTAATTTATGCAAATTCATGCACATTTTATGGGTCACTGCAATTACAGCTGTCTGACCTATGGAGCTGTGTGCCTGAATATTTCATTCAGCTTGCGCGCGCGCATCACTCCCTTTACTAATAACAGGCCGACTGCCATGAATTATTGATAAAAATAGATCAGCATATACATATGCGCCTCCCTGCCAGTGTCAGGGGAACGCCACAGCCAACGGAGGTTTGAGAAGTGGAGCGGGCCCCAAAGTGGGCCCTGATGCGGCTCAGATGCGGGCCAGATGTGGCCCGGAGTCTCTGGCCAGGGTGACCCTGCTGTGGTCTGGGTGAGCCTCGCGCTTGCTGTGGCTTTGTGCATACAGATGTGTGAAGGCTGCCACAGCTTAATGTACACACACATACACACACGTACACTGTGCCACAGCAGAAGCTGTGATAGCATGCAAACAGTCCAGTAGCTCCAATCTACGGCTCCATTCAGAGGGCAACAGCCCTGCCATATATTTGATCCAACAACCCTTCTATATATTTGATCCAACCATTTTTGGAAGCAGTTTATTAGCAAACAGAACATCGGAGAGGTAGATGAGGTAATTCGTGAGATCACCTGGGTTAGGAAGCCTGGTAAACCAGCCCCTCTTACTGCACGTCATTTCGTATTGTCTGTGCTGCATTGAAAAACATTTTCCGCTAAAGTTTAAACTAAACTGCAAACAATATGGCCACATTCCACTGGTATGGTCATCCAGCAGGTGGGAGTGCTGCTGAGTTGGAGTTAAAGGCCAAGGGAGAGGGGCAAGCTGGCCATTCAGCTGTGTGTGTGTGTGTGTGTGTGTGTGTGTGAGAGAGTGTGTTTGTGTGTGTGTGTGTGCGTGCATGAGTCAATAATGCATCAGTCACTGCCTACCGCCTTCCTTGAACTTACCCTCCTTTTTCAAATTGTTGTATGAATAGGTCTTTTTTCCTCTGAAGCATCTGTGTTCTTTACTCTTGGCCTCGCTGGCCTTCTTCTTGGCCATCCGAGTTTTGGCTGTATTTTCGCATTCGTCGTCGAGGCATAACTGGACAAAAATGTTTGTTATTCACGGATACACACAGGCCGCTTTTATCCTTCTTGTTGATGACCGTAAAAATCCGCAGATGTGTGGTGCGGTCGTCTGATAGTCACCCTTATTGGCCTACTTGAATCAGTGCAATGCCATGCAGGTGGACAGCCTTCCTCAAGTACATTCTATCCGGAAAGCAGTTGCCAGTCATCTTGGCGTTAGAATAATAACTAACAATAAGCTTAAATTAGTTAAATACATCAATGGTCCATTCACTCAATTCACATTCATTCATAGCTAGTGTCAGAAGTATAAAGTCCAAGGGGTTCTCCTAAGCTAGTAACATCCAGAGGTCCAGGGAAAGAAAAGTCTTTTTCAAATCATGTGTCTGACGAAACATCAGGTGGATGGGTGGATCAAGAGTTCAACTACGGTACGTCTGTCCAGCGAAACAAGGGGGCTCTTTCCGTTCTGGGGCTCTGCATCGGGGTACATTCGGGGAGACTCTGTATCAGGGTACATTCGGGGAGACTCGCCATGTGTGTCCTTCTTTGGTCGATTCCAGTCGGGAAAAAAAACTGGCCAAGATTGTCTTGAATTTTAGAATAACTTCTGTCTTCACTATCTTCAGGGTTGAGGGTGGTGGATCGATTTTGAGGATTAATAATTAATATTCTGCTGGTGGTCTGGGTCTGATCTGATGATGTCTGTTTGTCTGTCTTCAAAGGTGTCGTTGCTTGTCTGTTTACATGTTGCTCGTGCGTGGCTTTTAGAGTGGGAGGGGCATTCAAAACAAAACAGGCTTAAAGGTGAACTTTCATCGTTATTTTTATTCATATTTCTGTGTCGCCACTATGGTTGAATGCATTGTGCGTCATTTCTGTGAAAAATTATGTCCTAGATCTAATAATAATAATAATACCTCAGTTTTATATAGCACTTTTCACAGTACTCAAAGACGCTTTACGAAGAGATTGATACACACATACATAAACATAAACACACACACACACACAAAATACGAAAATGAGAGGGTGATCAGTGGTGGAGGTGGGGGGGGGGGGGGGGGGGGGGTCTTGAACAGGTGGGTCTTGAGGTGGCATTTGAAAGAGAGTAGTGAGTTGCGGATGGCCAGGGGGAGGGAGTTCCAGAGGGTGGGGGCAGCGACGGCGAAGGCCCTGTCACCAATGGTCCGATATTTGGTTGTGGTGATAGGGGTGAGGAGATTTGCATCAGCAGAGCGTAGTCGGTGGGTGGGGGAGTGTCGGTGGAGGAGGTCGGTCAGGTACAAGGGTGCAAGGTTGTTGAGGGCCTTGTAGGTGATGAGGAGGATTTTGAAGTGTATGTGTTGTTTTATGGGGAGCCAGTGAAGTCGATGGAGGACAGGTGTGATGTGCTCTCTGGAGGGGATGCGGGTGAGCAGTCGAGCAGCAGAGTTTTGGACATATTGTAGTTTTTGGAGAGCAGTGGAGGGGAGGCCGTACAGGATGCTATTGCAGTAGTTGAGTCTGGAGGTTATGAAAGCGTGGATTAGTGTCTCAGCAGCTGTGGAGGAAAGAGTGGGTCGAAGACGTGCAATGTTACACAGGTGGAAGAAGGATGTCTTGGTTATATGGTTGATGTGTGATTTGAAGGAAAGTGTAGGGTCCATGTAGATACCAAGATTTTTTACGAGGGGGGAAGGAGTGACAGAATGACCATCAATACAGAGTGAGAAATCTTGAGAGGTGGCCATGATGGTTTTTGGGCCAAAAACGATGATTTCAGTTTTATTGCTGTTTAGTTTGAGGAAGTTGTGGTTCATCCCGGTTTTGATGTCTGTAAGGCAGTCAGTTCATCCAGGTTTTGATGTCTGTAAGGCAGTCGGTGATAGTGGCGAGGATGGTGGGACAGATGGTTTTGGAGGTGATGTACAGCTGGGTATCATCGGCATAGCAGTGGAATTTGAGTCCATGGCGCCGGATAATGTGACCAAGTGGAAGTATGTACAGAATGAAAAGTAGGGGGCCCAAGACTGAACCTTGGGGAACTCCGTGTATGACGGGGGTGGTGTGGGATTTGTGATGGTTGATGGTGATGTAGTGGGATCTGTCAGACAGATAGGATTTGAACCAGGAAAGGGCTGTGTTGATGATGCCAATGGATTCCAGGCGGTTGAGAAGGATGGTGTGGTTTACAGTGTTGAAGGCAGCGCTGAGGTTGAAAAGGAGGAGGATGGTGAGGGAGCCAGAGTCAGAGGAGAGTAAGAGGTCATTGGTGACTTTGAGGAGTGCTGTTTCAGTGCTGTGGTGGGTACGGAAACCGGATTGGAAGGTTTCGTACAAGTTGTTGGTGTGTAGGTGGGTCTTCAGTTGAGTGGCTCTTTCCAGGATTATAGACAGAAATGTGAGGTTGGAGATGGGTCTGAAATTGTTGGGGTCGTCAGGGTCAAGGCCGGGTTTTTTGAGGAAAGGAGTGATGGCTGTGAGTTTGAGAGGAAGGGGTACTGTGCCAGAGGTGAGGGAGGAGTTGATGATATCCATGATTAGTGGGGAAAGGGGTGTGAGGCAGGCTTTGACAAGTTGAGATGGCATTGGGTCCATTGGAGAGGTAGATGACTTCATTGTGGTGATGATCTTGGAAAGGTCTGTAGAGGTTATGGGAGTGAATGTAGACAGCTGGTGGTCAGTGGATGAGAGGAGTGTGGGCTCTGATGGTAGGGAACTGGCAGGGGTGGGGTTGAAGAGTTACTGTACCTGGTCCTTGGTCTGCTTTTCTGAACGCTGTAGAAATGAATGATGCATTTCATGGCACTGATCCTGCCAGTGCCCATCTTCAGCAGTATGGCCCGCTCATCTACATTAGTGACGTTATGGCCCCTGCACAGGTGGTTGGACAACGCACCATACGCTCTGCCACAAATATGGCATGCTGCCATTTTCTTAGGCCTTGTCCTGTAAGACACAAAAACAAGCAGAAAGGAGAAAAACACTAATTACTATGCAGTTCAGGTAACTAGAACAAGTTATTATATTATGATATTATACAATAACTTATTGCGTCGGAAGTTATTTGTCTGCCAGCGTTGATTCATTCCGTCAAATGCACTGTTATACCATACATATCAGTGCTTCATTGTGGAGTTATTGTATATACTAAGGGCATTCCGGCCTTATGTGTTTTGTAGGGAATAAGTGATGTGTGGATGTATACTCATGGAACATAGCCTTCACGCACACTTCTTATCTTTTGCTCAGCACCCCCTCTCCATATAAAATTTCCTACAGATATTACCTGCACCTGATTTAGACTTACTTTAAGCATTTAAATCTTGTCTGGTCTTATGGTAAACTACTAAACCTTATATATCGTCCTATGGTAAGCCCCTGAGCCTTATATCATCCTATGGTAAGCCCCTGAGCCTTATATCGTCCTGTGGTAAGCCATGTGAGTCAACATATTATAATCTGCATCCAGTCTTATGTGAAGTGCAGTGTGGGTATGCTTCTCACTCCTGCTCTTGGGGTGTGTGTGTGTGTGTGTGTGTGCTCTGAGTGTGTGTGTGTGTGTGTGTGTGTGTGTGTGTGTGTGTGTGTGTGTGTGTGTGTGTGCTCTGAGTGGCCTGTGCTCCACGTGTAAGTTGTGGGAGGGTGCCGGCCCTCTGGGGTCACTGGTAGTGACTGGCAGCCATTTTATATCGCTGACTCTGCACTCCACTCTGACTCACTGTGCAGAACAGGGGTCATGACCTGCCCTAACCCTGAACCCGCCAATGATGGTGACCTCCGAGGTCGCCACTGTAAGGTCGCAACTCGCAAGAGAAGACTGGGGGCAGATCAGTGTGGGCATAAGCTGACCACTGCACAAAACATGAAACCAAGCACTTCTGATGTACCTCACGGATGTTTCAACAAACACACTTCTCATGTACCTTTCTGTTGTTTCAACAAACACACTTTTCATGTACCTTACTGATGTTTCAATAAACACACTTTTGGTGCAATGAAAGGATATAGGCCATTTTTATATGTTTATATTGTTTATGTTATTTACATGGGAGAGCCTATGTGATAGTCGTACAGTATGTGCAGGGAGCACAGATGAACAGCTGTCCTCAGGTCTCACCATGGACACCCAATATGTTTGGGCCCAGGCAGTGTGGGCACCATGGATGCCCAATATGTTTGGGCCCAGGCAGTGTGGGCATGGATGCCCAATATGTTTGGGCCCAGGCAGTGTGGGCACCATGGATGCCCAATATGTTTGGGCCCAGGCAGTGTGGGCACCATGGATGCCCAATATGTTTGGGCCCAGGCAGTGTGGGCACCATGGATGCCCAATATGTTTGGGTCTAGGCAGTGTGGGCACCATGGATGCCCAATATGTTTGGGTCCAGGCAGTGTGGGCACCATGGATGCCCAATATGTTTGGGCCCAGGCAGTGTGGGCCCTACTCTCACTGTGGTAGCGTACGAATGCGGAGGAGATGCAGCCAAAGATTGGACCTAAAGCTATGGCAAATAATCAAATTCAAATTAACTGAAAAAGCAGTTGACAGGTAAAGTAATACATGATCAGTTAGTTTCAATGTTAAGCACATTTGTGCTTGCGTTAACTTGCTCCTCAGCTGTAGAAAACCAGGGTAGCTCTGTTGGCAGAGTTGGTGCTTTAGCTGAAATATGGACGATCAAAACTGAGTATTGAGCCCGAAACTCTTATCTTTTGGAAAGTTGTACGTTCCTGCAAACTGTCATTGTTTGTCAAGAATACCCCCATACACTGCCCACAGCTGCTTCTGTCTACCCAGAATGCCACTGGGCCATCCCCACCACTTGTGTTTCTGTCACAGAAGCACGTCCTCCCTCTCCTAGTGTGGATATGTTCATACATGGAGTCAATACCTGGGTGGTATTTCCATCTTCATAATTGTTCTTTAATTTTATTTATTGTAAATATGTGCGTAAATGTTTATTTGAGCTGTAACCTATTGTGACTCTTCGGTTGTGCTCATCTAAGGCTCTGAGGTGATACTGCTAAGGGTGCTATCAGGAATGCTGGTGGAGTTTGTTTCTGGATGTTGCTTTTGTTTGTGTCTGTTTCAGTTTCTTAGCAGACGCTTTTGTCCAACATGTGAGTGATTTGATATTACTACATACACTTCACACATTTCTAGTGGGCTGCATTAGTGGACCTTGTTTGTAATTGAGGTAATGAGGACACCATGGGTAAACATA
Source organism: Setipinna tenuifilis (assembly GCA_030347295.1). Lineage (NCBI taxonomy): Eukaryota > Metazoa > Chordata > Actinopteri > Clupeiformes > Engraulidae > Setipinna > Setipinna tenuifilis. The sequence continues at coordinate 44,924,303 of CM059265.1, forward strand.
TTTTATGATAATATAATGTCGTAGTAACATAATATCTTAGTTTTGCAGTGGTAGTACATCATGTGAATGTGTGTGTGTGTGTGTGTGTGTGTGTGTTGTAGTACAGCATATTTTAGTTACTCCAGTGCACAGGGGGAGCTTGTGTGTGGCAAATGCATCTTTTTCTGGGTGTTTTGCTTGTGAGAAAGTGTGTGTATGTATGTGTGTGTGTGTGTGGTGTGTGTGGGGGGGTACAAATGTGTCACACCATAAGGGAGTCTCTCATGCACATTTGATGTATCCTCTACCTCATACCCACCTCCCCCCTCTTTCACACCACACTCCATCTCACACACACACATAAACACACACCCTTCTTCTCTCTCTCTCTCCATCTCACACACACACATAAACACACACACATAAACACACACCCTTCTTCTCTCTCACATGCACACATAAACACACACCCTTCTTCTCTCCATCTCACACACACATAAACACACACCCCTCTTCTCTCCATCTCACACACACACATAAACACACACCCTTCTCTCTCTCCATCTCACACACACACAAACACACACCCCTCTTCTCTCCATCTCACACACACATAAACACACACCCTTCTTCTCTCTCTCTCTCCATCTCACACACACACATAAACACACACCCCTCTTCTCTCCATCTCACAGACATATAAACACACTCCTCTTCTCTCACACACACACACATAAACACACACCCTTCTTCTCTCCATCTCACAGACACACACACATACACACACCCCTCTTCTCTCTCTCTCTCCATCTCACACACACACATAAACACACACACATAAACACACACCCCTCTTCTCTCCATCTCGCACACACATAAACACACACCCTTCTTCTCTCTCTCTCTCCATCTCACACACACACACATAAACACACACCCCTCTTCTCTCCATCTCACACACACATAAGCACACACCCTTCTTCTCTCCATCTCACACACACATAAACACACACCCCTCTTCTCTCACACACACACGTACATGTCTCTCTCTTTTTCTCCATTTCACTTTTGTGTTCCCACCCTCCTCTGTCAAACTAAAGTGTGCATGTGTGTGTGTGTGCTATCAGTACTTTTTGTACTGTTTACTGTTTTCTACCTTTACTACCTCTACCTCTCATGCTCTTATTTTGTCTTCCGTGCCTCTCTCTTTCTCTTCTCTGCCCGTTTCTGTTTCTTTCTCTTTTCCTTCCTTTCTTTCTTTCTCTCTCTCTTCCAGGCTGTGCCTTCCTCACATACTGTGCCCGTGACTCAGCCATCAAAGCCCAGAATGCATTGCACGAACAGAAGACGCTGCCAGGGGTACGTACTCTCATGCACTCCACTCAGACACAAACACACACACACATGAAGAAACACACATAAAGACACACACAGACGCACAGACCAGACCTGTAAAGTGTGGGTATATTGTCATAATTATAGTGTTATAATGTAAAGTGTGGCCATATTGTCCGCACCTTTCTTCTGTTACAGTTGAAGCTAATGCCATTTCACAGTAGTGATGAGTCCTGTGATGGCACTGCAGTGGCCCTGAGCTGCTTGGTGCTGATGATGCTGATGGTGCTGATGGTGCTGATGATGCTGATGGTGCTGATGATGCAGCTAGGTGTTTGTGGTGTACCTCAGGTTCCATGTGCCGTGTGTGTGCAGGCTTGTTGAGATTGTGTAGTGTGTGTGGACAGAGAGAGTAAGGTTGTGTAGTGTGTGTGGACAGAGAGAGTAAGGTTGTGTAGTGTGTGTGGACAGAGAGAGTAAGGTTGTGTAGTGTGTGTGGACAGAGAGAGTAAGGTTGTGTAGTGTGTGTGTGGCTACAGCGGGAGAGAGAGTGAGATGTGTGTGTGTGGCTTCTGAAGGAGAAAGAGAGATTGTTTAGTCTGTGTGACCGGAGAGGGTGAGATTATTAAGTGTGTGTGGCCAGAGAGAGTGAGATTGTGTAGTGTGTGTGTCATCAAAGGGAGAGAGAGTGAGATTGTATAGTGTGTGTGTCTTCAGAGGGAGAGAGAGTGAGATTGTGTAGTGTGTGTGTGTGTGTGTAGGTGTGTGTGTGTGTGGCCACAGCAGATGGCCTGGTCGGCTGCGGTGCCAGGAGGCGGCCTGCGTTCCTCCGGTCTAACACACTCGCTGGGGAGCTGCCCTCCCTCATGCCAGTCGCACAGCTAACAGCCAAAGCAAAAAACTCTTTTTGACTCAATGCACTTACCGTAGTTCATGCTAGTACTTCCTGTCAGTAGTCTGGAATTGGTCCATTGTGTCACTGTGCTGTTGCTGAAAATAAGTAGAATAAGTTTGATGCTGTTTAGGTGTTTACCGGGTGGGTACCCCTACCCCCTGTTTAAAGCCCCTTACCATTAAGCATGATTCATTTGGCTAATTTTAGCCACAAAGGTGAGGGCAATTAAGACAGAGGAGAAAGAAACACGGTCTGATGATGAGCAAGATACATCCTTTGCTGAAGTTTTTAATCAGGCAGGAGTGCCGTAGTAATGAAGATGACCTATTAACCTCTGGCAACCATAGAAAACACCACCCATACATGACATGATTTTCAATGTTTTCACATGGTGCTTGAGCAATCTAACACCTCTCGGTTTTCATGTGTAGCTGTGTAATTGTGCTTAATTCCTCCATCCTTGTTCACAGTACTTTACACAGGGAGGGACTGAGAGTGAGGAGAGGATAGAGGTTAGGGTGGGCACTGGCCCACCCCACCATACCCCCCCCCCCCCCCCACACACACACACACACACACACAGTTGGAGTTGCTGGCCTTCTTTCTGTAGTGGGCAAACCTAAGAAATGGGATACACCTGAGGTATGACCAAAATGGTCCTATCTGGGTCTACATCTAAACTGGCTGGGCTCCTCCCTGTAGTAAACAAAGGCCACTCTGGATACCCCGCAGCACCCTTCTCCTCTTATCTACACTGTGTGTGCCCTCTGACTGTGTGTGTGAATAGCTGGGTCTAGGTGTATTTATGTATGAGTGTACAGGTGTGTGTATCTGAGGGAAAGAGAGAGAGAGATAGAGGGAGAGAAAGAGAGAAAGAAAGGGTGTGAGAGAGCAGTCTGGCAGAGTAGAGACATGCATGTAGTATTTGTTGGCACAGGATGTGAGTAAGCCATCATGTGGGAATCAGTCCTGCGTGTGTGTGTGTGTGTGTGCGTGTGTGTGTGTGTGAGAGAGAGAGACTCATCTTGAGGAGTGAGTAGGACTCATTTGATGTTGCCTCCTCCCTGCCCATGAAAGATAAGCACAGCACTCAAGGTTTCTTTCATCCTGCCAGTTTATTATCCTCTCTCTCTCTCTCTCTCTCTCTCTCTCACACACACACACACACACACACATATACAGATTGGCCTACCTAGCTAAAGATAGATTTAAATTAGTATGTGATGATGCAGGTCTGCCAAGCTAGGAAGGGAGTAAGGAGAGATAAAGTGGAGACGAAGAGAAGAAGATGCGATGGTCCTTTGAGAATGAAAGAGAGGGAGAGAGAGAAACCAGAGGTCCCTTGTAAGGTGTAAAGAAACATGTGCAGACATGCACACATACACTTGAACAATAATTAATTCTTGATTAATAAATAATAAATAATAAATTCTGTTTTTGTTTTTTTCTTGTTTCTTTTCGTGTTGGGGCTAAAAATAATTTTCTTTCAGAGGGCCTACAATTTTATCCGATTTTATTTTCCATTCTGCTTAACGATTTTGTCCTTTATTGATTCTCATTTGGAAAAAAGGAGAACAAACAGGTCGATAAGCATAAACTTTGTTTAGTTTAGAAGTAGGCCTACTGTAACATGACCTTACAAACCCAACAGTAAGGCCCACAGCCTAATTAATAATAACGATAAAATAAATATTCTTCTGCAGAAAATATAAACACAACATAAATTATTCTGTGGCAATTACACAAGAATATCTACTAACTTTATCTGTCATCATCATGGTCATCTTCTAAATGTAAGGCATGAGAAGGCATTCATTTAATGTGAACTGTTAGTAAAAGCAGGTTTTGAGAAAGAAGCAAATGGTGCTAACATGATAGGCAGTGTGTTACTTAGTTAGCTGCAGTAATAACCGCAGAGGACATGCTAGCGTGCTAGGGTTGAGATTCACCAGTCCGAAGCATATCGAACACGCGACATTCATTTAAAAATATCGCATGCTGTGGGCGCAAATGCTTTTGCATATTACGCGCGTTCCCTCCCAACTTTGCAATGACTGCAAGTTGCCCTGTCATCACCTTTTCTTGTAAAGTGCAGCCAAACTTTTGAGCGTTTAAATCGCGTGGGTGCTGTTTCCTGCTGACTGCATGTCACTTATAGACGTGGCCTAACTTGTGCAACGTTGGTCACGTTGTGTATGCATGTGTGTGTGTATGTGTGTGTGTGTGTGTGTGTCTGTGTTTGTGCTGAGCCAGGTTCAGGGTCACCCTTTAAGAGCAGCCCCATCAGTAATATGTTTAGTGAGTGGGCTCTGTTTTGGGCTGTTGCCAAGGGCTTTCTCACCGTCACTGAAAAAGTGCTGCCGTCATTATGCTAGTAAGAAGACTGACGGCCAGGAAGCTAAATAATAACCACAGGCTATAGGCCATGTTTAACTAAACAGACCCTCCCCAGACAGTATGAACCATCATCCATAACTATGATCACCTTTACGTGCCTTTCGATTCAGTATGGAAGGCAGGCTGGAGAGGATCTGTTTAGGTTTAGGGTGGCGTTGGATCCACTAGTTGTGCTCAAGTCGCATATGTGTCATTTCTCTGCCAACTAAGATGGAAGATGTTTAAGTGGTGCCGTTTATTGATTATATATCAATCAAATATGGTAGGACTCAACTGAGCCGGTTAAATAGACGTCTAGATCCGTGGTTCGTGAGTGATATTAGAGGGCCAGTTACTTGCCCGGGATTACGGATCTTCTTACATCTCTACTCACTACCCAACTCTTTCTCTGGCTCATCTCCTGTCCTTTCCTTATCCCTCTTCTTATTGGTATTCTGTATGTGATTTAGACCTTTGTGTGTCTGTGTGCGTGTGTGCGTGACCAGGCTCTTTGGGCAGGGCGATGCATTTGTCAGCAGAAATCAGTCCTGCAGCTGGCATCAGGTGCCGGGAGCTCCAGAGACGAGAAGGGGGGGTGGGGGGGGGGGGGCAAGCACTGATCCCTGCCTGATGGATGTGCACCCTGGCTGGGGCAAAACCTTGCACTCCCTCCCCTCCTTTCCCTCCACCAGAGAGAGAGAGAGAGAAAGTGTGTGTGTTTGTGTGTGTGTTTGTGTGTGACCCAGTATGTAAGTTGGCCTGGAGGATTATTATTTCTTTTGATGGGTGATGGCTGCTCTAGACTGTAGGTCATCCTGTAGGAAACACACACACACACACACACACACACACACACACACACACACACACACAAACACACACACACATACACACACACACACACACAAACACACACACACATACACACACACACACACACACACACATACACACACACACACACATACACACACACACACACACACACACACACACATACACACACACACACACACACACACACACACACATACACACACACACACACACAACCATATTTCCTTTCCTAACAGCTCGGCATTGTAGCAGCATTCTGTCTCCCTGTCACTCTCGCTTCATCACATAATACGCTACTCCTTGCACACACGTTGTGCTGTTTTCTTTCCCCTCTTTTTCACTCTAACTTTATCTCGCCCTCTCATGTATTCTCCTCCCACATACATACATTCTCCTCTCACATACATGTATTCTCCTCTCACATACATACATACAGAGGATTGAACAGTGTAATTACTGGCAGGTCTGTCCACAACCAATGAATTGAACGTTTATGGGCTGAGCTAAACCGAGTAGTGTCCTTTCACTTTTCAAATATTTTCCAATTAACGGAGGAGCACAATTTATTAGATTCTCTAAATGAGTTACATTTATTTTGCCTACATTATATTTACTTGCCACGGATTCAAAGAGCTGCCACAGAGTTTCAGAATCAATGGAACCACCACAGCCTGTCCACACAAGGTGGGCAAACCCCTATCCAGTTGTGGCAAAGGGGAATAATAATGACAGGTATCGGCCTAAATGACAGTCGCAACACAGACAGCGCTTCTGGTATCAACAGACCATTCCCTGACTTACAGACGAATAATAATGTTGTGGTCCCGTTGCTTAATATTGAAGTTGATGAAACAACAATGAATAGACTGAGGCAGAGATTCGATCCCTTTGAAGATGATGGCAATCATGGTATAGATTTGTTTTGCAAATAGACAGTATCTGCATATAGCCAAGGTGATTATTTTAAATAACTGAAAATGACTGAAATAACTAACTTTGGCATTTGGAAATATAAGTAATTTGATATGACATGTAATAGGAAATGTTTATTAAAATTCAATGTCATTAAGATTTTATGTCATTTAATGCCCTTGGAATGATAGAACAATGTAAATCTTGACGGACATGAGAAGGGATCCCTGTAAGGACACTCTACTCCTTGGCCAAGTAGAAGACCTGTAACACATACAGCAACAGACTGCAGAACATACTAGACAAACAAAATGCCAAAGGGGACACTTACAGTTTTTACCAATCATTTTCACGCGTTTTGCAGGGCAATGTTCACTTTTGCAAAACTCTTAACACATTTGCATGAACCAAAGTCTATGGGAGACAAACTACGTTCTCTTTCGCGTTGCTTTCACACAATTGCGTTCAATCACCACTTCGACCAAAATTCATAAATACTTCTCTCATTTAATGTTCATGACCAACAAAATTATGTACAACTACAGCTAAATTTTCAGACATTTGGATACTCTTATCAAAACAGTTAACTCTAGGACCAAAACCTAAAAGCAATACAATACAGTGTAACAAAGCACAGCATTTTGCATTTTGTCACACAAAAAAGAAATAATGTGCTTGAGGCATCTTTTAGCCAAATAATTATTGATATTTAGCACTTTTACACTTAGGTGTGTATTTCTTCATAATATTTTTTTATTTTTATAGCTTGTTACGTAACAGGTAAACAAAGAGGTTACATATGAATGTTTATGGGCAAAACATTGTGATGTAAAGTTGTTATTGGAGTTGCTGTGTATTCCATTACCAGTATGTACTGTAGGCTTTATCATGGTTTATCCAAAATGCAGCAGCACCATGGATCAGCATTACAGTAGGTAGGGCCAAAAACAACTTCTATGGATTACTATATTTACATAGCCTGGCTGTTGCACCAAGCTTGGTCTGGCAAGTCTCCCTCAATGTAGCATCACAGGCAGTATGGGCGGGCCCAGGCTAATATTTACATACATTTACATGTACAACACATATTACATGTACATTCTTTTGCAGTGAAACATACTCTAATTGATGTAGGTAATGGGCGTTCACCTTTCCTGCAGTGGAACACAATGTGATTACAGTATATGTAAGCACAGGGTGAAGGTATCACATGTTACAGTTCATCCTGGTGTGTATCTGGAGTGATGTGTTTTCTGTTTGTATGATTGTGCATATTTGATTGACACAATCTATCTTCAGTTCTGAAATGTGTACTGCAGTTAGAATCCAGAAAAATTGCGAACTATAGAAAATCCACTGAAAAACACCTTGTGATTCGCATCAACATTTTCTAATACATATGGTACTTTACACAAAATACTGTAATTCATTTCTAAACTGTATAGGTATATCCTATACTCTTTATTTATCTATTATCAAAGGTGCATGAATACATACAAATGTCACTTAGATTGTTTGATAAAGTGTGTATTTATGATACACGTCAGTAACGTGCCATACTGTCAGACAGAGGCTAGATTTTAAGTGATTTGTTTCAAGTTGTTTACATTTTTTAGGTTATTGTACATTGACTGGCATTGTAGACTTATTGACCGACAGCGTGTGTTATAGTTAGGTTGCTGTAGCGCATTTTGCAGCAAATGTTAATTGATGTGCTCAAACGCATGTTGGTACAGCACACTGTGTTAAGAGTTTTGCAAAAGTGGACATTGCCCTGCAAAACGCGTGAAAATGATTGGTAAAAACTGTAACTCGTTGGCCAAATAGCAGAAGACCTGAAACATTAACAACACCTAGGACATAGGGCTGTAACGATGCATTTCAGTGAGTGACCTTGAAGTAGACACCTGGTCTATACTCAAATTAGACCAAATCCATGAGTGTTTCCCAAAGCAAAGTCCATACTTGTTTTAAATGTGTTGTATGATGTGTGTAGGGGTAGACAATTGATGCATGTATTTGCCATGGGTAGTTGTGAGGGGCTGCCACTTTGCATGTCTGAGTGCAAAAAAATTCAATCGAAGGCTGAGGTGCAAATCCCAGCGGCGGGATCCTGCTTGCTCCCGTTGCGAATATGAGGATCGATGCCAGCTTTTCAGTTCCCTCTGCTGTAATTTAAAAATAAGAATGAATAAATACATAAATGCAAATTAAAATTACTTCAACAAACATGCAACTCTACTCTATACGTATATTCGTATATTCGTGCAACTCTACTCCATACGTACATTCTCCTCTCACATACATACATTCTCCTCTCACATACATACATCTCACAGCGCTTCCTCTTGCTGCTTTTAGTTGCAACCTAGAATGACAAGACTGCTAGTTTGTTTTCCAAACACATTGCCTAATACCTCAACTAACACACACACACGCACACATGCACACACACACACACACACATATAACAATAAAATGACACTTACTTTGACCAATGGAGGTTGCATTTGTTGGGGAGCATCAGTCTAGTGGCTAGTGAAGGCTGATTCCTGGGCAGATGTTGTCTTCTCTGTATATGTGGCTTCACCAGCTCTCTGCCTAACTCCTGCAGGACAAATCGCCTGCTCTGCCGCTTGTTTTGGTTCCAGTCTGGGTTAATTGCCATCCAAATTACAAATGCATTGTAGGCAGAGACGTCCAACATATTCTGGAAAACCACAACTGGCCACTGCAAGGTTCTTCTTTGACAGCTGTAGCAGGAAAGTAGCTTGTCCAAGTTGTCTACTCCTCCTTTGGTTGCATTATAATCAAGGATGATGTCTGGCTGTGTGTGCGCGTGTGTGTGTGTGTGTGTGTTGCATAAATGTGTGCTGAAAGAGAGATATGTGAGCTTTTTGGTAAGAGTTTTGAACATTTGCCACTGGAATATCTGTGGTTTTCTGTGTCTCAATGAATATGTGGGTCAATTTGACCCCAGCACCTTCTGAAGGATGTAAATGTCTAGGGGTATGGTAGCATGATCACTAATTTTTTTTTTTTGTATTACCATGTTTTTCAGACAAAATAACCCAAGGCCATAGAGTATCAGGAGGAAATACATTGCTTTTGTGTTATTTTACTTTAATTAAAAATGTTAAATCTCCAAACATTACATTACATTTTTTTGCTTTTTTTGCTTTTACCCAACGTGACTTAGAAAAGGAGGACATAATAAGCCAACAAAGATGTAGTGGAACAGAGAGTAAACAGACTACACACATGCATACGAACATCATACACACCTGCTAAAACCCCTCCACCAGCCCGGCAGAAGGCCTTAGCTGCCTCGTTATCCAAAGCCACTTCCTATTCCCAAATCCAAATCCAATCCAAAAGTTAGCGCTTTACTGATCTGAGTTCTAGGCAGCTCTGTTTTATCTTTTTTATATTACCCCTTTGTTGTAATTTTGAAGATTGTTTTTGCAGTTTGTGCTTTGAATAAAAAAAATCTTATTTCAACTCAGTTGTGACTAATCACTATGAAAATATGAAATGTTTTGATGCATACACCTTTGAAGTTAATGTCGTAATTTCTGTAAAGTGAATGAGGAGTTTGCCTGCATAGGAATGTGTGTGTCTCTGAATAGCAGTGAGTGATGCAAGTGGAAGAGTCGGCAGAATGTAATAGGAGTCTGTATTTCTGCAAACCTAATGATGTAAGAGTTAGGACTGTGTTTGGGATTTCCCTATAAGGTTAACATGCAGGGCTTCCCTGCGTCTGAAATTGGCACAGTTGTAAATATGTAGATCAAGCAGGTGTATATAAGGTAGACAGTGCAGATGTGATGTTAGAATGGTCAGGAGATGCTCTGTCTAGTGTGGCTATTCTCTCGGTGATCACATTAAAAGATCTGGTGAACTGAAAGACCTCTTCTGTCTTCTTGCCTGAATCTTTTTAAGGAACCTCTCGGGAAACAACATTAACAAAGAATGGTATATAATTTGCAGGGATTGTAGTGAAAACAGTAAAGGGTAAAAGTGTTAATGGGATCCTTTAAAGGAGATTTCAAATATCGAGATATATTTCGTATATCGTGAAATAGAGAAAATGTATCAGAATATTTATTTTTTCCCATATCGCACAGCCCTAAGGACACCTCAGTTTCAAAATAGTATTACTCTCTGTCTCTCTCTCTCTCTGTCTCTGTCTGTCTGTCTTTCTCTCTGTGTGTATCTCCATATCGCCATCTTCATCCCTATTCGCTCTTTGTCTCTTCCTCTGCCCTCCTCTCATCTCACCACGTCTGTTATTATGGAAGAGATATTTCTCTGTAGAACCACCAACCTCACTAGTGAAACCTTGCATCTGTAAATCACCTATGTGTGTGTGTGTGTGTGTGTGATTGAGTGTGTGCAAAGAGAGAGAGAGGAGAGGGGGGGAGAAGATAGAGTGAAAGAGTGAGAGGAAGAGGAAGAAAGAGGGAGGGAGATCATTTCTTTGTGAGCGGAGGAAGAAACCTGGGGCCTTGTGTGTGAAGGTTACTCCACACAAACCAGCTGCTGTGTAACTGGAGGTGGAAGGTGCATACGCATCTTACGCTGCAAACATCGGGATTCATAGAAATAATCTGTAAAAACGTTTGAATTTCTACATATTCCTTACACTGAGTGATGTAGAAGTGTAAAGAAACAAGTAAAGGAATACTTGTGCAACATATCTGGTATAAATCCAGTTTTGGGCCACTCCCCCCACCATGACTGAGCAGTCCCTCTCCCAGAGCTGTAGTGGTTCCTCTACATTACTGTCGCTACATCAGTGAGGGAAATCCTTACCTGTTGCTCTGTACAGGAGCTTCAGAACATGATGAATGGAACTGGATGAGATGTTGATTAATCTCTTCCCTTCTAGAAGGTCAGCAACACCTTCTAGAAGCTATTCTGAATCTCTTGTTAACTTGGAGTTAGAGCTAAAGGTTGTAGTACTGCTGATTTAGTTTGTAAAGGCGTACATATTTTTAAAAATGTCTGAATATTTTTAGCTTGTTATACCCTGGTGGAATGTTTAGACGTTATGTTCATATTCTTTGCACAGCATGTGAAATGCATACGTGACTTGACACTAATAATCTAGCTCAAACACAAGTCTCACTGGAGTACCTACCAAATGAGTACTCAGAGCACACAGCAGTATAGAGAACCCTGATCTCTGCAGACCATGTTATTCCCTGCAGTGACTCAGGGGCTCTCAGCATGCCTTTCAGTCCACAGACCGGAGTTCAGTCCCCACACTGCCTGCCAGTGTGCCTATGTATGTAGGGTGAATATGCAAAGCAAGTTCACACTATATTTGCAGTGTGTTAAAATCACAAGACATCACACAGTGCAAGCAGACATCCTGTGCTGGCAGTTCTGTACGACATGCACTGATGACCCAGGACATTCAAACATTCACATTTGACCTTTGCCACTCCCCCCACCCTAAATGAGCAGTCCCTCTCCCAGAGCTGTAGTGGTTCCTCTACATTACTGTCGTTACGTCAGTGAGGGAGATCCTTACCTGTTGCTCTATACAGGAGCTTCAGAACATGATGAATGGAACTGGATGAGATGTTGATTAATCTCTTCCCTTCTAGAAGGTCAGCAACACCTTCTAGAAGCTATTCTGAGCAACAAGCTGCAAATAGAGGTGGTTAGTCTCTCAGAAAAGTAAATCTGTTTATGTGTTACTTCCACCTGATTGATTGAAACAGGTGATTTCACTGATTGGCTTCTCTCTCTGGCTGAGTTCTGCCAATTAGTATCAGCTGGTTTAGGCCCTGTATATGCAGTAATACTCGTGTTTTTTGTTTTCTGGCAGGGGATTAGACATAGTGACAGTTGCTCTTTTATTAAATGAGCCTCTACAACAAGTCTTTCTTATATGGTACAAACTCTTTTTTCTTTAATAGTGTTTAGTTCAATGACAGAAGGTAGAAACAATTACATTACACCCGACCTACATTGCAGATGAGTTATACCATAAATTATCCCACAACACCCCACTTGTAAAAAAGTGGTTTACTTGTCCACACGACAACGCAAAAGCAACATTAACAGATTTTTCCACCCTAAATGAGCAGTCCCTCTTCCAGTGCTGTAGTGGTTCCTCTATGTTGTTCTTGTTACATCAGTGAGGGAGATCCTTACCTGTTGCTCTGTACAGGAGCTTCAGAACATGATGAATGGAACTGGATGAGGTGTTGATTAATCTCTTCCCTTTTAGCAGGTCAGCAACACCTTCTAGAAGCCATTCTGAGAAGAAGCTGCAAATAGAGGTGGTTAATCTCTCAGAAAAGTAAAAGAAAATCTGTTAATGTGTTACTTGTACCTGATTGATTGAAACAGGTGATTTCACTAATTGGCTCCTCTCTCTGGCTGAGTTCTGCCAATTAGTATCAGCTGGTTTAGGGCCTGTATATGCAGTAATACTCGTGTTTTTTTCTGGCAGGGGATTGGTTGTAGTGACAGTTGCCATTTTATTAAATGAGCATCTACAACAAGTCTTTCTTATATGGTACAAACTCTTGTTTGTTTTTTTCTTCAACAGTCTTTAGTTCAATGACAGAAGGTAGAAACAGTCGTATTACACCCAGCCTACATTGCAGATGAGTTATACCAAAAATTATCCCACAACAGCCCACTTGTAAGAGTTTGAAGTTGTTGTGCATCTGAGGGGCGGTGATGCCATCGTTCTCAAAACGAGTGGTTTGCTTGTCGACGCAACAACGCAAAAGCTGCATTGTCAGAATTTTCCACCCTGACTGAGCAGTCCCTCTCCCAGAGCTGTAGTGGTTCCTCTACATTACTGTCGCTACATCAGTGAGGGAGATCCTTACCTGTTGCTCTGTACAGGAGCTTCAGAACATGATGAATGGAACTGGATGAGATGTTGATTAATCTCTTCCCTTCTAGAAGGTCAGCAACACCTACTAGAAGCTATTCTGAGTCTTCTGTTTTACTTTAGGTACATCTAGGAGTTGTTTAAGTCTCAAGGTACTGATAGCCTTTACTGATGCATGTATGTTTTTCAAGTTTTTCTAGCTTAGCCATTCAAACATTGGTGGAATTTCAAGTGTTTGTGTTGTTTTATAAGCAAGGATGATTTATTGTCACATGCATAGACATGCTGGGTAGAGTAGGACGTGCAGTAAAATTGGTGAAGCATGTGATGTCTTTTCTTGGTGTCTTGATACGAATAATCAACAAACACAAGGCCTACCAAATAACTGTAATGCTCAGAGCACACAGCAGTGAAGAGATCACTGGTCTCTGCAGACCATGTTATACATCCTGCCTTTCAGTCCCCAGACTGGAGTTCAATCAGGGACAGAGAAAAAGGAGAAGACGCAGCACTGGAAAAATCGTCAATAGAAATGGATGGGGAAACTCAGTAATGTCAAGACGGCAAGTGTCGGCAAATATCCCACCTGTATCCGCTGCCAAGAGCCAATCATCTGCTGAGCTGTACAAACTGTGCTCCAATCATCCGCAGTGTCGTGCTGCACTCTACCACACTTGTGTGTGTTGCTGTTCAGTGAAACACTGTGTGCGCAGTTTAAAGGGGAACTTCCATTGTTATTTTTATTCATATTTCTGTGTCGCCACTATGGTTGAATGCATTGTGCATTGTTTCTGTAAAATATTATGTCCTAGATCTCTTGTTTGACGCTGTTTTCTGTAAGCTATAGCAGGTCTAGTGGTTGAACGACAGGCTTTTCCGGTGTCCCTCGTGAATATCCATGACGTGTCAATTGGGCAAATTCGCTGTCTTTCGCTCACCTAGCTTCTGTACACCAATCCTTTGGGATGTGGGCTTGCCGTACATGGCTCTGGGCGGGTGTGTGTGAGAGAAATAGAGAGATTGTGTGTGTGCGTGTGCGTGCACGCATGCATGTGGCTGTGTGTGTGCATGCATACGCGTGGCTGTGTGTCACAGACAAAGTGTGTGTGTGACAGTGTGTGTGTGTGTATGAAGCACCTCCTGATTGAGTGTTAATGGGCTTAACCTTTAGCAGCCATGAGGGACTGGCATTAAAAAATTTATACAGCACAGAAAAAAGGCCCATTGCCAAAACACACACACACACACACACACACACACACACACAAATGCACAGAGGATGGAAGATGATGCTTGCCTGACATACAAAAACGCACATAGATACAGATACAGACAGGGATCCTGCCTGAAGAAGATTCTCTCTCACACACACACACACACACACACACGATTGAGTGTGTTTTGTTATGTCTCTGTGTCTGTGTGCCTTCACATGATTGTGTGTGTTTTGGTATGTCTCTGTGTCTGTGTGTGCCTTTACATGATTGTGTGTGTTTTGGTATGTCTGTGTGTGTGTGTATGATTGTGTGTGTTTTGGTATGTCTTTGTGTCTGTGTGTGCCTTTACATGATTGTATGTGTTTTGGTATGTCTGTGTGTGTGTATGATTGTGTGTGTTTTGGTATGTCTCTGTGTCTGTGTGTGCCTTTACATTTTCTCTTATCCTGCTGGGCTGATAATAGGCTTGTCAATGTCGCTATGGTAACTGGGCCAGTGTTGTGATGTTTTGTGACTGCACGGAATGGGGATCTGACTCTTACGTCCTGCTTTGCCGTGCTTCCATAGCACACACACGCACATGTGCGCGCACACACACACACATTTCGTTAGCTTCATAGCATAATTGCCTAAGTCATTTTTTGGTCAAATTGAGATTTTTGCACAACTTTACTCCCCTACCACTTCTGCATCATCCTGTCTGTCTGCCTATGTCATTGGCCAATCACAACACTCATAAAAGTAAAAAAAACATAGCTGCCTAAGTCATTCATTTGACTTAGGCAGTTTTACCATTGGACTTAGGCAGTTTTTATACAATCAATTTGACTTAGGCAGATTATGCCTATGACTTAGGCAGTTTTACCATTGGACTTAGGCAGTTTTTATACAATCAGTTTGACTTAGGCAGATTATGCCTATGACTTAGGCAGTTTTTCTGAGAATATAAAATAAACATTACATCTTCTCAGCCATTTTGCATACATCAAAACTGCCTAAGTCACTTTTATTTGATAAAAAAAATGATGTTCGGTTTTGTTCTTTTTCCAAACTTTTTCTCACATCTACATGAATGTTCTGTGAAAATATCAATAAAAAATATGCATGTGACTTTTAGAAAATGTGTTTTTTCTTGTTTTCCAAAAACACAAAAAAATTACTTAGGCAATTATGCTATCAAGCTAACGATTTACATACACTCACACAAGCACACCCACACATACAAATACACACACACACATACACACTTACATACACTCACATACTCACTCACTCACATGCACGCACGCACACACACACACAAATACACACACACATTTACACACCACACTTACACACACACACACATACAAATACACACACACATTTACACACCACACTTACACAAACTTAACATAAGCATTCAGCACACAGTCCCAGGTGCATTGCAGCACTACTACCCTGGATCTGGATGTTCAGTTCTGGAGTGGAGTAAAGCAGCTCTGTCCGTGGCTAGGTCGTGCTGACGGTTACCTGTAGCGTGCTGTCAGAGTCTCCTCTACTTCTCCTAATCGGACCCGAGGAAGTGTGACTGTGCCCTGGTCCGGCTGGAGTGTGACTGTGACCTAAAGAAGTGTGACTGACCTGAGGAAGAGTTACTGATCTGAAGAAGTGTGACTGACCTGAAGAAGTGTGACTGACCTGAGGAAGAGTGACTGACCTGAGGAAGTCTGACTGTGCCCTGAGGAAGTGTGACTGATCTGAAGAAGTGTGACTGTGCCCTGAGGAAGTGTGACTGACCTGAAGAAATGTGACTGATCTGAAGAAGTGTGACTGACCTGAGGAAGAGTTACTGATCTGAAGAAGTGTGACTGACCTGAAGAAGTGTGACTGACCTGAGGAAGAGTGACTGACCTGAGGAAGTCTGACTGTGCCCTGAGGAAGTGTGACTGATCTGAAGAAGTGTGACTGACCTGAGGAAGAGTGACTGTGACCTGAAGAAGTGTGACTGATCTGAAGAAGTGTGACTGACCTGAAGAAGTGTGACTGTGCCCTGGTTTGGCTGGAGTGTGACTGTGACCTGAAGAAGTGTGACTGATCTGAGGAAGAGTGACTGTGACCTGAAGAAGTGTGACTGACCTGAGGAAGAGTGACTGTGACCTGAGGAAGTGTGACTGATCTGAAGAAGTGTGACTGACCTGAAGAAGTGTGACTGTGCCCTGGTTTGGCTGGAGTGTGACTGTGCCCTGAAGAAGTGTGACTGTGCCCTGAAGAAGTGTGACTGATCTGAGTTGGGCTGGAGTGTGACTGTGCCCTGAAGAAGTGTGACTGACCTGAGGAAGAGTGACTGTGACCTGAGTTGGGCTGGAGTGTGAGAGTGTGAGAGGCCACCTGTTGGCAGGGATGGCGGCTGTCACGCTTTCACAGCTGAAACTTATCCGTCACCTGAGCACCAGTGTCTACCCCTGAAAGAAAGTCTGACCATATCTGTGCCTTTAATAAACAACAATAAACATACCCGCATACTGCTACTGATGCTCCCAGTGATTTTATTATAACAACGTTTCGACCTTTACGGTCTGCGTCAGGTCAAACGTCGACCAAATCGTTTGAGCTGATGAAGACCGTAAAGGTCGAAACGTTGTTATAATAAAATCACTGGGAGCATCAGTAGCAGTGTGCGGGTAATCCTTTTTGTTTATTTGTGGAACTTTTTACCCTGCACCTGCAGTTTTTAGATGTGCGCGTACTGTCAACCTCAACATATCTGTGCCTTTGCCACCAATCAAGCAGAACATATGTGTATGTGTGTGTCCGTTTTGGTGCCTCCAAGAAGAAAAAAAATATATACACAGAGACTGGGTTGTGGGTAGCTGTAGTTATGAGTACAGTGTGTGTGAGTATGTGTGTGTCTATCCGCATTTGTATTTGAGTGTACCTCTGTGTGTGTGTGTAGCTCGCCTCTCTTCTCTCTGTTCGAAGGAGGCAAGTGGTTCATCTCTCCTCATACTGTACATTATGTGTTGTTGAATTTCTGTAAAATTCTGAGGTTGAATTATTGCCACCAAACTGTATGATTCTGTATCTGTGCACGTTTGGCTGTTGTAATAAAGGTGACATAAGGTCAAAAGGGGAAGTATCACATTAAACATTTGAACTGTTTAGAGGAAACAATCAACCCAGATTGAACCAGTTTGAGTGACGGTTTGTGGTTGTGAGCATCCTGTCGACGAGACAGGAAGAAAGCCCTACACTTAGTCACTGTTATATTACAGTTTTTGTCAACCTTTTACACACGTTTTCAAAACTCTATGTGCTTTTCTCAAAACTCTACACACAAATTTAACTATTGTTCACACAAAATGCAAAAAGTGCCCTATCTTTTGCAAAATGAAACACAGAATTCAAAATATTCTAAACATGTCTCAAAAGCAAGCATTTGTTACATACCTGTGTATATCATTTACACACTATTGGTCTAAATCTAAGGCACTTTTGTTTTTATGGATGTTTTGATATATTGCCATACAAGAGTGAAAATATGGTAGTATGCAAGTGGAAATCAACACAAACAATTTTGGAACGAAAAATATTTACTGTAATTTTCTAAATAAATAGATACACAGTAAATAGTGAGACGAGACAAGATTTCACCTGTAGCATTTGATCACAGATTTTTATTTCATCTTTATTCCCTAAATAAGGGCTGTGGTTTTATTTTTCCCTGTTGAGAGCATATATAAGATAAACACTTTTATAGTTTGTCTTTGCTGTGAGCGATTTATTTTCCCCTGTTGAACTCTGAATAGAGGGCAACACCTAAGTAAGAATTTAAAAAGAGAAGGGTTCTTTTTAAACATTTAGCCAAGCATGCTTGCTGTTCTGTAATTTTATTTTCTCTCGAGCTTGCAGAGAAAACATATTTGTTGATTAGCAAGTTGAGAAAAAAAATAACGAAAACTAAACTAACATATATCCTACAGTTCCGAAGCTATTTTAGTGGCCAACTCAAGTGTTCTAAGCATATGCATTATGACAGTTTTGCATCATTTGATGGATTATTTTTCTTTACCATAATTATTAGACTTGCAGTAATAGACCCAACAAAAAAGGGTTTTCAAACCAAACCTAAAGTTAGTTTTCTCAAGAATACACTACCACAAGACTCCGTTAATTAGACTCAAACACAAACATCTTTTTCAAAAGAGTACAACTTTAATTATTTGTGTGTGTGATAGATTATTATAGATTATGGAAATAATGTAATTATCTGTGTGTGTGATAGGTTGTTATAGATTGTAGAAATAATGATTGAGCAACAAAAGAATGATATAATATAATACAAAAGAGAAAGAAACAGGATGGCGATGATAAAGAGAGCCAGGTGCTCCTTTGTGGCTCTCTGTAAAACAGAATCACCCAATTAAGTTGGATATAACCGAGTCAGCTATAAATGGTTTATATGGGAGGGGGGGGGGGGGGGGGGGGGGGGGGGTTCTAGTTAAAAAAAAAAAAAAAACGTTCACAAACTATACTGATTAAGCAACAAAAGAATTGTATAATACAAAATACAAAGAAACAAGATTTTTTTTTTAACAAAGTAAAACTTTTAACTATTTAAATGTGTGTGTGTGTGGAGTCATTTACTTAAAAAAAAATCTTACAAACGAATGATTCTATAAGAACTAAGCAAAATGCTTGTGTGTGTGTGTGTGTGTATATGAGGAGTCAGTAAAAAAAAACAAAGGAAAAGAAAGAAAAAACAAGAGGCTTATAAACGAATAATTCTGTAGTAACTCAGGAGTAAAATAAGAATGTAGTAAAATAAGGAGAGAAAAAGAAGGCAAATAATGCACATAAACCTGTGCCTGTGTGTGTGAGAGGAGTCAGTAAAAACAAAAAAAAGAAAGAAAAAGGAACAAAAGGCTTAGAAACTAATTATGCTATAAAAGTTGAGCAAAAGAATCAAAAAATAATAAAATAAGGAGAGCAACCAGGAGGCCAAAGATGCAGCCAAGCCATGCACATGAAGTGCATCTGCATCTCCGTCGTGGTCCTCTGTAAACCAGAATCACCCAATTAGTTTGACATAACCGAGTCAGCTATAAGTAATTTATAAAGCTTCTGTCCGGAGAAAATCTTACAAGTCAATTTTTGGTCATTGATATATTTTTTTTCCATAAAACAATATAGGTCAATCACTTGGAGAAAAATAACTACGCAACAAAAAAGAATATAATAAAACAGGGAAAGAAAAAGAAGGCCAATGATGCACATGGCCAGGGACCAGGAAGGGCATGTGCTTCTCCGTAAAACAGAAAAAAAGAAAGAAAAAAAGGCTTATAAACGAATGACTCTGTAATAACTCAGGAGTAAAAGAAGTATGTAATAAAATAAAGAAGTATGTAATAAAATAAAGAAGTATGTAATAAAATAATGAAACAAACAAAAGGCCAATGATGCACATGAAGTGCATCTGCATCTCCGTCGCGGTCCTCTGTAAATCAGAATCACCCAATTAGTTGGACATAACTGAGTCAGCTACAAGTAATTTATATTGCTGCTGTCCACAGAAAATCTTACAAGTCAATTTTTGGTCATTGATATATACTCTTCATAAAACAATATAGGTCAGTCTCCTTGTCAGTCGTCTTTTAGAAATGTGTAACAAGCAAGCGCTTGTTCATGTGTCAAACATATAATACCTACTTTGACAAACACAGCGTTTAATTATTTAGTAAATGAATGTTTGTACTCAACTTAGTAAAAACAATTGTTTTTGACACACAGGGTTTCCACCAAACAGCAGCAATATGTAATATTACTAGTAGGGTGTGTATAGATATACGACATACATATAGTTATAAAAATAATAGTAATAGCAATAATAATAATAATAATAATAAAGAACAGATACGTACTCTCCATGCGCCTGGTTTTCCGGAGAAGGCCTTCTGCGCCTGGGAACCAGGTGGACAAAGAGTGGCCGACTAGCATCACTGCTAGCCTGTGGCCACCTGGTCCCTGGCACAGAATTTAACTGGACCTGTTGTCCATCAAATGTTGCTTTGAGAATAGAATGGAATATAATACATTATTATTTAATGGGGGGGGGGGGGTCACTTAGAGAAAAATAACTAAGCAACAAAAGAATATAATAAAACAGGGAAAGAAAAAGAAGGCCAATGATGCACATGGCCAGGGACCAGGAAGGGCATGTGCACCTTTGAGGTTCAGAAAAAAAGAAAGAAAAAAAGGCTTATAAACGAATGATTCAGGAGTAAAAGAAGTATGTAATATAATAAAGAAACAAACAAAAGGCCAATGATGCACATGAAAAATTCACATGAAGTGCATCTGCATCTCCGTCGCGGTCCTCTGTAAAACCAGAATCACCCAATTAGTTGGATATAACTAAGTCAGCTATAAGAAGTTTATATCACTGCTGTCCAGAGAAAATCTTACAAGTCAATTTTTGACCTATATTGCTTTATGAAGAATATATATCCAATATATAGCCAATCTTCTTGTCAGTCAGTGACTTTTAGAAATGTGTAACAAGCAAGCGCTTGTTCATGTGTCAAAGATACCAATACCAACTTTGACAACACAGCGTTTAATTATTTAGTAAATGAGTGTTTGTACTCAACTTAGTAAAAGAAAATTGTTTTTGACACACAGGGTTTCCACCGAACAGCAGCGATATGCAAGTGTATAGATATACGGTTTCACACATACATATAGTCATAAAGATAGTAGTAATAATAACAGTAAAGCATAGATACGTACTCTCCAGGCACCTGGTTTCCTTAGGCAGGTCCAGGAACCAGGCGAACA
Source organism: Setipinna tenuifilis (assembly GCA_030347295.1). Taxonomy (NCBI): domain Eukaryota; kingdom Metazoa; phylum Chordata; class Actinopteri; order Clupeiformes; family Engraulidae; genus Setipinna; species Setipinna tenuifilis. The sequence continues at coordinate 44,945,532 of CM059265.1, forward strand.
AAGGACGGCCAGCCAACATTAGCAGCATGGTCCCTGGCCCAACGTTCACTTGGACTTGTTGTCCGTCGAAGGTTGCTTTAAGAATACAATGGAATATAATATATGAGTTGAGGAACATACCCAATTGTTAAAGAACTTTAGTCTTTTACATTTTAACAAACACTGATATTAACGCTTACCATTGCTAGTCGCCTCCTCTCTTATTATTTAAGGAACATACCCAACTGTAGAAAAACTTTAGCCTTGTAAGTTTTAACAAACATTGATATTAACGCGTTACCACCACGCCACTGGGTGAGTGTGGACCCCTGTGATGGGATTAAACAGAAGACATCAGAAATACAAACATTTTAACAAACATTGATGTTAACGCTTTTTTTCTTAACATGGTCTAAATCTCACCTAAAAGTTATGCAACATCAGCAGACACCCTACAACACAGCAGCACTGTGTACTAGTGTAATAATAAATGAGTAATTTATTTCGACAATTAGTTAAGGGCCCAGATTCAGAGCTTCATATATGGGACAAAAAATGGACCAGTTTAAAAATATTGCCTCTACAATTGCCCCTGAAAAAACCTATTCCCTACTAGATAGCAAACTGACATTAAATAGATATTGATATTAAAGTTTCAGTGCAAAACAGATGTTGAATCACAGTGATCATATCAATGAAACCTCACATGTTTAATGTTGATGGGCAAAGCATTAAAATAACATTAATTCATGGTTACAATTGGTTAAGCCTCGATATTTGTTTGACCAGACGATAATGCTAATGTTGAAAAGACACGAGCGCTTGGGGGAAAAAAAATAAAATAAAATAAAAACGCTCCGTGTGTCATATCGCTGCAATCGGCACATTGCCCCCCCCCCTTGGTGAACCGCTGAACCCTTCTTGCTGAGAAGGTCCATGCACAGAAGCACCGCGTCTCTCTGCCTCGAGGGGGGGGGGGGCTGAGAGGTGGTCTCGCCCGGGGCGTAAAACACTATAGAACCGCCACTGTGGCTAACACCTTTATGCTAACAGTTGCAGTCAGACAGCAGATTGCAAGCATCAAAGTAACATGAAATTGTTGTGGATAACCTGTATGATAAACATTTCTGTTTGGTCAACTTGCTTCATTTAGGACTACAGTATGGCCCTAGTTAGCATCCGTAGTTAGACTATGCTAAATATGTTAGCTTTTAAAAAAGAGACTGATTTGGTTAGGCAGATGGACATTGTCATTGCGCTGGTGTGTTCCACACTGAAATGTACTCGAAAATGTAGAACACTATTTCGTGTAGTTATATTCTGTGTACACCAAAGGAGGCGGAACATGCACGAAAGTTGAAACACTCTTAAGAAGAAAAACACTGAGAAAGGGAATAGTAGCCTTTAGCATTCCATTGACCTACATTGATTTTAGCGTCACTTTGAAACCAAATAACTACATGAGAAGCATCTGTCATGTTATTGTCTTGTAAGAAACCTTTATCTGAAATTATGCTAAAAATTAGGTCACAAATTTATTGACGACTAGTGATTTTCTGTCACACAGGAGGAAATTTACCATACTGTTGGGATAGCCATAGCCATACTCATGCTACACATTTCCAGCAACATTTCCCAAGATGGTAGCATTCGAGTTTGCATTTTTTTTAAGGGGGATTGTTATCTTTACTTTTTAATGCAAGTGAAGCCTAAATAAAGATGGCTAAGGTAAGATACATGCTAGCCTGGTATGTACATGTTAAGTAGCTCCCTCAACATGCTAGGTTCTAAGATTGCCTGCAACCACAGTTAGTGGAAGAAAAATGAATGCCATGTTCCGATATTCACCCTTCCTAGACTGAGTTTGAGAATGTAGGGCATTCCGATTATGGTTGTGGTGAAAATAAGTACTGGATGGTGCCAACATAACAGTCAAAATGGTGAGTGTGAGACAAGCAAGGGGGCAGGAACAGACATGGAAGTTGAAACAACCATTTTTCTGAAATTGTGCTAAAAATTGTGTCACAAAGTAAACGACGGCTAGTAACTTTGTCACACAGGAGAAAATTTACCGTACTGTTTGGCTCTGTTGTCTGTCTGATGCTCACCTTAGACAGGAGTCCCCTAATAGTGCCTTTAGGTAGGCATAGGCCCTCTTTACTAGGGAGTCCAAGTTATATATCCACCCTACGGGATGACACAAACACAGCACGCTTAGTACAGGACTAACACTCAAAATACATGCAAGCGGGCGAAGCTGAAAGTTCTATTATTTTCAGTTGGGAATGCAGATGGTGAAGTAGATTAGCATGCTGTTTAATCATGTGCTTGTGGTTCACTAGATCCCTAAAATGGCTCTGGTGTCTCTGATGCTCACCTTTGACAGGAGTCCCCTAGCAGTGCCCTTAGGCAGGCACAGGCCCCCTTGGCTAGGGACTCCAGGTTATAGCCAATCTCCATGTCACTCGGTGACTTTTAGAAATGTGTAACAAGCAAGCGCTTGTTCATGTGTCAAACATATAATACCTACTTTGACAACACAGCGTTTAATTATTTAGTAAATGAGTGTTTGTACTCAACTTAGTAAAAGGAAATTGTTTTTTGTCACACAGGGTTTCCACCGAGCAGCAGCGATATGCAAGTGTATAGATATACGGTTTCACACATACATATAGTCATAAAGATAGTAGTAATAATAACAATAATAATAATAAAGAAAAGATACGTACTCTCCAGGCACCTGGTTTCCTTCAGCAGGTCCAGGAACCAGGCGAACAAACGATGGCCGGCCAATATTAGCAGGTGGCCACCTGGTCCCTGGCCCAACGTTGACTTGGACTTGTTGTCCGTCGAAGGTTGCTTTAAGAATAGAATGGAATATAATGTATTAGTTAAGGAACATCTCCAACTGTTGAAGAACTTTAGTCTTTTAAGTTTTAACAAACATTGATATTAACGCTTACCATTGCTACTCGGCTCCTCCTCGCCTTCAGCGGGGCTACGGGTACTCTCCAGGCACCTGGTTTGCAGGAGCAGGTCTTCTTTGCCAGGGAACCAGGCGGACAAAAAACGGTCAGCTAACATTAGCCGGCGGCTGCCTGGTCCCTGGCACAAAATTTAACTGGACCTGTTGTCCATCAAATGTTGCTTTAAGAATAGAATGGAATATAATACATTATTATTTTAGGGGGGGGGGGGGGGGGGGGCGGTTCTCTGTAAACCAAAATCACCCAATTAGTTGGACATAACCGCGTCAGCTACAAGTAATTTATAAAGCTTCTGTCCGGAGAAAATCTTACAAGTTTAAGGGGGGGTGGGTCACTTAGAGAAAAATAACTAAGCAACAAAAAAAGAATATAATAAAACAGGGAAAGAAAAAGAAGGCCAATGATGCACATGGCCAGGGACCAAGATGTGCATGTGCACCGTCGCGGTTCTCTGTAAAACAGAATCACCCAATTAGTTGAACATAAGAATAACAGAGTCAGCTATGAGTAGTTTTTAATGGCTTAATATTTTATATCAAATATTTTTTATCATCAAATGTTGCTTTAAGAATAGAATGGAATATAATACATTATTATTTAAGGAACATACCCAACTGTTAGCCTTGTAAGTTTTAATAAACATTGATATTAACGCGTTACCACCACGCCACTGGGTGAGTGTGGACCCCTGTGATGGGATTAAAACATAAGACATCAGAAATACGTGGCAATGGCGTTTCTGCATTATTTATTCTGCAATAATTAATTAAACATACATACAATGATAAATCAAAAAGAAAGTCAATAACACATCCGACTAGCAACTCATTTGAAACCCACTGACCAGTGGAACTCATTCACTTTACATATCAACTATAGTCTACATTGCCTTAACACAACATCAGTACACTCAGTTAACATTGTTCCTATAGAAATACACTTGCTTAATATTGTACTGATGTACACTCATTCATTTAACATTACATAGATATAAATACATTTCCTTAACAAAATACATTTCCAAATTCACTCAACATGGCACCGAAACTTTGCCTGTCTGTTAATATTTGCACTGTTTTATTAAAATACTCTTCTGAACGAAATACCGTAGGCTACATGGAGTTCGTTTGGGAACTTACATAATATGACGTGACATACCAAGTTCGCGGGCGAATAAACCCATGCTAAGTGTGCTCACTTGACTGGTTAATCTTATTCAGAAAGCAAACATGTTCAACTCAGACGTCACCACATATGCTATGAACCTCAGTACATATTCAACTATGACGACAGTCGCACAATTGTGATATGTCTTGGTATTTAAGCAACTTAAAAAAAAAATACAACCCAACACAAAAGCGTTACAAAAGCGCGCGAGTTCGTACTCCATTCATATTCAATGGCCTGGGCTAAGTACCTGGGGTGAAACGGCTAGCGTCTTCACACAACTCGGTTTAACTTTCATGACAGTTTTAGTTTCAACACACTTCTTCCATCAAACATGTCTATGACTCATTAATGTTTGACCGCACAACTTGTTTGAAGGAAAAGACACAATTTTACTGACCTGTGATGGCATTAAACAGAAGACATTAGAAATGCGTGGCAACGTGGCAGAAATACGTGGCAATGGCGTTTCTGCATTATTTATTCTGCAGCTAGGCCACTGGCCACGCTCAGTTCCCATCACCTACAGCGCCCCCTCTTGGCTTGGACATTTATCGGTTGATAGACAGAACCAATGCAGATAAGTAAGCCTACAAATTATGTAGACACATAAAAACAGAAAACAGTGGCGTATGACCCCTTTTTTATTTTACCTTGTCGAATATGTCTTTTAAAATCTTGACTGAAATATTGAGAGAATTTTTGTGTTCAAACATCATGGCCTAGGCATCTTTTTAATTTCAACATAACTGTTCTCTCAATGGAAATGTCACACAAGAAATATAATACAACAAAATGACTTCATGTCTTTATTATTTTATCGCCTCAGATGATAACTTTTACAACTTTACCAGAACAAAATACTTTAAGATTAAGCTTAATTAACTAGGTTCAGGTCCCTGTGAAGTAGGATAATCGGGAGGGTGGCACACTGCAGATACTACTCTGGGGATAAAACTTCACCCTCACCACCTAAGGAGACAGCAAACAAGACTGGCAGGGTGGGTTATTCAGCAGTGTGATTAAAGATGCCTCCCCCTCCCCTCTCTAACATACACACACACACACACACACACACACACACACACAGAGCCTACTTACATATCCCTGTCTTCCTGTGCAAGTTCAATCCTTGAACATCTGTTGGGGTCCCCGGTGCACAGACAAGCAATGCCACACTTCACATTGGCAGTGGCAGTATTTGCTGAATTTGAGTTCAGATGGTTTTGCCTCTTTCAGCGTCATGGTTGGCACCAATCTGCCATTGACAAGTTGTCTCCATGTATTGTCGTGCTGCTGTTATAACATTTTCCTGAACATCCAGGCTTTCCTTAGGGTCACCGTACTTGCACAGTGGCAGAAGGTCTGTCAGGTGTTTAATGGCAGTTGTGTAGGCCCGCCTTTTCCCTTGTCTGTACAGATAGCTCACTGTGTCACATCCAGTAAGTATGTAGGTGCTGAGGAGAAGGGATGTAAGATGTGAAGCGGCAACATCATACCCACTGGTCTGGGAGGATTCCAAAGAGTTGCCTCAAGTACCTTCTTTGCAGTTCATGGAAGGTGCTGCTCCCAAGATGTTGGTAACGTTGAATGAACGCCATGGCATCTACTACCATTACAGCAGGCTTGCCAGACGGCGGTAATTTGTCCACTTCTCCCCATGAGCTGCCAAGGGCAGTCTTGATTGCAGCCAGGTAGTCTGCCTTGTTTCCTTTGCGCATAGCTTAACCTTGGTCAAGGGATGGATCTGGCTCAAATAGGGAGGCTGTCCAACTTGTCCATTCATGGCTAAACACTTCCACCTTTCTGTCTTCCTATAAGTCATGAACAAAGTACAGGTTCTGCATAACTGCACTCTCCTCCTCATAGACCTTTTTGGCTTTGCATGCCATAGACATGGACTTCTCCGGCTTTGCTGCGAAGGTTAAAAGTTTAATTTGGGCTACTTTCTCACTGTCTGTTCTTCTTGTTGCAGCCAAAGCCTCCAGTGCTTTTTCATGAGCGCATATCAAGTCAGCAGATGTGGCTTTGTGGCCTGTTAAAATGTTGATCAACTCTTGTTCTTCATATGTGAAAGGATTGATCATCTGGTTGTTAATGACATCTGTTATTTTCCTTACACCTTCTGCCTCCTTTGCACCTTGGCTGTCCTTGTGGTGTTTGGTGTTATCCACATCGAAGTGAGCCATCGCCTTTGTCTGCTCCGACACAGCTGTCAGAACTGGAAGAGCTTTCAGGTATTTCTCCATGGCCGCTGGCTGCTGACTGATGCCAGTGAAGAGTTTTGTCTTGGCATCACGGTTGTAGGTTTTTTCCAGTGCCATGTCTGTCCAGACGCCATTAAACCGTCCTTCTGTTTGACGTACAGTGAAGTTCCTATCTTTGAATTCCCTATAGATGTTTGGAGCCAGTGTAGGCAAGCTTCTCATAGCTTCTAGGTAGTGGGGCAGGCAGGATATGTACTTGTAGTGGCCAGCAGCTACAAGGTATGGTAACATCTTTTCCACTTCAGCCAGGTGTTCCTCCCACAGACCTGCATGCTCAGCATGGATGAAACGTCTAAGAATCATCACCATATCCATGTACATTAGCCAAAGCTTTGTGGTAGGTGAGGTACGTGATTCCTCAAACTCAGCCATCAAACATGACAGCTTTTTCAGTTGCATCAGCACACACAGAAGTTGTCTTCTCTACATCCTCTTCTGACAGGGAATCTAGGAGTAGACATTGTTGCTAAGCACACACATGTTCTCCAGGTCCTTCTCTTCATCGACCAACCATCTGCCAAATGCTTCCCAGTGTAGTGTACACCATAGTGTGAGTGTGTAGCATTGCATTGTAGTCTTTCCCACTGATGATTTTGTTTGCTGTTCCACGGAGACATCAGTTTCAACCATAATGTCTTTAATTCCAGTGGACTGCATCAAATGCCCAATGGCTCCAAGGAAATTCTGAGCAATATGGAAGCCACCCATGCGCAAGACAAGTTTGCCATACTTCTCTTTGTGCTTGTTTTGTAGACTCAGAACAACTTCATAAATTGCTTGGTCATATGTGATGATGGTATACTTTTGGCCAAGTTTTTTTGACACATCCATGCAGTACTGGACAGACTGTTCAACCACACCTGGGTTTGTTGGTGATTTGGGGAAGAAGGGGCCATAGCTGAAGCAGTGGTGTCTGGGATGAGAAGTGCTTGGAATGAACTCCATGTTGGAGCAGAGCAACTTGGTTTCACATCCTCCAATAGTACAGTAGGGCAGCTATGCACCAAATGCTAGAGGATGCTCAGGTGGTTCTGCTAGACACACAGGAAGCTTAGGCTCTGTTTCAACTCCAACCAAGGAGCGACTTTTTTTGACGATCTTTTAGACCAGTGTTTCTCAAACTTTTTCAGACCAAGGACCACTTTGTCCCTTTTTTTGGGGTGGGGACCAGACGGACAGAGAGAGAGAGAGAGACAGTGTGTAGGCTGTAGTAGGTGTATTTAATGGGAGCCTTGATCAACTGTTATACAAATGCATTGAAGGCTTATCTATCCCATATCCTCTGTAGGCTACTCCTTACAAAAAAATACTGGGGTTTAAAATTCATGACTTAATCAGGGGAAAAAATCACATCAATAGTTCACCATTTCTTAAAATTAGAAGGATCATGAATGAACTAAAACAAACAAAAATGTCACATTTAAGAGATCAAATGCCATCTTGGATGTTTTTAATGGGAGGAGTGGTGCTGGTGCATCAGTGTTTTAACATCTGGCTCCAAGCACGAGAGTTTCAATCTAAGATTTGGAGCCACATTGACTCTGTTGCGCTTTTTGGTTTTCAACCCAACCAGTGCAGAAAATCCAATCTCGCATTTATATGTAGAGGAAAATGGCAGGAGATCTCAATGCGCACTCGGCAAGTGTGGGATGTTCTTGCAGCACATGAACCCAGAAATCTGCCAGGGTTTTTTCCCTAAATGCCATCATTAATGAGCTATCCAGGGCGATGTCTACTAGGCTGTCAACCTCTGTTGCAGACAATGCCGAACCGACACATTCGGTGTGACTTTTGTCTCCAAACGGATTTCTGATCCATTCAAAGTCAGTGCCTAACTCCGGCAAGTATTGTTCCAATTGCGAGTGAAGGCCACGCAGGTGCTCTTTGAAAGCGGTGATGGTGTCTGTGTCCAGAACCTCATCAGCTGTAAGCACGAAGTCCGCCAAAGTTGGAAAATTATCAAACTCCAATCGATCCAGGCGTGCGCACCACAACTCAAGTTTTGTGCGCGCAGCTTTGATCTTGTCCTGCACTGTGAAGATGGGGAGGGCTGCACCTTGAAGGACCAGATTCAGTGTGTTGAGGAAGCTGAAAATATCAGCAAGGTATGCTGACTTCACCAGCCACTGAAAATCATGCATTTGATTGTAGAGCTCCTCGTTCTGGTGCATGAACAGCTTCAATTTGTCGCACAGCTTGAAAAGACGTTTTTTTTTTTTCCAAAAATATGCCTACTAATAATTATGAGTGTTTCAATTCAGGACAGATAAATCTAACCTTCTAATGATATTAAACATATCTATAGCTTATATCTGGGATTTCATAAAAAAAAAAAACTGACTGCCCGTGATTTGCAGATCATCTCGCGGACCACCTGGGTGCTATCGCGGATCACTATTGCGAAACACTGTTTTAGACTGAGGTGGCTTTCTTTAGTTTAAAAGACTAAGAAGATTCCAAGGCTGTTTGGCCTGTTTTTAATAGAGGTGTGGGGTCTTCATCTGGACTCTTGTACTGGAATATGATGTGTGTTGTGCCATGCAGTGTTCGTCCATCCTTTGTGTACTCTTGGAAGTCAAGGTTGTCAAATGCAAACTGTGTGAATCGTCCAACCTTCAGGTTCGTTGGTATGAAGGCACCATCCCTAGTTGTCTGCTCTTCAACTGCCATCGCCATTGATGTAATATATCGCTGTGCTTCTTTGTAGCTGATACTGTTTCCAAATCTATTTAGGAGTGATAAATAGATTCTGCTTCGGGTTTCCTTAAGGATGTGGAAAGCTGTCCCAACGTGTTTTGGTGTTGGGATTTTGGCAACTGCTTGGCAGATATCCTGGGCAAGGTTGTTCTTGCTGCTTAGGACTGACTTTCACACGGCCATCCTCATCTAATTCTGGAGATGCATCTGTTATCATCCAAGCCAGATGTTTATAAATATTAGAGCTCACTCTTTGGGATGCCTCCAGGTATGATATGTCTAGCTGCAGTGATTGGTCTTCAGCCATACTTCCAGGCATCTGGTGACTTTCACTGGCTTGAGCCATTTTGGCTTGTCTTGCTTCCTTCAGGGCCTGCTTACATTGGTCCTGGAGCTCTTTCTGTATTCTTTGCAGTGTTGTGGGACGAGACTATGGTGTCATCTGGTGTCAACTCATCGTCACTTTCTTCTTCATACTCTGCCTCTTCAGTTTTCTCCTTAAGTTTCTTTAACTTTGACAGCATGCAGCCAACATTCATTTCTGCTGAGCAAATCAGGCTAGAACATCCCTTTTGCGGCACAACCATTATTTTACAATTACTACCTACTTCATAGTGCCTTCCAAGGCGGGCAATGAAGGACTGAGATCTGTAAGAGGTAACATTGTGAACTCTACGGCTTTTCAAGTATTTACAGAACTCATCCCTCAATGTTGTAACAAAGAATATTTTTGAAAAGGGGCTCCTCTATCCGATATATGAGTTGGTTCAGTGCAGTGTCATATGGAGTGGTGGCAATACTAGTCTTTTTCTGTGACTGAAGTCACTTTGTCAGGTAGTTGGTCATGCATTCCTTGTGGTACTGTAAGTCCTCAGCAATCATATCAGTACACTTGTTTCCATCAGGACCACGAATCTTGTGTAGCATCTCTTCACCTTCAAGAATGTTTGCTTTTGTCCATACTGCATTCTGTCTTCTGTAAGTGGCAATCAAAATAAGGGATCTATTGCCCCTGGTTGTGCGTGCTCTTCCACAAATGAAGCACTCTTCCTTGTGTTTGGTTGGCTGTGGCATTGACATCCGTGTTGTTTTAGGCCTGCTGCTGTCTGGCTCAGGATTAAGCTTGGCTTCAAATAAAGTGACTTCTGGCTTTTCAGCTTTTTTCCTCTTCTGGTCAACAGTTTTACGGTTTGTGTACTTTGCACGACATTGTGTGTGCCACAAATGATTCCTTCCCAGAAAAAGTCACATTCAGGTTGCAGGTCACTGTCAAGTCTGTATCTCATCGTCCTTTCTGTTGGTTACAGCACATAAGAGGGAAGTGTAGCCTTGATTTGTCAGATTCTGAAGAGGACCAGCACCACTATCTGTTTTATGACATATTATGCAAGCAGCATACTTGGTACTGATCAGCTTTCTCTCCAGCTGTTTGTTTGAAAACTCAGGCTCCATCCTGTACTCTTTACTCTGTGGTCTCCTCTCTAATCCTCTCCACGTCTCTCCTCTTCTACTCCTCTCCACTATTCTCATTTCCCTCTTCTTTCTGATTCAGTCAACTCTATACCTCTTCAGTCCGCCTGTCTGTCCTGGTCAGTTCACTCTTTCTTCCTCCACACTCTCTCTTGTTCAGCCCACCACTGTCCTCTTTACTTTTCTCTCCTCCTTCTACTCACCTCTTCTGTTCAATCCTCCACTCTCCTCTATTCTCAACTCTTCTTTACTGTCCCTTTTCAATCCTATACGCTAGAAGATAAAACAGCCATATATAAGGTGTTGACAATATTTCTTTGCAAAATCAAACCACTTCCAATGCATGTCTAAAGATGTATTATATGTGTTTTAAATGATTATTACAAGTTAATGCATTGAATATTTACTTTACATACTTTAATACTTTGGCTAAAATGATCATTTTCAATCTTTATATCCATAACTGCGGAAAAGCCAAACCGTCAAATAAATAAAATAGGCTAGAATTATGTGACGGTAAATTTTATGAAAGTTTAAAATTAATCCGGTAATTCAACAGTGTTTCTGAGTGCATTCATGTAAGTGTGTGTGTGTGTCTTAATGATTGACTGTGTGTGTGTTAATGATTGAGTGTGTGTGTGTGTGTGTGTGTGTGTGTGTTTCTCGTCTCCTCGGCAGGGGAATAATAGTGGTAAGAGCAATGGGGTGCAGTATTGATTGCCCCACTGGAGGCTGCCTGGCAAATGGGCTAGTTAGGATTTCATAGTATTTACTGTGCTGGAGAAGGGGCAGCTAGCAGACTCTCCATCACCGAATCCATCACCGTTTGTCTCTCTCGCACTCTCTGTCTGTCTGTCTGTCTGTCTGTCTGTCTGTCTATCTATCTATCTATCTATCTATCTATCTGTCTATCTATCTGTCGGTCTCAGTTAACAGGTTTACTACCAGTTCCGTTCTCGTGCCGACCTTATTGCTTAGACAGTGCTTCCAACGTGTGTGTGTGTGTGTGTGTGTGTGTAGTAACACTGTGTGTTGTCCTGTATGCTGCTGAGGTGTCTGCTGCTGTCCGTGTGAGTGTGGGAATGGGGCTGGTAACCTTTAGAGAGACGAATATGGTGGCGGTGGAGTATGCAGGGCCTACAGACGTGTGTGTGTGTGTGTGTGTGTGTGTGTGTGGGACCTTTAGACGAATATGGTGGCGGTGGAGTATGCATGGCCTACGGACGTGTGTGTGTGTGTGTGTGTGTATGTGTGTGTGTGTGTGTGTGTATGGGACCTTTAGACGAATATGGTGGCGGTGGAGTATGCAGGGCCTACAGACGTGTGTGTGTGTGTGTGTGTGTGTGTGTGTGTGTGTGTAGTAACACTTTGTGTTGTCCCACATGTGTGTGCAGGGCCTACAGACGCCTTTGGCACCCATCCCCCACATCAGTGCTGCAACACCGTCTCATGGTCTCATGGCTCGTGTGTGTGTGTGTGTGTGTGTGTGTGTGTCTGTCTGTCTGTCTGTGTGTGAATGATGGTACTGTAGGTTCTCTCTTTCACACACAAACACACATGCCAGAATCACACATGCACACACGCACACACACACACACACATGCACACACACTCTGACTGACCACTTAATCTGAATTAATTGACCAGTTGCACTTCTGGTGTGCCTGTCATGTTTTATTCATCTGTAATTTTTGTAATGCAAAATTAATTTTGTTTTAATAATACATGGCTCTCCAGTTTCTGCCAGAAGAAAGTGTTTCATCAGAGAGGACGAGAGAGAGAGAGAGGATGAGTGTGTGTGTGTGTGTGTGTGTGTGTGTCTGTGTCTG
>CM059265.1:44962927-44970427 GCA_030347295.1 Setipinna tenuifilis
TATTGTTATAGTTCATATTGTGGTATTGCAGTAAAATAGTGGTGTTTCTGATATATTGTGCAGGCCTGTTTTTTTGCATACACATGCTGTTGGTATTGGTAGTGGGTACTTCAGAAGTGCCGTCACATATGAGGCCTCTCTGAGCCAGAGTAAGAGCTAGAGAGGGTAGTTAGTGCTGGTTAGCTGGTTAGTGACATTAGTATTCAGTAGAGTGTGTAGTTGCCTGGTTAGTGACATTAGTAGTGAGTAGGGAGGCCTTGTAAACAAAGCCCTATAAACCTTGTAGTTTATAGCCTCAACAAAAGAAGACACAAACATTGTTTAGAGGTTACAGAATAAGAAGCAATGCTGAGGAAAAGTATGTTGACATACTTTAGAGTAAGTACACTGGGTGTGTATGGAGCAATAAAAAATAATATAAATTGGCATCATATTTAATCCAAATTTAAAATTACAAAAGAAACAAAATGTATGATCAAAGTGATCATAGTGTTGGTGTGGAGGCAACACAGACAAAAACTTCTGTAGATTCAGATCAGAAACTATGTGCTCGTTTTAGTACTGAATCCATAGACGAGGAACACCATTTACTGATGGGATGGAATGCCTACATTTCACAGACAGAAGCATGCATACACCTCACCCCTGAATATATGCATTCCCAAGGCAACTGCCATATGACCTTCAGTTAATAATTTAGTATTTTTCTGTTGTTGTTGTTTTCTCGTCTATATTACATTAGATGTGTTTTATCCATATACAGTATGTCTTTTATTAGCATTACTTTTGTTATTTTTATTAATACTTTTGGTAATATATACAGCAATACCAATACAACACATTTGAATTTAAAAGAGAGAGAGAGAAAGATAGAGTGAGAGAGATACAGAGACAGGGAGACAGAAAGAAAGAAAGACAGAGAGAGAGAGAGAGAGAGCGAGAGCAAGAGGGTGGTATGGCATGCATATATCCAGAGCGAGTGAGAGAGAGAGGGTGGTATGGCATGCATATATCCAGAGAGTGAGAGGGTGGTATGGCATGCATATATCCAGAGAGAGTGAGTGAGAGAGGGTGGTATGGCATGCATATATCCAGAGAGAGAGAGAGGGTGGTATGGCATGCTTATATCCAGAGACAGCGAGAGCAAGAGGGTGGTATGGCATGCATATATCCAGAGAGAGCGAGAGCAAGAGGGTGGTATGGCATGCATATATCCAGAGAGAGAGAGAGTTAGAGGGTGGTATGGCATGCATATATCCAGAGAGAGAGAGCGTGTTAGAGGGTGGTATGGCATGCATATATCCAGAGAGAGAGAGCGTGTTAGAGGGTGGTATGGCATGCTTATATCCAGAGAGAGAGAGAGGGTGGTATGGCATGCTTATATCCAGAGACAGCGAGAGCAAGAGGGTGGTATGGCATGCATATATCCAGAGAGAGCGAGAGCAAGAGGGTGGTATGGCATGCATATATCCAGAGAGAGAGAGAGTTAGAGGGTGGTATGGCATGCATATATCCAGAGAGAGAGAGCGTGTTAGAGGGTGGTATGGCATGCATATATCCAGAGAGAGAGAGCGTGTTAGAGGGTGGTATGGCATGCTTATATCCAGAGAGAGAGAGGGTGGTATGGCATGCATATATCCAGAGAGAGAGGGTGGTATGGCATGCATATATCCAGAGAGAGAGAGAGCAAGAGGGTGGTATGGCATGCATATATCCAGAGAGAGAGAGAGTTAGAGGGTGGTATGGCATGCTTATATCCAGAGAGAGAGAGGGTGGTATGGCATGCATATATCCAGAGAGAGAGGGTGGTATGGCATGCATATATCCAGAGAGAGTGAGAGGGTGGTATGGCATGCATATATCCAGAGAGAGAGAGAGAGAGAGAGAGAGAGGGTGGTATGGCATGCATATATCCAGAGAGAGAGAGGGTGGTATGGCATGCTTATATCCAGAGAGAGTGAGAGGGTGGTATGGCATGCATATATCCAGAGAGAGCGAGAGCAAGAGGGTGGTATGGCATGCATATATCCAGAGAGAGAGAGAGTTAGAGGGTGGTATGGCATGCATATATCCAGAGAGAGAGAGCGTGTTAGAGGGTGGTATGGCATGCATATATCCAGAGAGAGAGAGCGTGTTAGAGGGTGGTATGGCATGCTTATATCCAGAGAGAGAGAGGGTGGTATGGCATGCATATATCCAGAGAGAGAGGGTGGTATGGCATGCTTATATCCAGAGAGAGAGAGAGCAAGAGGGTGGTATGGCATGCATATATCCAGAGAGAGAGAGAGTTAGAGGGTGGTATGGCATGCTTATATCCAGAGAGAGAGAGGGTGGTATGGCATGCATATATCCAGAGAGAGAGGGTGGTATGGCATGCATATATCCAGAGAGAGAGAGGGTGGTATGGCATGCATATATCCAGAGAGAGCGAGAGCAAGAGGGTGGTATGGCATGCATATATCCAGAGAGAGAGAGCGAGTGAGAGAGGGTGGTATGGCATGCATATATCCAGAGAGAGAGAGCGAGAGAGAGAGGGTGGTATGGCATGCTTATATCCAGAGAGAGAGAGCGAGAGAGAGAGGGTGGTATGGCATGCTTATATCCAGAGAGAGAGAGCGAGAGAGAGAGGGTGGTATGGCATGCTTATATCCAGAGAGAGAGAGGGTGGTATGGCATGCATATATCCAGAGTGAGAGGGTGGTATGGCATGCTTATATCCAGAGTGAGAGGGTGGTATGGCATGCATATATCCAGAGAGTGAGAGGGTGGTATGGCATGCTTATATCCAGAGAGAGAGAGAGGGTGGTATGGCATGCTTATATCCAGAGAGCAAGAGGGCGGTATGGCATGCATATATCCAGAGAGAGAGAGAGAGTGGTATGGCATGCATATATCCAGAGAGAGAGAGAGGGTGGTATGGCATGCATATATCCAGAGAGAGAGAGAGGGTGGTATGGCATGCTTATATCCAGAGTGAGAGGGTGGTATGGCATGCTTATATCCAGAGAGTGAGAGGGTGGTATGGCATGCATATATCCAGAGAGAGCGAGAGCAAGAGGGTGGTATGGCATGCATATATCCAGAGAGAGAGAGAGTTAGAGGGTGGTATGGCATGCATATATCCAGAGAGAGAGAGCGTGTTAGAGGGTGGTATGGCATGCATATATCCAGAGAGAGAGAGCGTGTTAGAGGGTGGTATGGCATGCTTATATCCAGAGAGAGAGAGGGTGGTATGGCATGCATATATCCAGAGAGAGAGGGTGGTATGGCATGCTTATATCCAGAGAGAGAGAGAGCAAGAGGGTGGTATGGCATGCATATATCCAGAGAGAGAGAGAGTTAGAGGGTGGTATGGCATGCTTATATCCAGAGAGAGAGAGGGTGGTATGGCATGCATATATCCAGAGAGAGAGGGTGGTATGGCATGCATATATCCAGAGAGAGCGAGAGCAAGAGGGTGGTATGGCATGCATATATCCAGAGAGAGTGAGCAAGAGGGTGGTATGGCATGCATATATCCAGAGAGTGAGAGGGTGGTATGGCATGCATATATCCAGAGAGAGAGAGAGAGAGAGGGTGGTATGGCATGCATATATCCAGAGAGAGAGAGCGAGTGAGAGAGGGTGGTATGGCATGCATATATCCAGAGAGAGAGAGCGAGAGAGAGAGGGTGGTATGGCATGCTTATATCCAGAGAGAGAGAGCGAGAGAGAGAGGGTGGTATGGCATGCTTATATCCAGAGAGAGAGAGCGAGAGAGAGAGGGTGGTATGGCATGCTTATATCCAGAGAGAGAGAGGGTGGTATGGCATGCATATATCCAGAGTGAGAGGGTGGTATGGCATGCTTATATCCAGAGAGAGAGGGTGGTATGGCATGCTTATATCCAGAGAGAGAGAGGGTGGTATGGCATGCTTATATCCAGAGAGAGAGAGGGTGGTATGGCATGCATATATCCAGAGAGAGAGGGTGGTATGGCATGCATATATCCAGAGAGAGAGAGAGCAAGAGGGTGGTATGGCATGCATATATCCAGAGAGAGAGAGCGAGTGAGAGAGGGTGGTATGGCATGCATATATCCAGAGAGAGAGAGCGAGAGAGAGAGGGTGGTATGGCATGCTTATATCCAGAGAGAGAGAGCGAGAGAGAGAGGGTGGTATGGCATGCTTATATCCAGAGAGAGAGAGAGCGAGAGAGAGAGGGTGGTATGGCATGCTTATATCCAGAGAGAGAGAGAGTGAGAGGGTGGTATGGCATGCATATATCCAGAGAGTGAGAGGGTGGTATGGCATGCATATATCCAGAGAGTGAGAGGGTGGTATGGCATGCTTATATCCAGAGAGTGAGAGGGTGGTATGGCATGCATATATCCAGAGAGAGAGAGAGAGTGGTATGGCATGCTTATATCCAGAGAGAGAGAGAGGGTGGTATGGCATGCATATATCCAGAGAGAGAGAGAGAGTGGTATGGCATGCTTATATCCAGAGAGAGAGTGAGGGTGGTATGGCATGCATATATCCAGAGAGAGAGAGAGAGTGGTATGGCATGCTTATATCCTGAGAGTGAGAGGGTGGTATGGCATGCTTATATCCAGAGAGAGAGAGGGTGGTATGGCATGCTTATATCCAGAGAGCGAGAGAGGGTGGTATGGCATGCATATATCCAGAGAGTGAGAGAGTGGTATGGCATGCTTATATCCAGAGAGCGAGAGAGGGTGGTATGGCATGCTTATATCCAGAGAGAGAGAGGGTGGTATGGCATGCATATATCCAGAGAGAGAGGGTGGTATGGCATGCATATATCCAGAGAGAGAGGGTGGTATGGCATGCATATATCCAGAGAGAGAGAGAGAGAGGGTGGTATGGCATGCATATATCCAGAGAGAGAGTGAGAGAGGGTGGTATGGCATGCTTATATCCAGAGAGTGAGTGAGAGAGGGTGGTATGGCATGCATATATCCAGAGAGAGAGAGAGAGAGAGAGAGAGAGAGAGAGAGAGAGAGAGAGAGAGAGAGAGAGAGGGTGGTATGGTATGGCATGCATATATCCTGTTTCAGTGGAGTTAAATGGGATCATCAGTAATGATGATTGACATCTGGATCACAGAAAAAGACTTGTACACACACAGACACAGGCACAGACCCACACACACACACACACAAACACACACACAAAGCAATCTGTATGCACAGATGCACTTAGAGGTCAATGTAAATGCATGCAGTGCAATGTCTGCATTAATATGATGTGAGGTGTGTGGTGTGTGTGTGTGTGTGTGTGTGTGTGTGTGTGTGTGTGTGTGTGTGTACGTCCTGCGTTGACAGGCTGTTTACTTATGAGAACACAATTAAAGCCTTTACACCAGTAATAGATCCATCTCCTCTTACATACACACTCAAATACACACACACACACACACACACACACACACACACAATCTTGCAAACACACACACACACGCACACACACACACACACACACACACAACTGCTAACACGCACTTAGTTTTCTGTCACAAAAGCACCCACTGAACAATCATTTGTATCTATTATACATTGTACATTAACTTTGACTTTAACACACACACACACACACACACACACACACACACACAATCTTTTTTCCCCTCTATGACTGTCCTTTTCCAGGTGTGTTCCTGTGTGTGTGTGTGTGTGTGTGTGTGTGTGTGTGTGTGTGTGTGTGTGCCTGTGTCTCAATGTGTGTGTGTGTACCTATCACATCTGCACATCACACCCCTACATGCACTACTCACGAACAGTTAAGGATATTTGGCTTTTGAGTGAAATTAATGGAAATTAACAAAGGTGCACACTACAGTGGAATTATATCATGAAATTAGGGCTTTTAAGTAGATGCATGCAGTGGTGATTTCCTCATCTCAAACAATTTATTAAAACAAAAGCCAACAACAGTGGTGGGTGGATTTGTGACAAACAATAACAATGTCTACAGTACAGTATAATAACACTGTAGTGTGAACTTTTGTGATTTTCCTTAAATTTCACTCAAAAGCCAGATATCCCTAACTATGTGTGAGTGTATCAATTTATTTCCCCCCTCCTTTCATTGTTCCTTTGAATCTTTCTGTCTTTTTTTCTGTCTTTCGGTGTTCATAATATTTCTTTTTAAACTAGGGTTGAATCTTTTTCTCTCACTTTCTTTGTGTGTTTCTCCGTTCCTACCTTTTCCCTTGCTTCTGCTCTTCATATGTCTCTCATATATAATTTGAACATTCTCTTCTTCTGTCATTCACACATGCACACACACACACACACACACACACACACACACACACACACACACACACACACACACACACACACACACACGCACAAATGCACACATGCGCACACACACACATTGGCCAACACTTAATTCAAAGTTGAATAGGCTGCTCCTGGTTGGACAATCTCAGCTGTGATAATTTGCCCTCTCCTTCAATCAGTCACATTGTAATTGCATTAGTCAAGCCCTCTCCACACACCCCCATCACACACACACACACACACACACACACACACACACACACACACACACACACACACACATACACACACACACACACACTCACACACACACACACATTCAGACACAATGTATGTAGTACGTGTATTTTTTGTTTCTGTCTATGAACATGTGTGTTTTAAGTGTGCCTGTATGAGTAAGGGTGTATGGGTGTGTGTGTGTGTGTGTGTGTGTATGTGGGACAGGTGTGTGTGTGTGTGTGTGTGTGTGTGTGTGTGTGTGTGTGTGTGAACATGCGAACACACACACACACATACACACACACACACACACATGAGCACAGGCTTTCAGACATGCTCAAACACACACTTTCTCTTTTCACCTTCTATCTTTCTATTCACCCCCCTCTTTTGTGCCCCGTACTCATCTCTGATTGGCCATTACAACTGCTGCCAAACATCATTGACCAATCAAGGTCATCAAGTATGTTTATCTCTTCCTTTGCTTGTGTATGTCGTTTATTTACCAAAGCCCCACTCTGATTGGGCATTAAGGCAGCCATCTAAATCCCATTTATCCAATCAGGCGCATCAAACACACATGCCGACGCCTGGGGGGTGCTGATTGGCCAATTAGGACAATGCTAAGCCCACTTAGCCAATCAAGGTCATCAAAGGCATTTACACTTTGAATGGGTTTGATAAGGTAAACACGAACATTGCAGATGAACACACACACACACATACACACACACATACACACAGACACACACACACACACATACATCAACATACTTCTATCTATCTATCTATCTATCTATCTATCTATCTATCTATCTATCTATCTATCTATCTATCTATCTGTCTGTCTGTCTGTCTGTCTGTCTATCTATCTATCTATCTACCTATCTATCTATCTGTTTGTCTATCTGTCTATCTATCTGTCTGTCTGTCTGTCTGTCTGTCTGTCTGTCTGTACTTGTCTCTCTCTCTTCTACACGCAAGCGGCACTCAGCA